>JAEAOA010001808.1:3587500-3662215 GCA_016746295.1 Potamilus streckersoni
GGTAGGTAGGTACATTATTAGGTAGGTTGGTTCATTCGTAGTTAGGTATGTACATAGATTGCAAGGAATCAATTGTATCTTTCTTTCTCTCTGTCCTATCTTTGTCCTTTCCTTCAAATTTTAATATCATTTGTTCTTTTTGTAATTCACTTGGTCTTTCTTTCTCTCTGTCTTTTTCCTGTCCATTTTTCTCTTTTTTTCAGCTTGTAATCTCAATTGTTGGGTTTGTAATTGTTCTTTCCGAAATTCCAATTTATATTTCATTTTTAGTTCATCCATTTTAAAATCAGTGTCAGCTTTAGGCTTACTGACAGATGCCAAAACGCTTTTATCAAAGATATTTTTCTCTACCAAAAACTGAATTAGATTTTTTGATTTCTTGTTTGGTTAAGGAATCCTTTGCTTCTGAAAGTTGATACTTTTTGCAAGTTCAAGCAATTCATCCTTCTTAAAGCTATCAATCTGTTTTTGAGTTGGAGTAGAAAGAAAACTCCACTTTTGACATTCTAAAATAGAGCTTATTAGTTTCTTTAAGATTTCAAGTAAAAAGAACTAGGGGGATTTAAATTACAATTTTTTACCAACTTCAAAATTCCCCCGGACGAGCCCCAAATTTATTTATGTTACATATCGGCTCGTTCAAAGTAACACAAAAAAGATTTAAGACAACAAGCTTTGTCAACTTTAACAAATTTTTTTTTCTAGACAACATGGAGAAAAGGTAAATATATGAAACAAGACTTACGATTTACGAAGAAGATCCAAAAATGTGTTCATAAGTTACGAAAACACATAAATCCTGTGCAGTGCAGGATTTAATCAAGGCTAGGTCCTATGTTATGGGAAGCTATAGAGGCCATATTTGGTATAAAATAAATTTGAGGGGTCCCTTCAGACTGAGTTCAGACTTTGAGACCCTAAGCTGTAGCTTGCTTAGCTTATGCCTAAATCCGATACTGGTCCTTTGAACAAACAGTTCTAAATTGATAAAGTCTGAACTTCAGTTCCGGTCCAAATTGACGAATGATGACTTCTGACGAAGGCTAACCCAAAAATCCCAGAATTTACACTGTAAACCACAATTTGTATTGTTCTGTTCCAATTTAGAAGTAATTTCAGAAAATATCTTTGTCCAAAGCCAGTAGTGTTGTTTTCCAGGGAAAATATTTATTTAAAAAGTAGACGAAGTACAATTATCTCCACTAACAAAACACGTGTCGTTCTACGTAAACATATGAACAGACAACTTCTTCCAGCACACAAATACCCTTTTTAAGGTAATAGAAGCCGTGTGACTCTCTAAGATGTTGAAATCGGTGACTGAACTGCACTTACCGCTACGACTGAACTTTCATACAGATAACTAAACATAAATTACACTAATACGTCGTTTCATGTATACGGAGGAAACGTGTAATTTCGCAATGCATCTGGACATTAGCAAAACCTGACCAAGAATCAGCCAATCATTTACATAGCTCTTTCTGAATGTTTGCTTTCGACGAATTTACTATCATACAAAGCTCGTGCTTACATGAGTCACAATTACGATTTAAGTAAACACGATGTTTATAACAAAATATTAGACCCATGCTAAAATAATAATAATGATAATAATAATAATAATAATAATAATAATAATAATAATAATAATAATAATAATAATAATAATAATAATAATAATAATAATAATAATAATAATAACTACATATGATGATATAAAAATAAAATTAAAAAAAAAAAGATTTACACAAAATTCATTCCTTAATACATAATTTAGCTACAGGGTAGTAACAACTGTTTGTGTACTCAGATGTAGAAAGATGCAATGGGGTGGGAAACACTTCTGCTCAGTTGCTGAGAGTCATTCCCTTTAAACGACAGCGATGCCGACAAAGAAAAACATAAGGAGCATATTAATCAAGAGTATTTTCAGAGGATCATTTTTGAGATTGAGATAGTTGACATAAAATAAATTCCGGACAAGTTAGTATTTTCCTGAAATGAAAATCAAGGTGAAATTTCATTTTCGTAAACGATTCTCAAGTGAGTTGTTAACTTGTGTATTCCATGTAAAAAAAAGAGTAGCTCGACAATGAGGCGATGGTTTGGGGAGTATGTTCAAATAACTCTGAAACTTGCACCAATGGCGATAAAGGATAAAAGAAGGTCACGGTGTCGGAATTAAACACGTATATCAACGTCTATTATTATATTGCGAAGAAAGCACTGAAATCTATGCAAGTTACTCCAATGTTCAATTTTTTATCCAATTATTTTGTGACAAGCAAAAACATATATATTTATTTCAGGACAAATGCTTACAACTAATGAAAAACTGTAATTGTTAATTGTACGTTAGTGGCATTAAAAAGGCACTATGTTTTCTGACTATTATTCAAATAACGTTTCTAAAGCAAGGCCATAATGACCTAAAATGACAAATTACAAAATTCTAAACTTACCTTTTATGATCCAGAACTAAAATCCATGTCCTATGATCATACAAATGTTTGTACACAGCAAACTTTGTATGATGTCTTTATGTGCTAACATAATATTATAATTTACTACCAAACTTAACTATCTCTTTAAGTTTTTCGGCATTTCAAATCACTACTTCAAAATTATTCAATCAATGTGTGACGTCTCGGCCTTGCGATACACATCATTTCATTTTCAAATTTAATTTAGGGGAAGTAGAACCAAATGCCAAGCAAACACCAAACAATTATTAAAGGTGTGTGATGCTAAATGTTCAAAATGTAATTATATTTCTTTAATATCTTATAAAAGAAAATAAACTGTACAAATCTGTTCTTGTTTTAGTGGGCTTATCACAGTTTTTTTAGCATGCTAAAGGTTATATACGACAGCCAATATAACGTTATGTATTCACCTTTATAACGTTATGTCTACACACACTTTGATGGTGGCTTCCAAAATAATTGCACGTATCCTTACAGTTGTATGGAGCCTTCCATAATTTGCAAGAGATTTATTTCAGCGAATTAACATTGTTAATTCGGAAAGGGAACTCCGGTTGATTCATAGAGTTTTTATTTGGTCGCTTCAGTTGCTATTGGTGTGACGTAAATTCCTTTCTAATATCCGGTTTGATTGGTTTGAGCAGACTTTCAAGAAATGTGCCTTGGTTTCTTGCTTGGTTTCTGAGAGAGAGAGAGAGAGAGAGAGAGAGAGAGAGAGAGAGAGAGAGAGAGAGAGAGAGAGGGGGGGAATATGCACCAACTTAGCGGTAGTTAAAAGTACTCTCCTTAATCCCTACAGAAGAGTGTTTGATACGTTAGCATACGGATATATAATATTATTGTACAGGATGGAGAATTGAAATTTATACTCTATGGAGATTAAAACCTGGGTAGAGGTTTAAAGAATCCATCGAGTTGCCTGTAGCACCTACCTCAATACCATTTCTCCAAAAAAATTGATGCAATGTCCGCGATGAAGGTATTCTTGTGTCTGCATGTCTACCCAGTAATTCCTTTTCGTATGAATATTTTTACTTCTAAAAATGAATATTAATTCATTCTGACGGACGGCAATTGGTATCAGCTGGATAAGCATTACGTCTGCGTGACTGTCATTCAAAATGTCAGATTTTGACATAAGAGCCGATACAAAATAAAGTGTTTATTCCTTCTGACTCCCGCAGATTAAATACGTCCTTCGAAATTGATATAATGGAAACATGGATCCTTGTTATCGTAACAACTACGTAATAGATCTTTCAAAATTAGGAAGTAGTTTCCTGTCATTGATTAAATGTCGGCACGTCGTTGATCTCTAATATGAACTTTGGAAAAACATGTATATAATGAGTAGATGGGGTGTTTCCATTGGATATAAAGTCACCGTAAGTGACAACTAGCAACATGTATTGTTTTAAGTAAAGAATAATTGTTCTGCCAATCACTGAATCTGAACAACAAAATGTTGAGAATTTTCTTTTCCCAACTTGTACGCCAAAAGCTAAAAATGGCATTGGCTCGAAGAGAGCATCGCCTTCCCAACGTAAGTTATTATATCACACTTAAAGTAATGGCATTGTCTCATGAAGGCCATCTTTGAAAAATGGTATATGTAGCTGCACCATAAGAGTGTACAGGTCAAAATATTGAGAAAATCTTTATAAAGGACATTTTCATATTTTTGTCGAAGGGGGATGGTTACAAAATACGAAAATAAAAAATCCTCACTGTGTTGGGCAGGTACAAATAAATTTACTGCAATTTATCTAAGTTACTAGGAAAAAGTAAATGGATACATCCAAATCTCTCTCTCTCCTCTCTCTCTCTCTCTCTCTCTCTCTCTCTCTCTCTCTCTCTCTCTCTCTCTCTCTCTCTCTCTCTCTCTCTCTCTCTCTCTCTCTCTCTGCCTGTAAAAAAGGTCCAAAATTCTTTAAAAATAAACTAAGATCATAAATTTGGTTCGCATCCACCATTTAAATATGAGGCCTTATCTTCTGACATAATTTTGCGCAATGATCTACGTGATGTTTTGGTGGTGCGTGCACTGACGTTTATATTGTGAGTCTCAAGTGGAACATAAAAACACGAAATCTCAGACTTTGAAACAATACCTCTCTGAAAATAAACTGCAGTTATGTATAATGGTAAAGTGGGTTGAGGTGTCCCTTTTTAAGTATCAACCATCATCTTTCAGCATCATTTTGCCAGGATCTACTTTATGGCTGCTGCTTTTCTTTCTTTGTTTAATGATTTTAATGATTTGTGATGATTTGACTGCTTGTAGTATGGTTGGAAGAAAACACGGTATGATCCTTATTCGCAGCACATTTTGTGATCATTCTCAGTTGTATAGGGTATAATCGGTATATCAGTATTTCTGCATCTTTCTTCTCTTACAAAAATCACTGAGACAAGTCATATTAATTGAAGAGTTCAAGACCTGTCTCGAAAGTAACTATAAGACCTATTTTGATGAGCAATAAGTCGAAACTTTACATAACTCACAAAGTTTATTTTGTTCGTTTCTCATCTTCTCGGGTGTATTTTGTTTCAAACAATTCACTGTGATACAAGCACTTACAAATCTTAGTATGGTATAACTTTGGGAATCAAGCTTCTGATAAGACTTTTCATAAATTTCTTTTTTCTTTCTACGTGCATCTAGTGCAGCAAGAAATGGCACGCGATTTATCATTGCTACAAATTGAAACAAAAGCTACAAAATGAAGACAGACCTATTCTAAATGCTCTTGTTTCTAAGAGGTCAAGGTCATGGTCATGTATTAAAACCCCACTCTGATTTTGTTTTGAAGAATTATGCACTTTTCATAAACCAAATGTTTTATACCACTCATGAGTGATTCTGTCAATCCTATTTTTCTCAGCTTCTTTTATTATTAGTTACTTTATCTTTCTTTGAGAAGTCTATTATTTTTGTTCATTGTGTACAGTGAAGCTTTCTTAATATTCTACTCAACTGTATAAATTTGTCATCAGATTTAGTCTAATGACTTGTGACAGTAGGAACAATGGTGCCTTTACACTTCAAGGGTATACAGTTATTAATGGGCGATGATTTAGCTGTAGATAATGTGCTTAATCAACTTGTAACTGACAAGTCTGATTTATATAGAGCTCATGCAGTTGTCAAGCTAGGCAAAGAAAGCTATTGAGAATGATGTTGATTAGGGAAAGTGTTCCTTTAGCTGGCACATTTTGTGGTAAGGTTTTAGATGAGGTCACTTTTGCTCCTGGTATGGATCGATTAAAAGGTATTGATCACAGCGATTCTGTTTTAACTACTCGATCTCTTTAATCTAATCACGGTTACAAAGGGCACCACTTGTCGTCGAACAGTATAGAGAGATCTCATGATATGATTCAGTGAAACTGAAGCCACAGAAGTACTGTTTGTTATCTTGTAAATAAGGGGGTCTTTACAAAAAAATGGAGACCACCTGAGGTAGAACTATTGATGAGTGGACAGTGAGCTATCACTTTGGAGTTCCAAAGTCGTAAAGGTGCTTAGTTTAGCCCATGAAAAATACCTTTGGCTGCTCATTTAGGATCAAGTAGAATTTTATCAAAAGATCTCGAACCATTTTTATTGGCCATAAATTAGGAGAGGTTTGTAAATACTGTAGATTTTTTGCACTTGTCGTATGGTTGGAAAACCCAGTAAGGAGATATTTAAGGCTCCTATTCAGCCTATTCCATTAGCTGATTATTAATAGACTGTCGGTCTTTACCTAAGACCACGTCAGGCAACTAATACTTGCTGGTCATAATATGTTTGTTTACAAGATTCCAAGAGGTAATTCTTTTGAGGAATATCTACACTAAATCAACATCAATAGCTTTGATAATATGTATCTTTACTCAAGTTAGCCTTCCCAAATCTGTCCAATTTGATAGTCTCCAATTTTGTGTCTTCAATTTTTCAGCCAATTAAGCAAAATCAGACATCCAGCGATGCAAGTCTGCTGCCTATCATCCTACGAGCCAAATGAGTTTTGAAAGACTTCACCAAACTCTAAAAATTATTATTCGGTTATATTGTTTTGACACTGAGACGAAGGTATTAATTAATGCACTGTTACTTCCTCTTAAGGAAACAGTTCAAGAATCAAAAGTCCCTTTGAAATGGATTTTTGACACGCTGTTGAAGGTTTTGAAAGAGAAACTTCTTTCACTTGAAGATACAGAGATTAATCTTCTCGACTATTTTTTAAAAAAAAACAATAAATACATATTGTCAACCCTGTTAAGTTGAACGAACGAATCTGAACTTTAAGTCAAAAATGAAATTAAGGCATGACTTAAGTACAAAGGCAGTTTTCAACTTGATGAATGAGTTCTGGCACTCTTGGCCTTACCTCAAAATTCTCTTCAGGCTACGGTCCTTACACAGTTGTAAAAAAAACTATATGATTTAAATTATATCACCAATATTCCTGCGAAGTGAAAACATAACAACCAACTTGGCTATGTCAATATATTTAAAAAGTATGTTAATAGAGATAGCCGTGTCCATCATGCAGTAAATTTATTTTTACCTGCCCAACACAGTGAAGATTTAAACGATGGAATGCAATCAGGCTATACTAACGTTGGTACAACCAATCTTCAGAATTCAGAAATTATGAATGATTTAGAGCTGAAATTTTGATATCTGCAGCAACACAAAGAATTAAAACATCTATTATTTGAATATAAGCGCTTGTTTTCAGATTTTCCAACAAGAAAAAATAAAAGTTATCATGATATTGAACTTCTAGATTCCACACCTGTGAAACAGCATCCGTATAATCAAGCCCTCTAAAACTTTTGCGTTTGAAGAAAAGAAATTCAGCATTTACTGGAGAATGATTTCATAGAACCGAGTACAAATGACTGGCATTCACCATGTATTCTTGTAACAAACCAGATAACAATAACCGACTATAGCAAAGTGAATATTGTGTCCAAATCAATTTCATTTCTAGTGGTACCAATCACTGGCTTCGTTGACAAAATTTCGGCATTCGTAATTCCAGATGGAGTAAATTATTCTAAAGTGATGCTGTTTGAGATGAGAGGTTCGTCTCGTACTATTAAGATGGTCTAGAAAAATGGGATGCGACGTCACCTGGAGAAATCACTTGGTGAAAATTCGGATATTCTATGACAGACGCAAACTTGACTATTAATTTTAAAGTGAATTTTTCCATAAATCCTGAACCCGGGACAAATTTGTTAAGAAATCCATGTTCCTGGTCTGAAAAATATTAGGAGGTTTTTATATAAAAAGGCTATGTTTAAGAGTACACTAGTTATTTCAGCTCCAAATTTCAGTTAATCATTTAAAATGTCTGTTCATACAAGTGATCATGTGGTTGGTGTAGTATTGATTTAAGAAGACGATAATGGCGTAGATCTTCCAGTGTGATATTTTTCTTAAAAAAATAAACAAAGAGATTATTCCACAGTCGATAAGGAGTGTTTGGCTTTGATATTGGCTTTGTAACAATTAAAAGTCTATATTGCATCTGCTACATGTATGCAGCACGATGTCCCAATACTAGACATCACTATAAACTGCCACAATGCAGATGTCTAAACTATATGACTGAAAATTTTTTTAAAGTTACGTTAAAAATCCAAATTACACACATTCACTTCTAGGGAAATAAATTATTTGTCGAATTTGAAAAAGCCTGTTCCTTCTTAGTTTGTTCTATTGCTTCGAGTAAGACCATGGTGTCGTGATTATAAATTCCAATTTTTATGATTTAACTACGTTTTTTGCAGTTTGATTAGATGTAAATGGTCATATGATACTGATTTGGAATGTTTTGTACATCAATAATTTCAGCGGATCACTTTTGATTCCTCCTTCCATGTCATTTGATATGAAATAAAGTTTAATCTATATCAGCCCATTACACCATACTAATAATATCAACAACAAAGTACCACCCACCCCACTTCTGTGTTTTTCAATCTAAAGATACCAGCCACAGATAGAAAGTATAAGTTAAAACAATATAACTCCACAGACCTTCTTGCACTCTATCAGTCATCCCTTTTGCTGACGAAGGCATGTGGTACGCTTTACAAGAAATTATTGCATTTCACATCAAAAACATGATACAGCAGCTGTTATTAAAGGTCATAATCATATGTCAGACAAGGGACTATACTAAAATTGGACACGATTTTGCATTTGAAAGATCGAAAATGCGTAGAAAGTAAAAACAACATTGTTATAACAACGCGTATCATACGCAAGCATAACTTTTGAAAAAAGGGAATATTCTGGTTTAACCGCAACAACCCTTTTATATATAATAAAATAATGATCATAGCAAGATATCACTGGCATGACCCTCTATGACATTCTAACACATATTACTGTATGTACATATCGACGAATCTTGGCTAGCGAAGATCGGTCTATCAACAACTTATTCTATCGCATTACGAGGCTAATGAAAAACTTCGATCTACATAAAAGTTAATGTTTTGTTGAATAAATACACTGATATGATGTTAGAAAGGAAGTAAATTAGAATTATAAGGATTAAATGATCATGGTTGGGTATTTATCGATGTATAAATTTTACATAATCACTCACAAAGTTTATACAAGGTATTTCAGACTTTATTTACTTTGAGTGATTAGGTAAAAATTTACACCCCTATAAATACCCAACCATGATTATTCTATTAGTTATATATATATATATATATATATATATATATATATATATATATATATATATATATATATATATATATATATATATATATATATATATATATGTATATATATGTATATATATATATATATATATATATATATATATATATATATATATATATATATATATATATATATATATATATATTCACACATACACGCAGGAGCGCTCACACACAAGAGCAATAGCAGCGTATTTTCCTTTTAATTAATAATGCCTATGTCTTTCACCTAACAGTCGATTTGTAACCATGTTATACTATGACAGGAGGTTAAGTGTCATATCAGTTTTAAAAATGGAAATATGAAGTTACGTTAAGAAATACAAGTCTGTTCTAGCTAAATACAGACAAAACATATTCATAGATTCTATGACTCACGTTTTAGATAAACATTTAAAACGATAGTAAAGGTGTATTATGGACAACGATTTGAAACATTTGTAAAAATGCTACTTACAGTAAACAAGTCTGCTTGTCACCTCTGAAATCATATTATTTTATACACTATTCATATGCATCAGGTCTATGTTCCAGAACAACTGAATTGAATCGTTCTCTGTCAGTAATCTTGTTTTCTTGTATGTTTAAATCTTCTAAATTATGTTCACGTATTTTATGTTGGACACATTCCAACAAGATTACTAAGATTCCAGGCATTGCATACTTCATTTTATAAATTGTAGCACCATGCTATTAGTGTTCTCATATATATATATATATATATATATATATATATATATATATATATATATATATATATATATATATATATATATATATACATATATATACATATATATATATATACATATATATATATATATATATATATATATATATATATATATATATATATATATATATATATATATATATACACACACAATGGTATCTTTGTTGAATAAGTAAATTTGATGCATTTGATTGTGATAATCGTATATCGTTTGAAACAATGAGGCATTGTTCAGATAAATCAAAACACCTGTTGCGATTTGTTTTTAAATATTTATTTGACTGGCATGTATCAGCATTGTGGTCTTGGGAAATACTATGGGCCTGCTGATAAAGCATGGATAGTTCTGAAACATATCGATCAACGCCCCAACTCGACTGTTACTTTTTATGCAATAAAGGCGTCGAGAAACAGAAACGAACCATGAGAAATTTAAATGCGCAACTGTTCGTGAAGATACCGTAATCGCTTAAAGACACCAACACTTATCTTATATGAATTCTAACTCGCTTGCGAACCTTCCAAGTGCCAAATAAATAAGACTGTATCTTCTCCCAAGCCAATATATTCTAATAGTAGGATTTTCTTATCTTACAGCCCGCAAGTTATTGTTTCAAATTATTTACTAGGTTCCATATAGAATCCATAGATTAACCAATTTATTACTCTTAAAACCATATATATATATATATATATATATATATATATATATATATATATATATATATATATATATATATATATATATATATATATATATATATATATATTACAACATAAGACCAGTGAAATATTTTTGCATACTCATACTAAAGATAAAACAAAAAAAACATTTTGCAGATGAATCACCTAATGACACTTGGAAATAATTATAATGTTAGATCAAACATTTGATTACTGGAAAATAAGCACAAGAAGTAATAGTTTTGCAAGGAAACTAGAATCATGGTTTTGAAAATATTTTTCCTCCCTGTGTCCTATCTTGAAGCTTAATCAAATGTGTGAAGATGCTGAGAGTGACTTGATTCATCAAAACGAGTATAGGACTGTGCACAGAGTGATAAATATATACACATCATAACAATCCTGACACAACTAACAATGCAGAAGGGATGAACAGATCATTTCCAACTTATAATATACAGTATATGTCTCAGACAAAGAACGTTCCAATATGCCTTTTAAAAGTATAATAATTGACACAAACACAGCTGACACATACATAGACAACAATGAATAATGAAGTACTGATTCAAATCAGTTTTCAATCAGAAAATCTATACAGATTTGAACATGCATTTGTGTCACACATAGTGGAAAAAAAAGGACTACAGAAAAAAAGAATAAAAAAGAAAGTAAAAATAGATTTTAAATTAACATTTTTCAAAGACAAATATCAGAACATGTATATAAAAATATATCCAGTAAGCAATAGAAAAGTCCACTAAAGCATTCCTACCAAGTTATATTTCTGTTGAACAAAAAACTATGAGTACGTTTCTAAGCTGCGATGTCCAAAATGGAGCAGCCTTGATTGTATAATGTTGCTGTTGCCATGGATTAACCTATAGTTTGGTATTATGGGAGAGTTAGTAGAACGCTGTTTTGCCATTGGTTAACCTTATGTTTGATAGTATTGGGAATTTACTATTAAGTTACTCGCTATAGACTAGCCGATAATTTGATAGTAGGAAAGAATTTACTATCACGTAGCTTGCCATGGATTAACCCATACTTTTGATGTATGGAAAATTTAGTATCTCGAAACGTGCCATTGATTAACACTTAGTTTGGTATTATGGGAGATTTATTATAACCCAGCTTGCCATGGACGAAACCACAATCTTTTGTATGGAAGATTTACGATAACGAACCATGCCATAGATTAACCCATAGTTTGGTAGAATGATAATTTACTATACATCAACTTCCCATGGATTAACCCATAGTTTCGTAGCATAGGCGGTTTTACCGTACATCAATTTGCCATAGATTAACCCATAGTTTGGTAGTATGCGGGATTTACCATACATCGATTTGCCATGGATTAACCCATAGTTTGGTAGTATGAGGGATTTACCATACATCAACTTGCCATGGATTAACCCATTGGTAGCATGGGCGGATTTACCATACATCAACTTGCCATCGATTAATCCATAGTTTGGTAGTATGGGGTATTTACCATTCATCAACTTGCCATGGATTAACCCATAGTTTGGTAGCAGGGGCGATTTTACCGTACATAAACTTGCCATGGATTAACCCATAACTTGATAGTATGGGGGATTTACCATACATCAACTTCCCATGGATTAACCCATAGTTTCGTAGCATATGCGGTTTTACCGTACATCATTTGCCATAGATTAACCCATAGTTTGGTAGAATGGGGGATTTACCATTCATCAACTTGCTATGGATTAAACCATAGTTTGGTAGCATAGGCGGATTTACCATTCATAAACTTGCCATGGATTAACCCATAGTTTGATAGCATGAGCGGAGTTACCATACATCAACTTGCCGTGGATTAACCCATAGTTTGGTAGCAGGGCGGATTTACCATTCATCAACTTGCCATGGATTAACCCATAGCTTGGTAGCAGGGGCGATTTTACCGTACATAAACTTGCCATGGATTAACCCATAACTTGATAGTATGGGGGATTTACCATACATCAACTTGCCATGGATTAACCCATAGTTGGGTAGCATGGGGGGATTTACCATACATCAAATTGCTATTGATTAACCAATAGTGTGGTAGTGAGGGGGATTTGGTAGCAAGGCGAATTTGCAATAACTCAACTTGCCTTCGATTAACCCATAGTTTGGTAGTATGGGGGATTTACCATTCATCAACTTGCTATGGATTAAACCATAGTTTGGTAGCATAGGCGGATTTACCATTCATAAACTTGCCATGGATTAACCCATAGTTTGATAGCATGAGCGGATGTACCATACATCAACTTGCCATGGATTAACCCATAGTTTGGTAGCAGGGCGGATTTACCATTCATCAACTTGCCATGGATTAACCCATAGTTTGGTAGCAGGGGCGATTTTACCGTACATAAACTTGCCATGGATTAACCCATAGTTTGGTAGCATGGGCGGATTTACCATTCATCAACTTGCCATGGATTAACCCATAGTTTGGTAGCAGGGGCGATTTTACCGTACATAAACTTGCCATGGATTAAGCCATAGTTTGGTAGCATGGGGGATTTACCATACATCAACTTGCCATGGATTAACCCATAGTTTGGTAGCATGGGCGGATTTACTATTCATCAGCTTGCCATGGATTAACCCATAGTTTGATAGCATGGGCGGATTTACCATACATCAACTTGCCTTCAATTAACCAATAGTTTGGTAGTATGGGGGATTTACCATACATCAACTTGCCATGGATTAACCTATAGTTTGGTAGTATTGGGGATTTACAATTCATCAACTTGCCATGGATTAGACCATAGTATGGTAGTATGGGGGATATTCTATAACGCAGCTTGGCATGGATTAATTCATAGTTTGGTAGTATGGGATACTTGCCATGGATTAACCTATAGTTTGGTAGTATTGGGGATTTACAATTCATCAACTTGCCATGGATTAGACCATAGTATGGTAGTATGGGGGATATTCTATAACGCAGCTTGACATGGATTAATTCATAGTTTGGTAGTATGGGATGTTTACTATAACGCAGCTTCAAAACAAAGACTTCAACAAAAAAAATATAAATGTTTCTTATGCAGAATGAATTCAAATTTCTTCCAAGGTTTTGACGCATCTGCCCGAACAAAAATACATGTATAAAAAAACCCAATAAATCAGAATTAAGATCTCCTCCTAATATGTCCTTTTATTGAGGTTATCCGCTACTAGGACAGTCAAAGATAGAAATTGAAATCTAAACACGTTCTAATGACATTGTGGATAGCGGTCTGTTTTCTTTTTTGTATTGGTTCGTTCAGCTGTTCTTGTTACTTCCGTCGTAATTCTTGACGCTTTCTACGTATATACATCCTAACAAACTATTGATATGGCTCAACACAAATAAGCAACATGAACCTACAATTTACAACCATTGCTACTTCAACATATTTGCTTTAAATTTTCATATCTGAACTTGTAAAAAATGCACGGATCCTAAATAACCCCACATTACAATGTCAAACTTAACGTCAGCTTGATGTAAACTGAATGCAGTCATATGAACAAATAAATGACTTGTTCAAAAAATAAAAAGGTACATATAAAGTATGTCTACAAAATGTAGAACCAGTCGGACTAATATGAGAGAAATTTTAGTATTTTCAAGTTTCATTGAAAGTTTTTTGGCCTGTACGTGTATGTATATGCATCTACAATTCGTTTTAAAGTATCCTGCAAACTAAATTGTTATTTTAAAACTGAATCTACACACACACACACAACATGGGTATAGACGAGCAACAAACTTCAAGTTTTACTTGAAAACCTTCTTTTGCGTCTCGAGAAATTTGTTCATTAATGAAGTGCTACTATTTACAATCTGATTTTTTAAAACAATTGTCTTGTCTAAGTATACAGGGTTAGGTACTTGTTTTTCTATTATTATTTTGTTCAAGCTGACAAGGATGGGTGCTTGTTTGTCTTTAATAGTTTTTTTTCAAGTTGTCAGGGCTGGGTGGCTGTGTCTCTTTAATCGTTTTGCGCAAACTAACAGTATGAGGTACCTGTTTCTTACAACTTAATCAAAGTTTCTGTTAGGGGCCATCCATAATGACTTCACGCTATTTTTGTTGTTTTTTTTACCCCTCTCCCACCCTTCGTCACACTTATTCACAAAACGTCAGACCTCCTCAAATATGACGTAACAAAGTCTTGCTTTCTCCCCCCCACCCCCAAAAATTATTTCAACCTCGCTTTTTCGAAACTAGCGGATCGGAAACGAAAGAATGCTATTTGGTATAAGCCACTATTGGGGCTAGTGGAGGTGTTGGTAGTTCAAAGACGAATCCATTTTAATTTGAGCTCATGCACCACACGCGTGAAGCTATATGAAACGTAATTAAATAAATTATATGCTATCAAAAAATTAAAAATGAAAATTAAGTGAAGCATTTTTATATGACGTCACATTTCTTATTCACTCCCTCTCGTCACACATAGTCAGAAGTGTATGAATCCCTTCTCCCCCCCCGTGCGTGACGTCATTTATGGACGGCTCCTTACCAAGATTTATAAGCTAATTTCTGTTACCCATAAAAATGATAATGTTATTGTAGCTCCTATCAGACCAGTTTAATTAAAATTTAGACGTTTTGTTAAAGTTTAATATGAATATGCGGAGAGGAAGTGACTCATTGCTGTTTTTATTCCTGGTTTCAATCGGATGCAAATTATATTACTCTAATTCTAGGTTTAGCTCGATATGTTTATTGCTCAAGGGAGTTACAAATCTGACATAATGAGACGAATAACCATGATATAATTTATAGACAGTGGGCACGTTCGCTTTCAATCTGTTTTCTTTAATAAAACTACAATGCATGCGGGCAACATGATGTAAATTTTTACGAAAATGGTAATTCATGTAAATGTCGCGTTTTTTCCATTTGATTTATTGAAGGCTATTCAATATAGTGACGACTACCGCTTCTAAACAATTAAATCTTTAAAAAGAAGTAAAAACGAATAAATTAACATGAAAATAGGTGAATTCTGTTCTAAAATATCATTACGTTTTTACTAAATGTAATCACTTTTCATTCGTTTTCTAAATTCCTCAGAAAACCAAAAGAAACCTATATTACATTTCAGTCCTAAAAGACTTAAATAAATCTTTTTACAATATTCACTATGCTTGTTCTGTATGTGTTCTGTATCTGACAAATTCGTTGTAACAGACCGGATGATCATTTCAAAAGTAGGCGAAAATAATTACCCCCTTCCTGTTTTCTTTGGTACTTTTGTACGAGCCTAGACTTTTTAACGCATACATACATACATACATACATACATACATACATACATACATACATACATACATACATACATACATACATACATACATACATACATACATACATACATACATACATACATACATACATACATACATACATACATACATACATACATACATACATACATTTCATTAATTAAATACAACTAGATATAAAAAGCTTTCAATCTGAAAACAATTTTTGTTTGTCTCCTCAAACACACATACACACACACTGAGACACACACACACACATACTTCACCGTTTTTCGTTTTCGTGAGACTGATGAAACCTTTATATCTCTTTCATTTCTTTCCATAGAAATGTCTCCCAAATTAAATCACCTTTCACGTTTGTCTGTCTGTCTATACTTCTTTTCTACCTCGGTGCCACAACAATTCCTACCTATCTAGCTACCTGCATTCATTTTACTGTAAATTGTTTTGGTAAGCTACTGCTGTTTAGTGGAGTTTGTATAAAAGAAGAACTTTTATGATTTTTTTAAGACGAACACAGAAGGAAAAAAGATTAGTGGAAGGAGAAGAGAGAATAATAATTGGAACTTTCGTATACCCCAGTTCCTGTGATGGCATATCAGAACCAAGTTTGTCTTTGTGTAAGCAATTTCATAGCATAACGCACTGCAAAACCAAACCTGTGGAGAATGTTTGAAAGAATACAGACGTGTACTAAACGCTGAAATGCGTTTGAATTTTGAAAATGAATCCCCGTGTAAAAAGTGTCTTGAACACATCTCTGAGAAATCTAACGCGATGAGAATACAATGTTAGAGACAGATAGCTGTAGCCAAACCTACGTATATAAAATTAGTATAATTTTAATACTTTGCGTTCTTTTTCTAGAAGCAATTATTTGGTTAAAACGATAAATGAAGATGATTGCTACAAGATCGTAACCAAAATAGGTCACATAAACACGCATATATATATATGAGAATTATTTACTAGGTCGTCTTGCGAGTGTCTCTGCTACGCACAAGCTTGTAAAAAACCGACTCTGTGCCATCACTTTTTGGTGATGCGTGCTTAGTCGTGACGGTATATTGGCTGGTGCGTGTAGGCAAGGCGATGGGTGCCGATTACTCGCAGACCTGGGTTCGAAACTCAGTAGAGTACTAATTTAATTCTTTTAATCTGCATGATTCGTATTCTGTATGATTCTGTATTGTTCGTATTAAACTATTATTTCTGCCCACTATTATCAAGATTCTACTGCAGAATCCAGGGATAGCACTGTCTGGTGTATACATATATATATATATATATATATATATATATATATATATATATATATATATATATATATATATATATATATATATATATATATATATATATATATATATATATATATATATATATTGATTGACAGATAAGCCATAACAGATACGAGACATTTAATAGCTTTTTGAAAAAGGTATCCCGTACACCTGGCTATATATGCAGTACTGAAAGTACAATTGCAGTGCTAAGAGTCTTATAGCGCTATGTAAAGTTTGGCATGTGTTTTAGACTTGAGACTGCGGTTATGGACTAATTGTGCAACATGTCCTCCCCATGAATATGCACTACTAATTTTCTTTTTTTATTATCATTATTTTACGAGTGTCCTCTACGAGATTATTGGGCAATGAGTCTAAGAAAGTATTTTTCAGCACAAGGCAGGCAATAAATGCGGACGAGAACTACACATAGTCGGTGTTAATATTAAAATTGATTCTCTTCCATATGTTTCAAAATAGTCATTTTAGTATAAATGTCCACAAATAGAGTTTTCGTGTTGTGATTATATAGACACTTTCGGAAGTGATAACTGTTTATAAGGTTCAATTATAATTTTGTTAATTCATTAACATATATCACATAGTTTATGTTCACATCAGTTGGAAAATAGAATAATTGACGCTTTTTCAAAGCACATGTTCATTAAGCTTCGTATATAATTATAAATTCGATTTGAAAAACCAATATTGCTATGTCCAAAAGGTATACTGTGAGCTTTATTTAGAACTACTTACAGGATGGTATTTGTTTTAAGCAGTTTTGTATCTCACTTTGAGGTGACAAAATTGTACATGTTATTTCTGATACATCAAAATCTATGTTCCAGAGGAACTGCATTGACTTCTTCCAGCTATTTCAATACAGTGTCAAGCTGGAAGACAAATTCTTCCTATATGATTACGTGTCTTCTTCTATGGGATATCTTGTTTCCAAACAAATAATTCCAAAATATGACCTGAATTTATTGATTTTTCATGTTTCGCATATTTTAATAGTAATTAATAGTTAATTAAAAGTATTCATTACTGATAATTGTTGATGTTGTTAAATAAGTAAATACTACAAAAGAACGCTAGGGATGACAATCCAGATGTCACTGTAATACGAGCATACAAAGCAACGACGCATCATTTGGACTCACAGGAAAAAAACCTACCTTGTCTTGGCACGCCAATCTATTACGGTGTTTGTACACACAGGAAAATACATATACGGACATGACATACCTGTGTGTTAAGGTGTTTACACACACACACATACACACACATAAAAATACATATACTGATGCGAGATGCTAATGTCTTACGGTGTTGTACACACAGGAAAATATCTATTCTGATGCGGCATGCCAATGTGTTATGGTGTTTGTACACACAGGAAAACACCTATACTGATGTGGCATGCCAATGTGTTACGGTATTTGTACACACAGGAAAACACCTATACTAATGTGGCATGCCAATGTGTTACGGTGTTTGTAAACACACAAGCAAATATATATCCTCACGGATCTTATAGAATATAAAATTATCATAGGCAACAACTATTTAAAAAGTTTTACACGAATCCAACTAATTTCTTAATTTTGCAAGTTCCAAATAGATAATGTTATAGTTTCTTGCAAATAAGAATACGTATACCGTGTGAATTTTCTTATCCTGGCTGTCTAACAGTTTCAAACGGATTCCCATTTATCTGTTTGAAGATACCTTAATCCATAAATTACCTAATTTATTGCTCGTATAACTTTTTATATTTTACAATCTGGGTCGTGTTAAACTTTCTCACACAAAAGACCTAAAACACTAAAGATCATGCTGACATGCCTAGCTGTTTATTGAATTTTATAAATAAGTATATGAATTCATGTACACAAATCATGCAGTCAAGTAGCAAGTACAAAACACATGAAACGTCTGATGATAGAAAATTAAAAAAGTTATGTTTATAAATTTGTTCAATATATATTCAAATTTTTGTAAAAACGTTTCTCATCAACATTTGCAAATTGTGTCATCTTCAAAACTGTCAGTGTTCGAAACAGAAAAGAATCTTTCTCCAGTTTACAAATACTCTGCCTCATATTTTAATTGACAAAAAGCCAAATTAGTGTCTACAGCAGTAGTATGCAATATTTACCATAACACAGCTGCAAAATAAGTACATCAACTAAAAATTAGTTTCACAGGCAGAACAAATTAATTAGAAATTTATAGCCTTGAGTAGGAATACAATTACAAGTTCAATGAAAATTCACTGTATGAAATGAAGGAATTGCTCTGGATTTGAACATGAATCTGGATCAGTTTTAATGTACTAAAGTCCCACCATAAATTAATAGATATGAAAGCAATGCATTAACTCCAACTAATTCAGCTTGATTTAGAATAATCATTACACGATTATTTATGAAATTGATAATGTGTGCATGTCGCTTGCTAATAACCACGGATGAATATCTCCACGCTTTAGCTCCACATCGTTAAAATTAAGTCAGTGGCTTAAACTTAATGCAATATCTTTTTATATGACAGACTTTTGTGTCTTCAATAAATGTTTCGAGTTGTTGATTTTGCATTGTTTTTATTGTTCTAAAATGAGTTAGGTGCCCGATTTTGATAAGTGTATCTGCTAGAACTTGACCAAGAATACCCTTTAAAGTGAAAGAGGGTATTCGTATTGCCAACCAGACATGTTTATTGAACATCTAGACGTACAGCTAAGCTGTATTATGTATACACACCGAATGCCAGTCTTCACAGTCTTTATTACCGTTCAACATGTATCATACAAATTATATTACTCTGCTTCTGAAAAAAACCCACCTGAAACCGGAACGACATTTCCGACCTAAAAATCTTCATTACATTTTCTCACAGACTTCACTAATATCGGAAACAGTATTTCACTTTTCTGAAAAATTTGCACTATACAAAGAGACAAGGTAAGAAAGATCTGATACTGGAAAATTTACACCTATATTATTATCATAAGAAAATAGTGAATATGATTTATTCAGTATTGTTAACAAGGGATATAGCATTTTTAAATAATACCTGTTTATCTTAATTATTTATTTTATTTGGATTGGATCTAAGTGAGAATAAATATGGTATTGTAACAAAGCCAAAACAATAAACTATATCAAGCAGTTTTATTGATGTTGCTAGATTATTAGATATCAGTACTGGCAGTCGCACAAATTCGTCATTACATGAATACCACAACACTAGCAAATTGCTATTAAGATAACAGACTTTACTGAACACAGATTCTCCCAAGGAAATAATTATGTTGTTTTTGTGCGTTTACAATAGCACAGTTAAACGCTTCAAAGCTATAATTTTGGATTTTTTCCCTTGTTTCCATATAAATTCAAAATTTCTAGTCAACGTATTTCATCTAACAACCTCCAATACGTCTACAGAAATATTATATTCTTTTATGCTTCCGAACAGAAAAATAAAGTGCATTGCTGTATGGATTTGTTAGGTTACTGGTTTCATTCTATACACCACTTTTGACACGACTTCCGGTCAACCTTCGAATATAGATACATCTTCCTGCAGAATGTGTGTGAATTTATAATACAACTGTAGGCCGACGCATTCTTAATGGTAATATCTTTTAAACATTTTAAGCGGATATAATATTATTTAAAGCTATGCATTCTTGATGGCACAAATGGTGGTGTTAGATGATTACGTAGACAGATGTAACTTGAAAAGCTTAAGAAAATCACTGACAAATGATTTACAACTAATACCTATTCTCAAACATTCTACTGGGAGCCCCGAGTAGTCTAGTCGTCTAAATCGCCCACCGTTACGGATCATTGTCATCTCCGTCAGCGTGGATTCGAGTCTCGGGTTCTGCCAATGTGGGAAGGTGAGAAAGCTTGCCAGTAGCTTCTCATTTTCGGTGGTTCTTTCTGGGGTTTTTCCCGGGTTCTTCCTCCACCAGTGATAATGACCACCATGTATATTGCCTATCTTGTGCAGGAAAATGGCGTTAAACCATAAAACAAGAACAATAAACATTCTACCTGTTCAATTTAATTCAATTTTAGTTGTAGTTTTTCTTAACTAGAAGGAAATCATCGTTACTGACACCATAGTTAAGCAAACAAAATTTCAGTTACTGAAATGATATGAAAAGAGAAAACTTTAATAGAATATGTACTTAAATGGCTGTACATTTCAACCAACTTCGTCAAAATACTCCATAAAGTGAGAAAAAGTTAAATTAATACGGTCCTATAATGCATGCATGGATGGTCAAAAAATGATGTTCTAAACAAAGTTTCATTGCCGTAGAAGGCCCTTAAATAGTAATCTATCGAACATATGTCTGGCACGAATTTTATTATGAATGAAGCCAATAATAAATCAGAAGAGGCACATACAAATCACATGAAAAAGACATCAATTGAAAATAATGATTAGGTTTATGGGATCTGTCTGGATTATTTGTTATTTTGAACTAATCCCAATATATGGAACTAATTACGTCTGGGCTACTTAAGTGCACTGGTTATATTCGATATAAAACTATCACTCGCACCATGGATGGCGGATTGTAAACATTGTCGTTAAGCATCAAACTTTTGACTTGTAGCAGTACGTCATTGGAAAGTTCACAACATTATTCTCTCAGTCGTCTAGTTGAAGGAAAATTAATATTCACCATTTAGCGCTAAAATAAAACAGTGATACAAAGCAACCATATTTCTGGTATTTCTAACAACCTTTAGGGCTATTTGACCCTAAATATAACTTTAATTACTTTTAAATACTTAACAATTTGTAATATTTAAATTACAACATCACACATCCCATTACAATCATTTCACATCAGATGACATTATTTGCTAACTTACTGTAAGTATCCAGCCATCTACTCCCATGACATTAACAACATCTACGCCGGTTTCTGCTGCTGACTCTACGCTCCGGATGAGAGAAGCCACTTGGACCAGCTACAGCTACGGATACCTTAGGGTAGTTGTGATTGTGGGAACAACTATGACTGCCCAATTGAAAGAAATTTTCTTTTAGTTTTGCCTAACGCCTCACAAACAGGGAATTAGGAAGCTCTACCTATTCCCGTATGAAAAGATTATTCTTTAACTATTGTCAACCGCCAACCAATAAGGGAAATAGGAAACTCTACCTATTTCCCCGTAATTCCCAACACCTCCGGGAAAATGCTAATCCTACTCGAGGAATAAGGATTTCCTCTTTGTTTGTTTTGTCTTGTTTATTTGTTATTTATTATCCCATTAGGCTCTATTCTTGACCCACTTGAGCCCATTTTGCACTATGAATCTGGTAAGGCCCTTAAAATTCCCGATTGTTATTTAACTAATGGACTCATATTTTCTACCTGATTTGAATACGAAAATTGAATAGGGCGCACTAGCCCTTCTAATTTGACGTACCTTTTTGGATAATTCCAATACGCTTAGTACGCAAATCAGCGAACCGTTGAACGATAGGTGAATTCACAAACTTGGTTTATTAGAACCGTGTGTGACATACACATGTTTGGCTTTCTTTAATTCTACCCTTTCCCCCTTAGAGAACGGGTAACGCTTGAACCAATTCAACATTGTTGTTTGCTGTTGGTGTTTTCTGCAGCCTGCTGGTGTATATTACGGCCGGATGGAATCAACAGACACTACTTTTGATGCTGCTACGTCCTGGAACCCTGCTCTCTTAAAAAATACAAATACGCCAACAAATGAGCGGGGTTCTAGGGCAATCTATTACTTCTACTGCTATCTCCTAGATCCTCCATGCTGCTACGTCCTGGAATCCTGCCCACTCTGAAAAGAAATTACAAATATGCCAAATTGTCGTGGAGCAGGGTTCTGGGGCAAACACTCCAACAACTAGATCTTCTTGACGAAACAAGCCACATCACAATTTGTCCCTTGGTGGGTGGTTCCTTAGTTTGGTGGTTGCTTTCCTTGTGTCCCTTGTCCATGGGGCTGGTTTGGGCGGTGTTCTTTCCTGTGCGATTTACTGTGTTGTCAGGGGTCTTAATGTCATGTCAGTAGCGAAAAGGCCCAGCCTAGGGTCAAGTGCCTCCCTTTCGATCCGGGCTGACGGCCAACCATGGGTAGGGTTATTGGAGTCCCCTGCCTTCTGGTGGGGTCCTCTAGTCTCAAATGAGGCTGTAGCAGTCGTCAGGCACTATGCATATGCGACTATAATTCCCTAAACAAACAAGCAACCTTCACGGCTGGAAGGTTTGATTCAGTATCAAACATGACTTACAATTTATGTTTAATGTAATTGTTGTCCCAGTTTATTTCAAACCCCATATCTAGTGAGATTAAACTATAATGGAACCTACCCATACCGTTATCCTATGACCCTACAATATAAGTAGTGCGTAGAAACTAACCACACCGTTACCCTTTGCCCTACATACATACATACATACAGACAGATACACAGACACACACACACATATATATATATATATATATATATATATATATATATATATATATATATATATATATATATATATATATATATATATATATATATATATGTGTGTGTGTGTGTGTGTGTATTGTTACAAGCCAGGGATCTTTGCGGTGTGAAAACCCTGGAGCAATTCCCGCTAGACGTCATAAGTTTACCACAAAGTTCCGAAGACTTCTATACAACTTCAGTTGTAAGTTGGAAAGCCCGACGTGTCCATTTTATACATAAATTTTACTTTAATCTATGCTAGACAACATTATTCACAACTTTCCAAATATCTATCAACCGCACATCCGCATAGTTTCTCTTCATCTCTCCAGTTTGAGTCATGCTGATTGGGTCTGAATTCGTTACTTATTGATAATGGCATCTTGGGAACTCACAAATACTTACTCTTCGTGACGTTTGCTCCTATTAATATGTTAATTATTTCGGACTATGTAATATTTCCCATTACACCGAATCCCAATAATCAATCAAGTAATTACACAAACCTAAGAATTGCTCAAACGGGGTACTACAACCAAATGCGCATCTACTTAATTTTATTACATTACCCCCGCCTTTAAAAAGATCACTCGCTACCGAGTGACACAAACGTCACACATCTGTGGTCCAATCAATATTGATTACTTTTTCCCCAAAATCAACCACCATCCTGATTTATGATTTCCAAACATAATTAAGACAATACTTTGAATCAATGGGCTTTTTCCTATTAGACCGTCACTTAACACCCGAAACCAAATTTTTAGCGAATCACTAATAGTTTATAAGTAATTTTAATGTCAACAATGAACACAAATTAAGCAAGCTGAATCCAACATTGAAATGTTCTGACAAATTATTCGGATTTAAACTCCCTCACAACAATCCTCAAAAATAGCTGCAAGAATTACTTCTGTATTCATTGGACTCTAACAACAAGACAACACATGTAACACAGGACCCTTCCTGTTTACCCGAAAAACTCAGGTTTGGAGTTGGCGCTTCCACCTGGAATAACACGTCTCCAACTCAACAACCTTAGTGCTCCGAGCACAATATATTTTTCGACTCAGTCTCGGTTAGCCGATCCTATCTTCTTACAACTAAGTCGCTACTAATGGACCCATACTACAGCCACCGAAAATAGACATAAGAGAACCTACTTCAAAAGCAAAGGTTCGGAATATCATCACATGGTTGATCCAACTATACTGTGGTGTGCATTACCATTACTTCATGCCGCTAATTAATTGACATGTGCTATCAATTGTCCTTCAGAATTTCCCAACTGGACACGATTCCAACTAAGCAGGCAATTCACACTATGCATGCTGGAAACTACGCTGGACCATTATAATTGTCAAGATCGTAGCGAACAATTTTTCAAATACGCTGTACGAAACAAATTTCATCTGGCAAGTCGCTAGCAGGTTAACGACAATACGACAGAGGCACCTTTCTGTTTAACACCGAGGTTAGAGAATGCTATCCTCAAAGAAAACACGTTCTCTTCCGAACCTCAAAAACAAGTCAACCATGACTAACAACACACAATTGGTGTGACCACACAATTGCCGTCCACGGACCAATGCTAGACTGGACACTGCCTCTCTGGACTTTTCGCAACAAGTACTTTTTCTACAAGGATATAAAAAAATTCCACTAATACCCAAAAAATCACACATAACACTAACACTTTTCCTTCTCAAGTTAGGTCTGCTCAAGTGACAGCACAAACCAAACAAATCGATTTATTTCATCAAACTCTGGCTTCAAGCAGCAAATAACTTCTAAAAAAGCTTTCCTGTCTTAACATTGCACACAATGAGACACAAAATTATCGATAAGAACATAAAATTAGACTCTGTGTTGACATAATCAATTTACTAGAATCAACTATATTTACACAGCCATAAGGCTCAGATTAATTTGATGCTACTGTGCAGCTTTGTATCTCAACCCGTTTGACGATTTGTCCTGTACCCAACCAAAATCAATAATCACGGGGATACGATTATTACTACCCATAAAACTTATATCGACACTCCGATCTGCTAGGCAAATGCGCCTGATATAAAATTTTTCATGTTTTCAAAATCAGCATCGATAAAGAGCATAGAAACTAAACTTTTTATGTTTCTCGAATTGGATCGTTGTTTCGCTCCTTCCTGTAAGTGACGCACCTAACAAATTTATGCAATACATCAAGAGTGCATGCATTACCATTAAATTTATCCATCAGTCTCAGTTCAAATAACGTTTATAATTACGTGCAAAAAACACGTTAAACTTACATTTGTGTTACTCTAATTATTATTGCTATTATTATTATTGTTGTTGTTGTTGTTGTTACTACCAAATCAGTTATGGGGTCAGAATGACAGTCAAAATAGCGCCCATGTACTTTACACAATAGAACGGGTGGGAAGAATTGTCAAACACATGTTCTTTATAGCGGTTATTTTTCTTTTCATAAGAATTATACAACGAAATTCATAAATCTGGCATGCCAAATATCTCATATCCAACATTTTCGATAAGTTTGGCTCGTTTTAGCTACATTGTATGGGCAAAAAATCAATTATTTAGCCGCCTTCCACGTATAGAACAAAATGTTGCAGGTCCGTTACTGTCCGACTTTTTTCTATGCCTCCCGGCGCCTTCTAATGTATCTTTTGTTTCTCTCTGTTATCATAACCTAGATAAATTATTCAGTGTTGACTGAACATCTGTACTCAAATTAAGGATATTTCGCATTGGCGAAACTATCTACTTTCGCAAGCTTAGTTTCGCGAAACCGAAATAAAATATTAAAGGCGCTCGAAAATTATTCATAATAATCTCTTTACTTTTTTTTTTAAAATTTAAAGGACACATCTTTCTATCCAACTGCGAAGGAATAGTCTGTATCAAACGTGATAAAACTAAATCACTTACACAATATGACAGAACTATTCAACCATCCCAACACTGCCACCGGAAATTTTCTTGTTACCAGCCAGGGATCTTCGCTTGACCGAGCGGTGTCAAAACCTTGACACGATTCCCGCTAGAAGTCTTAAGTTTACCCCAAATTTCCAAAGACTTCTTTCTATACAACTTTAGTTGTAAGTTGGAAAGCCCGACGTGTCCATTCTATACATAAATTTTACAATAATCAATGCAAGATCATATTATTCACAACTTGCCAAATATCTATCAATCGCATATCCACATAGTTTCTCTACATCATTCCAAGGACAGTCATGCGGATTGGGTCTGAATTCACTACTCATTGACCGTGGCATCTTGGGAACTCACTAACACTTTCTCTTCTTGACGTTTGCTCCTAATAACATGCTAATTATTTCGGGCTAAGGAATATTTTTCTTTACACAAGCCTAAGAATGGTTTAAACAGGGCTCTACAACCAAATGTGCATGTCCTTAATTTTATTATTATTATTATGTGTGTGTGTATGTATGTATGTATGTATGTATGTATGTATGTATGTATGTATGTATGTATGTATGTATGTATGTATGTATGTATGTATGTATGTATGTATGTATGTATGTATGTATGTATGTAGGTAGGTAGGTAGGTAGGTAGGTAGGTAGGTAGGTAGGTATGTGTGTATGTATGTATGTATGTATGTATGTATGTATGTATGTATGTATGTATGTATGTATGTATTTAAAGAAAGGTTATTAAAGCTATTGTATTCTTCACCTTCAGGACAGGGCACGTAAGCACGGAAAGGTAGTTTTACAAGGATAATTGAACCTTACCAATGGCAGTATGGGTAGACGACTAGAGGAGTTACAAGCAGATAGTCTTAACATTGACTTAATTTGGCAGTGTTAGTTTATGAATGGCAGATGGAGCAATCTGAAATATCGGAAGCCATTTACGTATGTCCAATACTCGATGCCTTAAGACTCCAACTCCCAAATAAATAATAATCCGATTTATTATTGCTGCCGAATAATGGAATATAAAAAGAAAACTGTAATAAAAAATGGTCAGCTGGAACAATCTTTGACTTCGTTAATGAGAAACGGATTGTAGTAGGTAATATCTTGGATGATGTGTTTAATATTTAAGTTGAAAGTCAGAACAGGAAATTAAGATACGCTCTCAAAAGTAGATACGGCTTTCTTTAGAGTCTGTTGAAAGAAATTATTTTATTTGAGTTAGAGACACGTATATTTCATGAAGATGTTTTCCGTTTTTAATTGTGCCATGAAGGAGCAAACGAACTGTGTGGGAGCCATTTCTTCACTTGGTGGAGTAAAATATATATTAACAAATTGCGCGATTTAGACAGAGATATCTTACATTTTCTAATAAATGTTTTGCTTGAATGTATTGTTTTGTGTATTTATTTATACACATATTTGTTTCGTCTATTTTTATTTCCAAACGGGTTTACATAATTGTTTAAACACAAATCAAAATGTATAGAACTTTCCTTTCAAATAGCAGTTTACGATTTTATATTTGAAATATCTATATTTTTCCCTCAAGGTATCAGTTACAGATTTATTATGGATTTCCTAGTGTTGTTCTCACATTTGAAGCATGCGGACTGCATGCTTATTTCACTCATTTTCCTACAATCTTTATATTTAAAGTTGGTGTTTAAAAACAAAATTAAATTTCTGACAGGTCTTCGAAGAAAATAAAATCTCAAAAAGACTACATATTTATAGCCAGGTTTAAATTTTACTGTTAGGTAAAATTTAAAAATGACCTTCCGAGTTAAGCTGCAGTGGAATAGTTCCTACTGAACAGGTAATTGGTTTACCATTACAAAAAGGAAGCTAATGTGATGGCAAAATAGGTCATTGTGTTAACGGAAATATTTCAGCATGTACTTACTTAACTTTCATGTTTTCTTTGTTTAAAACACCGATATCATGTTATTAATGATCGTTTGAAACGTATATCAGCTTAAATTGGCATATAATGTGTGAGTGCATGTATTAATGGATGGGTGTGCCTTTTCTGCTTATGTGAGATGACCTATGAAGTACAGCCTACTATGTTCGTGCGGATCTCTCCTTGCCAAATCATTATCCTTTGAAGATCAAAAACGCACTGATATACCGAGTTATGTTGTCCCAAATACTAATGATCACAGGGTTATGATCAAAGAGTGTGTTTTTCTTAAGTATATTTTCTTCGTCTGATAATTGAATTTAGGAATCTATTTCTGGAAAAGTTGTGAGGCAATCGGTTATAGTATGAGCACAGCCAATCAAAGATGAATGCATACTGTATTGTACTGATGTTATCCATGACAGTGGTATTTTCCTGTCTTTAGCGATTCGTGTATTTGATGCTAACAACTTTAAGCCACTTTTATCATCATTTGAATTAATTCAAGCAATTTTATCAGAAAATAATACTCCTTAAAGCCCGTGCGCATGATTGAGACTTAATTATTAGTATCCGTCCATAATGGTCTTGCAAAACGACAGGGACAGTAATTCGTAAAATAACTTAGAGAAGTAGCCATGTTTTGTTTCTTGTATGATTCGTTTTTGTTTCAAGTTATGGTTCACTAATGAATTCAAGCATGACCTTACGATGCAGTATCACCTCCATATAAAAAAGTTCTACGAAATGCAAAAACGTGATATTCTTCCTGGTTTTAAGTAAGATCTGCCACCAAAACTTTATTTTTTTATCGTATAGAGTTAAGTATATGTGATTAAATTGCTTGTGTGTAAGGTTCTAAATTATTTTTATTTCATTGTATTTCATTGCAATGAATAATTTTCTCGGAATCTGGATTTTTTCAGTAATGATATATATTTTTATAACAAAGTTTATTTATTCACGATGAGGTGTATTACATGACAATTATCATTTAGTCCGTGTTACCTGGTAACAGGGCTAGCAGGAAGGTAAAATAATTGCTCAATATCAGGGGCATACATTCTGTGCGCGATCAATTTGTGTAAACAACTTTTTTCGTGATTGGTTTTCAAGTGGAGTGACATTGGCCTACGTATAGAAATTAGCGTAGTAAGAAACCACATGTCCTATTTCGCGAGACTTAAAATGAAATCTGGGGTTTTAAAAAAGCATTCCATAAATTTTTTTAAGAGAAATTCATTCAACACCTTGAAGGTACAAGGTGTATTATTTTTTAATTTGTTGCCAGGATGGTTTGTTCTTTTTGAAGTTTGGATTTATTAATTTATTCCCCAGTAAACTCAACAAATTTGACTTTTCCATAAAATTTCTGAAAGATATTCAAGGAAATTTATTCTGGAATTATTCAGATAAAAAGACAGATTTAAATGAGGAATTATTAATCTTCTTACATTGGACTACATCAGACGTCATCGCCTTCCATATTTGTACAACGTCGAGACTCGAACCTGGATTCTTATAGGACTATTTTGTGATAGGACTTGTGTTTTCATTCTTAGGATCAAATTTTGGATAATATTTACGAACTGTAAGTATTATTTACCAATTTTTACATTGTTGTCTAGGAAAATAAATTGTTTTGTTAAAATATACAAAATTTGTTGGCTTTCACTCTTTTCTTTGTTACTGAGTCATGTAACAATATAGTAAACGAAGCAAAAGGTTCATAGGCATAGGCATATATGGCATATAAGCGTAAATGTTTACTATTGAAGATTATATATATATATATATATATATATATATATATATATATATATATATATATATATATATATATATATTGTGAATGTGTGGATGTATGTAAATATGTATATACGTGTGTGTGTGTTTGTGTGTGTTCACGTGTAATGGCAATAACAACAACTTTGTCATACAATGAGGATGTAGAATTTAGATCCCATATAATTAATAAATATAAATTTTAAAAAATATATTCCCAAAATATGTGCATTGCGTCTGAATGAAAGGACTTTGAAATGTATGTATTCTTCTCCAATACTTCCCAAATAACGTTTTCTTGTTACATATGTATGCTAACTAGGTTTTATTCCTAGGTTTGCTATAACCATTGTCATTTTACGCTTCAATGTGTTCAGCCTGGCTATTACCTAGCGTTTTTGTTTCATCGCAATAAATTATGTTTGGCATAGAAAACTTTTACGGAATCTCACAAAAAAGAAACCTGGTGATTTTGAGATCATAAGGTTAAATTTCAATGTCATTATGACCTTCCATACGCAGATGGTAACTGCTTGATGCCTTGAATTCACTGAACATCCTTCATCAGCTGGTACAGAGATATGATGCAATAGAAATTAAAAAAGTGTATATCGATTCCAAGATCTGAAAGTTGTAATTAAGTTGGAGAAGATAGTAACTGGTTGATGACTTGAGTCCAACTGCATTCCTAATGTCGACAACTGAATGTACGAGTATGTCGCTTAAAGGCACAAAAGGCTTGATTCGTTAAGCTCAGTTTAAACTGAAATGATCAAACGACCTCGGGTAACTGCAACACATTTTCTGCATTTCAAGGTGACATGTTTTTGCCGCTACAGTTTGAAGAATTTCTCAAATGCAATGCTTTCTGAGATTTTTTTTGTCAGTCTTTCTACAAATCTCAAAAGAAAAACTTTCTGAGATTCAATTTGTTCGACTTTCTACATATCTCAAATGCAATGCCTTTTGATATTCAGTTTATTTCAATTTTCGTTTATTTTGTTGAATTTTCAAACAAATGATGGATCACCAAAAATTTAAAAGTAAAATTAAATCATTAATTCAAAAATGACTTTACAGTCAATAAAACGCAGTCAATTAATTGATACGATAACAATTTATTTTTTAAAAAAAATGTTATGATACATTAAATGTACATGTAATGGGATGGTTATGTTATATATCATTTGTGTTGTGCTATTGTCACACAGTTAGATAACTTAAATATTTTTTTTCTTCACATTTTCCGTTTACTTCGCAATACAACATGAGTCAAATTATGGCTAATGGCCTTAAAGTAATCAACATAAGGAAACAACGTATGGTATCTTGAAATTCAAATAAAATGTAACTTCGACCTATTAATTTTCCCTTATCTGAAAGCCTGACAGTTTGCCATTAACCTGCAAACCTGCCAGTTAATTACGACCAGAGGAAACGTTGACAACCATTTAAAAACTGCCACGTGTCAGAATCCATATGTACAATTGAAATTACAGTGGAGTTGAGTAAGAACATTTTGAGTCCCACAGTACACTATGTTGCTCACAGACGAAGAGAAAAGAACAACTAGGTTAGTTCTAATGTAAGTCACTTGACGGCAACAATGATAGCTCGCTTCCGTTTCCTTTCATGTTGTTTGTACGTGTTGAACTTGAACAGTTGAACACGACGTTCTTAACATGTATAGGCTGCAGAGTCTACTGAGTGTCGAAAACAATTTATAATTACAGCGTTTGCGCTGGTTATCATATGCAAAGGAAATGTTTGTTTTCAATCCCACCATAATAAATTCAAACTTTGTAGTTCTTTTTCTTTCCCTTGTTATATTCTTGATAGAACTTATTCAGGCTATTCTAATGAAAGGAGAACCAAGTTATCCATGAATACGTACAAATCATTTTTTTGTTTGAGTCTCACAATAATCAGCAATATAGAAGGTGTTTACACTCTAAGCTTACAAGCCGTGACGTTTGCTCAGTTTTCGGAGCTATGGAGTATGTGTTTATATCTGTACGTTTTCATTCTTTATTGGTGACTGGTAAGGCGCATAAACGAGTAATCCACAACTAGGGTATAATACACCCACTCCCAGCTTTGTTGAGGTGGGTGTTTTGTGTCTGGTTATCGTTATTTAGAGGTGATCGCCAACGGTATATTTTGCCCGAGACGAGTAAATATCGATAGAAATTGAAAAATACATAAAGAGATGAGCAGGTATACAGAACAAAATAGCACAAGTCCCCGTTCAAGTAAAGATAAAATTTAATCAAAATGTCTTAAAATAAAGTTCAAAAACACCAGTAACCGGGTGGTCGTGGGTTCGATCCCCGGTCGAGTCATTCCAAAGACTTACAAAAATGGTACTAACAGCTGTCTTTTTTGGCGCTCAACATTAAGAGGTCAGTGTTAGGACTGGTCGGCCTGGTGTCAGGATAATGTGACTGGGTGGGACATCATGCTACATGTCTGCGGCATGATGCTCCAGTGCTAGACATCACTATAAACTGCCACACTGCATACATCGTAGCGATATGACTGAAACATTGTTAAAGCTACATTAAAAATTATGATCATAATCGCACAAACACCAGTAATAATAATATTTACTATTGAAAGATACACTTCTTTCTTTGTGACTTAACTTGTTGCACGAATTTTCAAATACAAAGAAATGATGATGGTAATAGCTGTTCAGATAAGTGATAAAATTTAAATCATCATTTAGATCAAGTGAAATATATCGAATACATTGCCTTATACAGTTTCATAACCTGATGGTCTTGACTCAGTCCGAAGTCCACAGCGACAATTCCTTTTGATTTCCTTGCGCTGGTAAGTCAGAGTCTTCTTCACTTTTGACTTTCTTTTCCAAATTTACATGTTCCCCGTCACTTTTGCCTCTTTCATAAGAAGTAATACGTATAATGTAAAGAGGAGAGCGTATAACTTTGAGCTATACCGGCCACTTGTTTTTCCAAGCTCTAACGTCGAGAAAGTGACTGTCAATTTTCCCAGACAATTGCGTTCCTTGGATGATTTATACGAGCAAAGTTCTTCTAAATTCAGCTCGGAGTACCCTTTACAACTTTCCTCTTGTAGAAAAAAGCGTATACTGATTTTAAAATTTGATATTTGCTCATTTAAACTGAGAGTTTTTCGAGTGGAACCACGCCACATTCACATCGTGACCAATCTGTATGAAATACACTTCCCGCTCGAACAATGTTTCAACAATGTAGTTCGTATGGCAAACCTTGATTCTCTAACTGATTCTTGGTAACTTTCAGACATGACAGTTTTCCATACCTATCAGAATTTGACCCCTTTCTGGTCAGTTTAAACAAACTAAGCTCTTAATGGTATATTGATAACTCTTGTCTTTGGCTGAACCAATCCGTACATTATGGCATTTTAAATAAGGCCATTCCCCATAAATCTAATTAAATGTTTCCTACATAGATTTACAACAACAAAACAAATTGACCTAAACATTTGGTCCTTTAAATAACAACTATAATGTATTCGAGTTCACAAGTCCTTATGAAAATACTAACATAAGTAATCTTTAATACTTTTGCAACACATTTTTTACATATAAACCTGGTTAAATAATACACTTTCAATGTCTATTACTTTGGGTTCCATCCTTTTAAATATAGCTTGTGACATCTCACTATAGATACCTTTTTCTTCGAATCCAAATTCCAACTAATGCATAGGAATCTTGTGCAAGTGTTTTTGCATAAATGACCAAGTGTATTGGGGGAAACTATAACCTTCTACATTGATTTCAATTGGATTTCATACAAAATGACTCGTGTCAAGTTGCCTTGATAAAACTAATGTACTGTCAAGGCAGATAAAAGCACCGAACTCGTCTTTCATGAACATAAAAGACATTTGATATTGTCGATTACGATATTCGTCTGAAAATAAAATCTAAAAATGTTCAACCATTGCTCACCGTTTACTCATGTATCACATAATAAACAAGACCCAACGTGTCAGTATTTGAAAAAGCTCAACGGAATTAAAACCAATAAAATACTGCCACCAGCATGGCTGCTTTTTAGAACCTGTCCATTGTCTAATCTTTATACAGGATTTTCCTCTTTATCTTAAACAATCTAATTTCGATATATTCGCTGAAGACAAAACTATCAACAGGCATCGCAACATTCGGTTTAAAAGTGGTGTACAGAATCTAATACTCAGTCAAAAACTAATTGTATAACAATTGACTCTACTCAGAAACTGTCAAAAACTAATTGGATAACAATGGACTCCACTCAGAAACTGTCAAAAACTAATTGTGTAACAATGGACTCCACTCAGAAACTGTCAAAATGTCCATTACTCAAATGTATGTTCAAAGACCGTAAACTTGCAACAGTATTGCTCTCCGCTAGGTATCTTCATTGATAATAGTCTTTATTGGCATTCCTAGGTCAGTCACATTTGCTTTATTCCAAACTAGCAGATTGTACCTGTGAAAATTCTTTCAAATTATGTTTCTGAAATTATTTCAAAATTGTACTAAAATTGCTGATTTACAAATCTTACATCATGGGTGTATAATGTGGGGAACTGCCATACAAATGTTGCATCATGGGTGCAGTATTTGGCACAAATTCTATACCGTTAAAAATGTAAAGAATATTTATTTCTAAAACGAGCAGCCCGAATAATAATAAAAAGTAATTTTTGCACACAATCGTATTAACTACCTTTAATATGACGTACCAATTGATCAGTAATGTTTATATATTCTACGCAGGCCTATGTATAATGTTTATATATTCTACTCAGGCCTATCTATACTGTTTATATATTCTACCCAGGCCTATGCATAATTTTATATATTCTACACAGACCTATGTATAATGTTTATATATATTACCCAGGCCTATGCATAATATTTATATATTCTAACCAGGCCTATATATAATGTTTATATATATTCCACCCAGGCCTATGCATAATTTTTATATATTCTACCCAGGCCTATGTATAATGTTTATATATATTCCACCCAGGCCTATGCTAATTTTTATATATTCTACCCAGGCCTATATATAATGTTTATATATATTCTACCGAGGCCTATGCATAATTTTTATATATTCTACCCAGGCATATGTATAATGTTTATATATATTACCCAGGCCTATGCATAATGTTTATATATTCTACCCAGGCCTATATATAATGTTTATATATATTCCACCCAGGCCTATGCTAATTTGTATATATTCTACCCAGGCCTATGCATAATGTTTATATATATTACCCAGGCCTATGCATAATATTTATATATTCTACCCAGGCCTATGCATAATATTTATATATTCTACCCAGGCCTATATATAATGTTTATATATATTCCACCCAGGCCTATGCATAATTTTTATATATTCTACCCAGGCCTATGTATAATATATATATATATATATATATATATATATATATATATATATATATATATATATATATATATATATATATATATATATATATATATATATATTCTACCCAGGCCTGTGCATAATGTTTATATATATTACCCAGGCCTATGCATAATATTTATATATTCTACCCAGGCCTATGTATAATGTTTATATATTCTATACAGGCCTATATATAATGTTTATATATTCTACACAGGCCTATCTATAATGTTTATATATTCTACACAGGCCTATGTATAATGTTTATATATTCTACCCAGGCCTATGTATAATGTTTATATATTCTATACAGGCCTATGTATAATGATTATATATTCTACACAGGCCTATGTATAATGTTTATATATTCTATACAGGCCTATGTATAATGTTTATATATTCTATACAGGCCTATGTATAATGTTTATATATTCTACACAGGCCTATCTATAATGTTTATATATTCTATACAGGCCTATATATAATGTTTATATATTCTACACAGGCCTATCTATAATGTTTATATATTCCACACAGGCCTATGTATAATGTTTATATATTCTACCCAGGCCTATTTATAATGTTTATATATTCTATACAGGCCTATGTATAATGTTTATATATTCTATACAGGCCTATGTATAATGTTTATATATTCTACACAGGCCTATGTATAATGTTTATATATTCTACACAGGCCTATGTATAATGTTTATATATTCTACACAGGCCTATGTATAATGTTTATATATTCTACACAGGCCTATGTATAATGTTTATATATTCTACCCAGGCCTATTTATAATGTTTATATATTCTATACAGGCCTATGTATAATGTTTATATATTCTATACAGGCCTATGTATAATGTTTATATATTCTATACAGGCCTATGTATAATGTTTATATATTCTACACAGGCCTATGTATAATGTTTATATATTCTACACAGGCCTATGTATAATGTTTATATATTCTACACAGGCCTATGTATAATGTTTATATATTCTATACAGGCCTATGTATAATGTTTATATATTATACACAGGCCTATGTATAATATATATATATATATATATATATATATATATATATATATATATATATATATATATATATATATATATATATATATATATATATATATATATTCTACCCAGGCCTATGCATAATGTTTATATATTCTACACAGGCCTATGTATAATGTTTATATATTCTACCCAGGCCTATGTATAATGTTTATATATTCTATACAGGCCTATATATAATGTTTGTTTATATATTCTACACAGGCCTATCTATAATGTTTTTATATTCTACACAGGCCTATGTATAATGTTTATATATTCTACCCAGGCCTATGTATAATGTTTTTATATTCTACACAGGCCTATGTATAATGTTTATATATTCTACCCAGGCCAATGTATAATGTTTATATATTCTACACAGGCCTATGTATAATGTTTATATATTCTACACAGGCCTATTTATAATGTTTATATATTCTACACAGGCCTATGCATAATATTTTTACATTCTACCAAAGATTCATAAGATTTTCAGCCAATTAAATTGTTTTTAATGCGTGGATAGTTGTATTCTTGAGTATTTTAATCATTGAGAAAGAAGATATATACATGCCTATATCCATGCATGCACGTACACATGCACCTACATACATACATATTCAATAAAAAATTAGGGCATCCAAGCCATTTAAAACTCAAGTCATGAAACCAGGACACGCGATTAACTCATTAACCGTAAAACTCAATCTTGAAACATTTCACTGAATTTACATGTTGTTTTTACAAGAATGAATAATCTATAAAGTGTGATCTTACGATCAATTAGAAAATAAGTTTCCAAAGTATTATTTATTACATGACCCTAACAAATTATGACTGTGAAAATATTACACATAATATAGATATACATAACAACGTGAAATATCTATTCAGTAATAATAAGAAGTATATTGCAATGTTTTCCGGCGCTAGGAAGCAAGTCTGCCTTACTTTTCTTTTTTTGTGCTTGCTGTATTTGATATTTTTTTAAGATTATTTAATTGCATATTTTATATATACCATGCCGCATCTGCCCCTGTTTTATTCATCGTAAAAAGCATGAATTCGAAACCATTGGGTTTCTGATTCTATCTCTCCACTAGCGCATATTGCATGTGTACTTCAAAGATCTCGAAAGCTCACCGATGCTGTTTAGGGAAAAACTTTTAACTGTAATATCTGACGCCATGGTTTGCACTTAGGTAAGCAGGGGCTCTGAGTGGCCGAGTGTTCTAAAGTGCTGACCGTTATGGATCACCGGTATCTCATCTCTGTCCGCGTGAGTTCGAGTCCATGCTCGACCAACGTGGTTAAGGGAGAAAGCCTGCCAGTAGCTTCTCGTGGGTCGGTGGTTCTTTTGAGGGGTTTTCCAGGGTTCTTCCTCCACAATTAATATTGGCCGCCATGTATAGCCTATCTTGAGCTGAAAATGGCGTTAAACCCCATAAAACAACAACATAGATAAGCGTAAATAAATACCTACCTATCTGTATGCATTCATTCCTATATGCATGCATGCATGCATGCATGCATGCATACATACATACATACATACATACATACATACATACATACATACATACATACATACATACATACATACATACATACATACATACATACATACATACATACATACATACATACATACATACATACATACATACATACATACATACATACATACATACATACATACATATATGGATGTGCTCACACACGCAGGCTTTATGTTATAGTGCAGTTTTCGGTGTTACTTAATTTTTATGAAATATCTAGACTAATATTCATTTTCACATATTTCTAACATTCTTAAAGATTAAAGTGTTTCTAGGTATTGCATTTCAGACATTTTTCGGATAAATGTAACTTCTAGATTAGATAAGATTTCAACATCGAATGCTCATTGTAACAGAGAGGTCAAATTTATCGAAACTGTCTTCAAGAAATTATGTGTAATGTCAAACCTTAAGGAGTGATACCACCTTACTAGATACGATTAGGAAGAAGCTAGGTGTGTTAGATAACATAGCATCGGTTCTTTTTCATAAGAGAAATATTCCTGGCTGTAAAGAATTCTTCTGGCCCCGCGTTCATAAAATATTTCAGGAAAGAGTAAAGCGGCTTTCCAGTCTCTCAAATATTTGTAACTAGGATGAGATACTTGCATTAAACCGATTCAAAGAAGCAAAATCCTTCTTTAGGGGCTTAAAATCTGGCTTTTTACCGTTTTGCAGGTGGACACAATTTTGAGTTGAAGACTTTCTCAAATTGTTAAAGCAGAACCGTCTTAAGAAGTTTGTGGTCCCTAGGCACAAACTCTAACCTTAACAATAACCAGAATTGCGCTTCAATCTATAAGTCTCAGATATAGATTATTGTATTACGTTTCCAAGTGCATGGGTGTAAAATTTATTAATATAGTACTAAACGACTAACACAACATACACCGAAATTTTGATTTTTGACCCCTGTTGTGCGGTATCCTAGGCACGTGTCTCGCATATCTATGCCTTAAAACGGCACTGTGTTAATTTTTATAAAAGACGAAACTGGCCCAGACATGCTGATCACAACAAACGTGCACTTGGAAAATGTAAGCTTTCTCGCAAATGTTGTTTCAACCTAGAAAATATATCCAAATCAACCCAACAGTTACTGTTCGAAAATTAACATAAAAGCTGACATTACAAAATCCCTCGCTAATATACTAATTCCCAAGCTCTTTAAGGTTCCATTATGTTAATTAATTTCATCATATACCATTTCAATTATTTTTTTTCATTTTGCAATAAATTCAGTTAGTTCCAAGTTCATATTTTCCAAGGCTACATTGCTTATGTTATACACTGATTTGGACACCACAAATCCATTGCTCAGCAAACCGAATTGCATATTTACTGATAAGAACTGCAATTGAAAAACATACCCGGAATTTTTAGTGTAAGTGACCTTTCCGGAACCAGCCAAATCACGCCTTTTAACGTATCATCCTACTATATAGCCAACTGGCTGAACTCACTACACATTTTATTTTCCTATTTAAGATATTGTTGTTGTTATTGTTGTTGTTCTCGGGTTTAAAGTCATTTTCAGCACACGATAGGCTATACATGGCGGCCAGTATTAATGGTTGAGGAATAAACGGGAAATCCGCGGAAAGAACCACCGTCTCACGAGAAGCTACTGGCAAGCTTTCTCACATAAGTAGTAATAGGGGGCGACATAGCGACAATGTGGGTTATCATTAAAATATGGCCTCTTGCCCTTTGGCGACAAGATTTTTGGCGAAAAATGGCACAGCCGCGGCTCTATAGCGACAATGGGAATTTTGTATTAGCACAACCTGGGTCTTTATAGTGACAGGAGAAATGGGTCAGGTGGTATGACGTCACGGTACTGGACACTTGTCAACAGTGTAGTAATGTGTAAGTACTGTGACGTCAAGCATTCGTCAAGTACTGTTACATCAAGCGTTCATCGTGTTAGTGAATGTAGTGAAATGTATGTTTTATAACTTATACAGGCAATTTGTTATTGAAAAGTATAATCTTTTCTAGGTATGAAAAGTGGCCCTGAAAAGGGCCTTTGTTTTCTTTTTTTTCTTCTTCTTCTTTTTATTGTCTGCATTTCTTCCACCATTGGCTAAATGTCTCTAAAATTCCTCTCTTTTTATTGTTTGCTTCTTCTTCGTATGGCATCCAGTCTGGATGTCTCATATCTCTAAACTTTTTGTATCTTCATCCAATTTTCATTCAGTTTTTCAAAGTCTTTTATCTTCCTTTGGTTTTCTTTCTCCTTTCTTTCTTTTGCCCAGGTTTCCTTAATTTTCTTGACCTCTTCTTCCAGTATTTGTTTGATATTGTCTTCGCCTTTCTTCATGTGATCTACACCTTTTTTCACAAAATCCCATTCTGTTAAATGGAAGATGTCTTTCATATAGCATCTCGCTTGGATAACATCATCCAGAATCTGCTTCAAGGTTCCCACTTTGAAGTATTTTGAACTGACGATTCCTCGTATTTTGTCTGCTACGTCTATGGTTATCAATTGTAACTGATAACTGACTACTCTTAGTTTCTTTATCAAGTCCTCAGTACTTGTTAACTTCCATTCTTGGTTAAGTTTGTCCAGTTCGTGCACTCCATCCACGATCCAATACCAAGTATCTTTTAACTGAGTATATAGCGCTAGACTTCCAGTCATTTTGTATTCTGTGTAGAATGGCACAAATGGTGAACACTATGGTTTTATATACGTAAAGCTCGGACGTGAATTAAAACATTCCTTAAACTCACTTCACATATGATATACCATCTTATCAACGAAACGAGCAGCACAAAACATATCATATACCATCTCATCAACGAAACGAGCAGCACAAAACCCTAAAATATACCATCTCATCAACGAAACGAGCAGCACAAAAATATATCATATACCATCTCATCAATGAAACGAGTAGCACAAAACACACCCTATACCATCTCATCAACGAACGAAAAGCGCAAAAACCCAAAATATACCATCTCATCAACGAAAGAGAAGCATGAAACACACCCTATACCATCTCATCAACGAAATGAGTAGCACAAAACACACCCTATACCATCTCATCAACGAAACGAGCAGCACAAATCATACCATATACCATCTCATCAACGAAAGCACATGCAAACACACACACACACCTTTATTGAAGTGAGTGTTTATAGTTACACTTCACTGTATTCACACAAGTTGGCAAATTGGCAAATTGAATAGTATTTCTTTTCTAGAGATTTGGTTAGCCCTAAAAAGAGCTGTTTTTATTGAGCTCCAATGACACCTGGCTAATGCTGACATCTTCCAGGACGAGCACCGTACACACATCGTCGGCTCCAGTTATTCTCCCAATTTATTGCTCTGACCTGCAGAGCAAACGGAGCTTGAGTGGCTTCACTATCCCACTCATCCGTTTGTGGAATAGTGAAGACCTGCTGTACCTCTTGTCTTCGTGGCCATAGTCGGGGATGAATAACTGGTCTCATTTCTTGAGGTCTTGGTTTCTGCGGTGCAATTGCTGCTGCTGCTGCTGCTGGAGGTGTCCTCACCTCAGGTAGCACCTCACACAAAAGTTTTATCATAGGGTGCAACAGTATCCCTCGCTGGTTTTCTATCTCCTCTTCTTTCTTCTTTGTATCCTCCTCTTCCTTAAGTTTCACTTCTTCTTTATAAGCCTCCATAGTCAGTTCGTCCAGGAGACGTCTGGCATGTTCCAGATGCATTTGTAGTTCCGAGAGTTTTTGTAGTCTACTACTACTCATTTTTAAAATGTTAACGAGTCCACAATGGTAGCTAGACTGGCGTGTGCTTACGTTTATATCCTTGGAGAACGGACGTGATGGAAAACATCCCCTAATTCCTAATTTTTTGCCATGATATAAAAAACCGCGGTTTTAAAAGAAGTTCTCACGTTAACTGTTTTACTTTTTTTGACTTACAAACACTGACAGAAATATTTTGTATGTTGTTGGACAAAATAGAGAGAAAAGGGTGGGTTTTGTTGTTTTTTTTTTACTGACCCCAAAAAATTTAAGTGTTTATAGTCACACTTCTAAAATTTTAAATTTTTTGGCAAATGAAAGAAGTATATCTTTTCGAGAGTCTTGGGTAGCCTTGGAAAGGGCTGGTTGGTTTTTTTTGACGAAGAGTAATGGCAATCTTTGTTGAATTTTACTGTCTAAGATTGCAATCCCGTCTGACAGCAGGTTTTCCTACACGATAAGGTCTGCTTCTGCGAAAAGATAAAGAGAAGTCTTTGGTGTCTATTCGACAGTCCACAAATCCTTTGTCTGGTTCTTGTTGCTGATATTGTTATTGTTGCTGCTGCTGTTGCTGCTCTTCTCTTTGCCTCTTTTGAAGTCTGTATTGCTCAGTCCATTCTTCTTTTTCTTTCTCAATTTCCTCTCTAAAGACATTCTCTATGAGATCTTGGGCTATACAGAGCATTTTGACATTCTCTATCTCTTCAGGCTTCGGTATCAGGTTTAGCCTGACACGATGTAATTGAACGTAAGCTAAGCTTCGTTGAGTTTAGCTAGTCTGGAAGGCATCTTCGTAGGTTGACGAGTCAACAGTGAATGGTCAGACTGGAGACCCGTTATATGGTACAAGCGCGGACGGGATAGAAAACATCCCTACTGGTCTTGGTTATTGAAACGTGAGGATAGCTCATGTTATGATGAGGGATATAGAGAAAGTCAAAGAACATATATTTAAACTGTGGGTTTTTTTTATAATTAAACAAACGACAGACTCGTTTTTTCTTCAAAAATACATTTTTTATTCAAATAACAATGAACATAATTAACAAGGAACGAGAAACAAACAACAATTCAATTTAAAATACAAATTATTTTTGACAAGGTTGACAACGTTGTGAAATCATGTAAGATTTCCATTGATTCTTATCATGAGGCTATTGATGTACACTACGTTTTCTAGCTAAAGACAAAAGATAACCATAACGGTCACAAAACCATCGATCTACTTTTTGATCATTTCTAGAAGAGTCACGATCAAAAAAGTGACTAAATGTTCTAAAGAATGTCCCAGACTACGATGATGAAGAAAATACACACAATATTGTCCACACACCATGGAATCTTTGCTTTGTAACTTCACATTATTGAATCGTGTCGTCTGGGCATTTCTTCTCATAAAGTCAATGATATCGTCTTCCAAAGGTGGTAATCCATACGTTCAAAATAGTCCACACAATTAACTTGAGGAAAGTACACGGCTACCCAGTGAGTTCCTGGAAGATGACTGTCGTCTGTGTTGATGCATAAGCTTGATGGTCTAGAGTTTTGCGATGTGGTAGTTCATCTTTAGCACACACCACAGGATTCCAAGAAGCAGTATACGAACTGTTATTCAAAAGGTAATAAAGTTCCCAGGCATCCATTTTTTTCTGGTTGTTTCGTTTTTGTGTTTTTTTTTCTTCACAGGTGATGATAAGTCATCAATTCAATTCTGACATTTTGCTTGAAAAATTCTGACAAATAACCGTTTCTTCGCATGGTTTCCCAACTCTGGGATAAGAGAGCTTCGATGTGATAGATCTCTCGAGTAGTCAGTGGAGGACAGGAATGATCACACAAGCCTTTATACCACTCATACAACACGGTTTCTTCTGCGATGAGACTCCAAGCTTCGTCCAGATACTCGTCCAATTTTTCTTCTTGACTCCTCATGAGACATTTATCGTGTTGAATTTGACTGGGATGATCGTTTTGACATCCATAGCAATCTTTCTTAACCAATTCCGCAATTTTATCTGCCAAGTGTTTAGCAAAACAGGAAACTAAATGTTGTTCTTGTTCTGGCCATCTTGACTTCACGACCTCGTTTTCTTTGTCTTCGACTTTGAATTTGGTTTTCACGGTATCCTCCCATTCCATTGATTCTTCCACTTGCATAGAAGGATAAGTGTCCTCCATAGTGTCTAATAGTCTAGAATAACTTCTCTCAAACTGTTGATTTCTATGGTATTATCGAATTCAGCATACAGGATGACGTTCACCATGTGGGGTAGAGGATCTGCAAACTGAAGTTCCACACGCAGTTGACCGGATTTTATAGGGTGGAAATGTCCCTCGTCACTGCCTTGGTCTGGAGTGAAATCAAAGGCCTACAAAGTGTATCCTCCAGCATAATCGTCGTACGAAATGCCGTGACTGCTGTTGGTTCCTAGTTGAACGGTAGCTTCGTACAGGGACAAGTACGATTTCAATTAATTCTTCTGATTAAAGTTAGGTTCAAAGGGTCTGGTACACAGAGTCTTGCCATCGCGACTGACTTCAATCTTGGACACTTTGTAGTGGTCAAACTCAAAAGGATTTTCATTGTTGGCTCCGTTGAAGGCTGCATTGCTAACGATGCCAACGATTAAGCGTTTGGGTAACTGGTCTTGGAACAGATGATATTCGATCTTGGATCGGAGACCAGTAGCAATAGTGAATGTTTTCACTTCTACACGTCGTATCGGATACTTGGCAGTGGTTCTACTCAAGGTGTGACTGATGTCGTTTCCCGCTTTAGGTAACACTTCTACGCGACGTACGTAAAGTCTGGCTTCTTGAATTTTGGTCTTCTTGTTGACATTATCTGCAGCCATCAAATGGAAAACCGTACTGCTACGATTCAATCTCAGAAGAATATCTCCTCCGTTCAGCAAATGCTTCTCCTGCAACCACATGTCCAAATGCAAACGATCCATCAGTTCTAAACTATGGGCTCCCACAATTTTCTTTTGACGAGCAACAAATCCTTTATTGTCTTCATCTAGTTCGTCGAAATTTTCTGGTGTGTCAGGTTTCCAAATCATGCAAGCATCCAGATGAGATGAGTGTTTTTGGCCTCTTTTCCGTACGCCAAGAGATTTTCCAGGTACGCTCGGTAAGGGTAAGTATCCATGCTACTGCTGATGAGTTTGTTATTCAAGTACAAATCCACTTCGCTAAACAAGGAATGCATGAAATTGTTGACGGGAGCTACCTTGGCATCATCTGCTAGATTGGTACCATCGGGATTTTGTACTTTGACTTTCAGATACAAGTAACTGCTATTCAGATCGATGTAGTCTTCCGGTTGTCCTTTGATTTCAAACTCGATGGGAGCGGAATCCGTCAAAGAGGAAACGGGATGAAATTCGACCCATTGGGATTCTTGCATGGTCATCATAGTGGGTGACATGGCAAACAGATCCATTTCCGACTTGGAACAGGCACAAGACTCTTGGTGCATCATTTTCTGTTGTTTTTGTTACAATTTAATAATCAAAAATGTCTAAGTCTCGAACAGTTTTTTTTTCTTAGTCTTTCTAGCTTTGAGAGTATGAAGTCTTTTGAAAGGGTGTTTTCGTCGTCTTTTTCTGCCTTGTCCTTGTTGAAACCTCAGAGAAGCAGGAATGCCTGACTCAGCAGCAAACGTGGCATTTATAGGATTTTCTCGTCAACCCAAAATATCTTTGCCTGTTTGAAGCAAAACATTTTTGCCTGCTCGTAAGAAAGCTTCTTTGGGATTTTGTTTGTCAATGATGACATCGTGGAGAAATTCTTTACCGTGTGTCAACGCAGCATCTTTCAGGGCGTGCAATCACCGTGTCACCATTGGTTTAAACACGGGAACCACAGTATGAAAGACCGATTTGAGCATATCCCCTAAACCATGCCCTCCTTGTCGAGTGACTCCTTGGTACACAGGATACATAACTGACAAGAAATTTTAGAGTACTCTTTTTCGAAAATGGAGTTTCACAGTGCCTTTCCCTTGGGTGAATGGAATATTTTGTCCCAGATCTTCTTTTATAGTTATGTTGACAGTGTCAAAATACGACTTACTGACAGGTAAATAGTGAGGATGTACAAATTCGCGGTGAACGTGATAGGTTTTTCCACCTTCTTCGTCAGCAGCCGTGGCAGAATCCACTTTGAAAGGAATGACACGCAGTAACGGTACAGAGGTGTGACCTACTACGTTGTACTCCACTACATCGGAGTACTCAAAAATCAAATTCAGTCCTTGATTCATTACTACAGAGAAATGAAAATGTTTGGCAAAATCCAAATTGTTTCCTAATTCACTGCTCGATTTGGAAGTCAAAGGCACGACCCAAGCAAATTTGGAAAAGACGTCGATGACAAAAAACAAATATTTGTAGCCACGATTGTTGGTGGCCAAATGTGATACAATTAAGGACAAAATTTAATGGCCAAGACTTTGTCATGTGAAAATGTCATCAGGAGGCGACGAGCTATTTTGTGGTATTCAATCTTGACACTTTTTTCAGTTTTCTCCAAGGCTTTTTCAAACATGACATTGAACTTGTCAGCAAAAGCGTTCACCAAATGTTGACCGCTAAAATAATAACCTGAAGGAACTTTCAACATATAAGTGGTTTGATCAGTGGTAGGATTCTTTATTTTGGGAAAGTCAACTTTATCACTGCGTTCACCCATGACTTGTACTTGTTCGTCTTCAACTTCTACGGACACAGTGTTTTGAGTTTCAACGATGTTTTTAATTTGTGTAGGGTGAATCATTTCTACCAAAGCCACTTCCCAATAGGCTTCGTCATCAAATTGAATGTCCTGAGGTAATTTGGCCGTGTAACAGCACAGAGTGTTTTTGGGAAACACCTCCATGGAGCTGTCACTGGGTAAGGTTAAATAAAATTGGTTGTTCATAATTCCACAGTTCTAGTGTCCGAGGATTCACTGGAGGTCAGAGGAGTGTCTAAAAGAGGATGGTTAGGATGAATGTTGGAACTGACGTTGGACACCAGACTCCCGTTGTTGTTGTTGTTGTTTCCGTTAGAGGAATATTTTAGGGACGGGTCGGACAGAAGGTAACCAATGCAACTGCTGGGTAAAATAGTCCATAATTGTTTGTCTCCTTGTTGCAAATTTAGATTGGCAATGGCTGCACCGATGACACAATACACCACAAAGATTTGGCAGAAAAAGACGATTTGCGTTTTAGGCACACGTTCTCCACACCACACCCACAAGGGTTGCTTTTGTAGATCTTGTAGAGAAGAACTGGGGGAAGGAGCGTTCACAGTAGGAACTGAGGCTGTGTTGAAGACCATGATGGTCACTTCTTTTTATAGTCAATTATTTGAGAAGCGTCAATTCAAGAATCAAAACTTGATGGATATCCTTTCCAATGTACTTTGACTTCTTTGACACGTTGTTTTCCCACTTTTCGTGTTCTTCGATCGAGAATGCTTTCGATTTCGTACACGTCGTCTTCGTTTTTGGTCACACGTTGTAACTCGGGTAAGTAAAACGTTCCTTTTAACACTTCTCCGTTCATGTCTTCCAATTTATAGACGGGAGGATAACGACCACGCACACCTTCAGTGACACGAAACGATTCGGTGGTCCAGTTGGGCAAGTAACCTTTGTCGAAAGTACGTTTGATTTTGCCAATGCGTACCCAATCTCCTGTGGCTAACTGTCTACCTTTCTTGGATCTAGTGACTGACGGGGACGTACCAAACAGACGCTCGAAGACGGTCACTTCGTTGTCGGGAGTCACTTCTTGAGGGTCACGTCCAATGCTCCGATGGTAAGATTGGTTGTACTATTGAACGAGGTGTGGCAAGACGTCGATGTACTTGAGAGTGTGTTGATGCGTAAAATATTTCCACATGCGTTCTTTCAAAATGCGTTGAAAACGTTCCACGATACTGGCATTAGTTTCGGGATTCTCGGTGGCAAAATAAATGAATGTCACGTTTCTTCAATTCCCTTTGGAAAGCTTGGTTTAGAAATTCGGTACCTTTGTCAGTTTGCCATCGAAGAGGGTGACGACCACTTTGTTTCAACACCAGTTTCAAGGCTCGAAATAATTCACTGCTCGATTTGGAAGTAAAGGGCACGACCCAAACAAATTTGGGAAAGACGTCAATGACACAAAACAAATATTTGTAGCCACGTTTGTAGGTGGCCAAATGAGAGACATCGGCTAAATCTGCCTGCCATTGATGATCTATACCTTCCACTTGGGTGCGACTTCTTAAAAAGTTTCGTCGAATGGGTTTGTGTAAGGTGTACGTAGCTTGTACTTGTAACCATCGTTGCACTTGAGGTAAACGGACACTTTTCAGTTTTGTTTTGGCAGCACGATACAATTTTTGAACACCTCCATAGCCAGCTGGATGAGGTGGATCGTAGTAAATGCCAGCTAGAACCTTCTCCGTTTTTTCTTTTTTGTTTTTTAATAAGTTATACAATCTTCGCTGATGCTTTTCGCTATGGAGCGAGAGGGTGGTTTGGAAACGACTTTACGTGTTCGATGTGCCACAGGAGTCGAAGTGGAAGGTAGTTTTGGTAATGGTGTTGGAGGTGGTGGTAAGGGAATTGCTTTAGTTTTCTTGTCTTTTTTCACTTCTGGTTTCTCTTCTTTCTTTTTTACTTCTGTCGAAGGAGGAGTGGACATAATCTTTTTAACCCAAGTTTTAAAATCTTCTCGTTGAGGTGTAGGGGAAGGGGTCAACAAGGACGTTGCAATTTTACTAGGAAGAGGAGCTGCTGATGGTGTTTGAAAGACTTCTCGTACCTCTTCTTGTTCAGGTATCCGTGGGGTTGCTTCTGTCTTAACCACTGAGGTTAGTGGTGGTGGTGATGGACTTCCCATCAAGGCTTTAAAATCTTTCAAGGAAGGTACAGCTGTTTCGTCTAAAGCTTTTTGGTGAAAGAGTTGCAGTAGTTTCAACAATTGACCGTTCCGTTGAGATTTTTTCGTTTCGGACAAATCGCTACGATCCATCAACGATTGCAATTCGTGTTGTAACTGGGACATTTCGGTCAAATGAGGATTTGGAGGTAATTGTGGGGTCCGTTGTTATTGCGAACGATGGTATTCCATCCATCGTTTATAAGGGACTAAAGTCAGTTTTCGTCCTTCCATTAGATTTCAAGAATCACGTCTGGGATCTTTTGACTCCAGTGTTCTCCTTTTATCTGTGTCTTCCCAGGATAGTTCCAATTGTTCCTAATACTCCTTGCAACAGGGGTTGTCCTATGGTTCCCAGCAAGGGTGCTAACATGGGTAAAATAGCAATTCCTCCGCGCTGCACCAACATCTTTTTCTTTTGAGAATAGGTATTTTCGTTTGGACCATTTGTTGAAGAACGTGTCGATGTTTAGCTAAGCAATTTATCTGATGTGCAGACAAAGGAATCGTGCCTTTCAAAACATTCAGACAACATTCGCACACGGTATCGATGACGTCCTTTGAGGCGGTTTGAATGAGTTTATTTCGCATGGGTGAAGGAGCTTTGGACAGGACAGACAACATGTCCCAATGTTTGACTAAACGAGGAGGTAGTCCTTTTCTTTTCTTTCCTTTAGGAGTAGAAGATGAATGGTTTTTGGAGGGTGACATTTTTGTGAATTGTTTCCAGGGCAGACACCAAAAAGTACACTAACGTCAATCACTTGGATGCATGACTTTTTATCCTTTTTTAGCACAACGAAACTGTCTTGTTTCCTTTTGGAACAGGAGAACGATACATCTTTGGGTACACGACAGACACTTAACTTCATAGTTCGTCCTTGTTAGTCCCTTATTCATATGGACTTTGTCCCTGATCAATTTTTTGTTGTCTCTCTTTTAGAAATTGGTTAAGCTTTCTCATCGTGTTGTCAATATGTAGGAAAGGATTGAAGGCTTGAATAGGATTGAAGAAACCTCCCAAACCTCCTCTTTGGTGACTTCTTTCTTTCTTGGAACGACTGTGTCTTTTCTGTAGGTATCGTCGATGCTGAACCTAACGTTTCTTAGGATGACGTGACTGACGTTTTCGTTTTCCTTTTCCTTTTTGCACAGAAGAACGACGATGGTGATGGTGTACACTTCTTGGTGGTGCCATCTTGAGGTGATTAGCAGCACAAAAAATAAACACTAATGTTAAAATTGACCTCAGGTCTTTTTATACTGGAATGCGTCGCCACTGATTGTCTTTACGCCGTATCAACTTGATGACAAGCAACACACGTCGTGGAGGAGTTCGCAAAGGGCTAAATCGAGCCAATTCTTGGTGGGACAAATCCAGTAAACTTTGTAACACCTGATCTCTCTTGGACTTTGATTTTGGGAGCAGGTACTTTGTGAGCAGCAGCCACTGCTGCTAAAGAGGAAGAGGGAATTCCTGCTGGAGAATACATTTTGGAGACGCTCTCTTGTAGGTTGAAACTGTTTTCGGTGGACTTTTCCTTTTCGTTTTCTGAGGTGGTGACTTGGTTTTGGTACCGTGGCTCTTTTTCTTTTTCTGAGGTGGTGACTTGGTTTTGCTACCGTGGCTCTTTTTCTTTTTCTTCTGGGTACGTTTGGGAGTGACTTGCTTCTTGTGGACAAGTTTGGGTGCATTGGGATCCCATTTTAGGAGGGAACGAATGATGACACCTCCTAGTGAACCACTACCTCCAGGTTTCAAAATGATTTGCTTTTTGGTTTGAGTGTCAATACGAGGATTAGCTAGTTGCGTCAAGGCTACATTGTTTCTGTCAAAACACGTTTGGTTTGATGTGGAATCTGAATGATGCCTTGCAGTAATTGACGTGCTGTCAGCGTAAACCATCGTAAGACTTCTTTGATACTGGCTTTTAAGACACGAACACGTATTTGTGGATTTTTCTCACGACAAATGCCATACAAGGCACGAATCAATTTGACAGGAAGATGAGACTGAAGGGACGTCATGTTGACGATGGGTGAGACAGAATCCAATTAACCAAGGTTTTTATACATTTTTTCTTTGGTGGTCATGGTTAAGTTGACGACGGGGATGAGTACACGACAGGTCCCTCCGTCTTGACACCAGTGGTGAAACAGATGGGTACGAAATCACAAATAATCGGGGGTAGTGGGTTTCAAATCCACAAGTAAATAGGCGTGTGGAGATTGAGTGGCATCTTCGTACGCATGAGTTAGCCAATGTATTCCTACTTGTTTGGCTAAGACTTGCACTTGCGATTTATCTCTAGGACGTTTAAACAAGACCACGTAATGAGCATTGAGACTGATGGTACGATGGGCTTTACTTTGTTGAAACAAATTTTGAGTAATGTAAATGACACTGGCATTATGATGATGCCCTTTGCGTGTAAACCACAGTTTAGTTTCTTCTTCGTTTTCTCCTAACATGTCATCAAAAATAACCAAATGGGTTTGACTAGGGTCAGACACGATACCGTCGTCTTCGACCGGAATGCCTTCCACAAACACAATGGATTCACCTTGACTTTCTCGTAGAAGGCTGTACGCAGATTGCCATTCTTTGTAACACCACACGATACGTCGAGGTGGACGATCGATCAAATGATGTTTATGTTCGATCAAACGTTTCACAAATTCGGTTTTGCCTGAACCGCTAGGTCCAGCAATGAGCATGTTAAAAGGATGTCGAAGATATAAGGCATCCCAACTAGCACGGTCTAAATGTTCGGCAATGACTTTGAAAGTGGAGAAAGAGGAAGCAGAGGTAGCCATAGCAGTGTTACGAATGTCACCTTTCTTGTAACACGATGACAAACAAGACAAGAGTTTTTATACTTTTTCAGGAGACGTTTATTGCAATCTTTAAAATGAAATAACACGAAATACATAAATACATAATAGCCAAATGGTTAAGTACAAGAATAAAAGACACATCGACACAACTATCGTGGAATATAAACAAGTTTCTACTTTACAACATTTTTTGTCATTCAAATGCAGTGTCTTAAGGACAGTGTGTAATGTTCTAAACGTATGTACATGGTTTGGTACTGTCACACAATCGTTCTCCTGGAATGGTCTTTCGGAAAGGTCAAGGACTGTCCTGTCCTGAAGAGAATGGTTTTCCTCCGTGACAGACTGTTCTTCTTCTTCTGGTATTGTCACTAACACAGAATTAAAAGTGATTTTTTTTCACGGAACGTTTTAATATTTCAGGACTACAAATCTCGGGTATAGTTAGCCACTTCTGTAGTCCAAGCCTCAAAGCCCACACTTTTCCAGTCACGTGCATCTGTCCAGTGAGGGTGTAAGTCACAAGCTACACACACATCCTCATACACCTCTTCGGTACCTAAAAGGTGACAAATCTTGTTTTCTCTTAAAGGTTTAGAAGTTTCCAGATGAAAGCGGAAAGCTTTCAGGAGAATGAGTTTCTCGTGAGCATTTAAAGTCATCACTTTCATATTTTTTGGAGTGGTACGTACTGTTCGTAAAGTGTCCACAAATCATCGGACGGTAAACGAAATCCCAGAAAGCAAGACACTAAGACACACACGATACGTCGTCCCCAATTCAATGGACACAGTTCTCGTAAAAGACAATGGTAATCCTCCACTGTTTGAATATGGTCATGGATCTCCTTCCAAGGAATCTGTTGAATCACCAATGATAAAGGTTTTGGCATGGTAGAAAGATTTTGTAGTCACTTTTTCTCGACAGCTATAGCCGTACTTTCTGCACAAAGATAGTCGTAATATTCCGTTCTCGAATCCAAATTTTTTAGTCACTAACTGGCACATGACCAGTCGATCAGAAGTTTCCTCTTCCACTAAGTATACATTCTGTACAAGATTGTGGTAACTCTCTAACTCGTCTTCTGGAATTCGATTCAGTAAGTGTAACTGGTAGTAAATATAATCTCTACTAACAATACACTTTTCTCCCACTTGTTGTTCATCAATGTCTGACCACTTGAACACTTTCTTCAGAATCAATCCTCTTATAGCATTGAAGTACCAGTTGTCCAAACATCGGTGACGTAACGGATGCAATAGTTTTTTGCATTTGACTTGTATTTTGACCAACTCTCGATAAATGTGTTCTCTCAATTCCACAGGTAAACTACGAATATTCTCTTGCAAAGAATCCATAACCATGTATTAAACACTTCTCTTAGAGCGAAAGTATTGAACGTAGTGAGTTATTTCATTCCACTGCCATTCAGGATAACGGTCAAGAATGTTAATAAAATCTTTCATTGTAAATGGTCTAAAGCGAAAACAAAGAATGTACACAGCTTTGATCCAGTGACATCGAACTTGTTGGTTGATTTCTTTCACTTTCCTCCTGTGAATTTCTCGACACAAAAGGTCTACAGTCACCAATTGAGATTTGGCACTAGCAAGACTCTGCCAAATGTCCTTGTAGATCATCTCTTGCAATTCGAGCGGCAATGTTTGAAGATTAATATTGATGTCGGGTTTAAATACTTGTCAAGGGGTGATCCGACCTTGGACTCCTAACCATGTTGCTACTTTTTTACTCGACATGGTTGAATTTGAATAAAGGACAAGGTCCCACTAAAGGTACGTAATGACAATCTGGAGACCAACGAACATGTTTCAGGTAAGCGGAATCTTTCTGTTCCCACTCGTGAAGTGACACGCCACAACTAAAGCACTTGACTTTATCCCCTTCACCCAAGTAGAAAAATCCAGCTCTGGCTAATTCTTCGGGGGTATGTCCTCCCAGATATTTTGGCCATTTACCTCGAAAGGTTTGGATCCGACTTTCATAATCAGATTATTCTGGCAGACGCACAGGGAACGAATATTCGTATTGTCCAGATTCACTTCGATGAGGGTAAGATCAGATATGCAAAAGTTTGCTCAGTTTTACGTGACATCCGTAGAGTGGTAGCCCACATTCGCAAATAATTTGAAAAGGTGTACGATGACGAGTGGCATCACTTTCGCATCCGTCAGGTTTGACACGTATATCAATAATATCATTCGTTTCCATGATAGGTTTGGTTATCTTTGCAAAGTTCCCATGACGATAATGTGGTACTGAATCGCTGAAGTCACAGCGTACGGCATCTACGTCATCGCAAGGCAAAGCATCGCACTCAAGTTTACTCTTGCTGGATATTTGATGTGTAAAAGAATTCATCTTTTTCTCTTGGTCTTGGTAGTCCAAATGAACTATTGGTCTTGAACGTTGTCTCTTTTTATATGCTGACCGATATCAGCGTGTCCGTACGGTAAAGTGGTTAGGAAGCCGTACTCGCTTCTGATTCACAATTTTATAGACTTTTTCCAAAGGTCTACTGACGATTTGATGTGTGGTTAAACGCACAATCTTGTTAGGCTGGTAAGTCGTCACTTTAAAGTTTCCATCCTGACCAGACTGCAAGGCTTCTTTGAGTACACCAAAGTTAACCACTTGACTGGTGCGATAATTGAGAGTCAATCCTTTCACTTTAAACTCCGTGTACACTTATCCTTGTGGGTTACGGTATTCGTAACCATAATTTTTGGGATCACTACTGGCAAAACTTAGAATCTTGTCTTCGGGATGCTCGTCCCTCCAGGCTCCTAAACGGTCTTCTTCGATTTTAGGTTGCTCTTGACCCAAACGACTAATGTAGATACAACTGTCCGTGTCAAAATACAACACACGATCTCCTAACAGTTCTAAAACTTCATACAGTTTTAAGCGAGCATGGGCTGTCACGTAGGCTCCAATGATGACATTTCCAAATTAGTTGGCTTCTACAAAGTCCAGTTCTTCGTAATTAACTAAGAGCAAGTCCTCACGAACGACGTCCACGTGTTTTATGAATTTGTTTTTGTCGTGAATCATCTGGAAGTAACGGAAAAGTTGTGACAAATACTCCGTCTTGGGTAAACACAGACGTTGTGCCATTTTGCCCCACAAACAATTTAACATCACTTTGGCAAACGATCGCCTTCCTTCGTTTTTTTTCCACGTGGTCTAAAGTGATGCCATCCTGTTCCCAGTATTTCTCTTTGAATTTCTTTTGACTTTCGGGAGTGTGACACCAGGAAGGATAGCCACTGGCTTCTTGCTTCAGTTTCAAAAAAGCATTTACGTAGTCTGAGAAAATGCTTTTTTGAGTCTCGTCACTCTTATGGCACTTTTCTGTCTTGGGAAAGTGGTAAATTTCGTACACTTCTAACAGTCGGTATCCAAAATCCAGAGTTTTAAACAATTCTACACTAACCCATGTCCCTGTCAAGGCACGTTCTTTCTGTGTGTGCTGACAAGGGTTCTTTTGGTTGCACGTTTCAGCACAAGTGCGACACAAAGGAAACATCAGTTTTCCTTGGCAATGATGGGGTAACACGGGATGGTACAAGTTCGTGGGAGGCAAGACCTTGCACTTGATCAATCCTTCGTATTGTCGAATATTGTCCACGTCGATATGTTCGGTCAGCAATTGTGGGTGACCTACGGGAAAGTGACAATACTTGCACACGTATGGGTACAGAGAACACACATCCAAGTATTTGATTTCTTCTCCTTTCTCCTCATTGGCTTGGTACATCAAACAGGTGGCATTCGTCCGTCCTCCGTACAAACTGTCCCTTGGGTTCAGAGGGTCCGCCAGCTTGTAACTTTCCACGATACGCTTAAACTCGGGATCGGTTTTCAATCGCTGATCGTGTTCGTGTTCCCACATTTCTATCACTTGGTATCCTTGCTCTTTTAACTTCAAGCGACGTTGACAAGTAGCATGGTACAATTCTTCCATCGTCCGTTGTAAAAACTGGTTTTTAGTGCTCCGTTGAGGATAACAGATAGGACACCCATGAAATAAGCAACCGTTAAACTCGTACACGATCTGAGGGTTTTCTAAGCCCCAACCATCTACCGAATACCTTCCAATGGTCTTTTCACCTCCTCCGTTGCGGGCATGTTGAATCATTTGTCTTCCTTGTCACACAAGTAATGTAACCAGCGTAGTGCTTTAACCGAGTATTGTCGTTTGACAAAATGGGTCGTTTGAGGGCTGATAACAGCTAGGGTGTTTTCGGGCATGAATCGTTGACGGTACACTAAGGAACACGCTTTAGCAAGGGTGCAGGCGTCTTTCAAGGGATCGATTCCTCCGTGCTCCATAAATAATTCTCGAAATTTGCCACAGCAACGCCTAAATGTCCACGTCGGAACGACAATATTTTAACATTTCTTCCTGAAAGTCGAAAGGGTTCGAAGCATGACACTGGTACCATGCGTAGAAAGCTTATCGTTGTTCGGTACACATGTTGTCGTGGTCGTAGTAGTGAACATCAGGCAAGAACAGCATGTTGATTAGCTTCGGTATTGAAAAAGTGAGGAAAATAGCCTTTAGCGATTTCTGTCATGCCAAACGTTTTAGGCATGCGACTCTAGGGCATGGTCAAGTAACTCATTGAATCTTTAAACTGCACTTGTCCCACTTGCATGGAAATGATTTTGGCTCCGTTCAAAGTCACTTTAGGAAGTTCGGTACTTTGTTCCGTATAGTATCTCAACAAAAACTGTCCATCGTATCCCAAAAAATTGTGAGCCATTACTGTGGCATAACGATGACGATCTCCGTAATGTTTGATGTCTTCTTGGCTCCACGTTTCGTCGATAGGGTCTAAGACCCATTGGGCAAAATCGCTCAATGTGTTTGGTCCCCGAAAGATTTTTTCACGTCCTCCAGGAATCTTGCTACAGTGAGGGCAATGAGTCAAGATAGGCTCTTGGATGCATTTTTCGCTCGCTCTGTGAGCTACACAGAAATTAGGGATGTGAATACCAGTTTCTTGCATGCATTCGAAATCGAAAAAGATGAAATTACCTTTCTTCTTGTCCTTTTCGTTTTCGTCATGATTAGAATGCTATTTTTGAATGTAGCATTGGTGTTCTAAGTTCACGATTTGGTGACAAATGTGACATCTTTTCTTTCCTGAACGTACGAGTGCCTTGGGACTGTTGGTACGTAGGCCTTGTCCACAATTAGGGCACAATCTCAGGAGTTGACATGCACATATCCGCTGTGAACCTTGTGTTTTCAAATGTTGTTGGTAACAGAAGAACTGACAAACGTTCTCTGACAAGCAGAGCAATACACTCGTTCTTGTCCTTCGTCAAACAGGGTTTAAAGGCCAAACATCCCTCACATTTCGATCCGCAATGTTTGTGTTGCTCTCGATTGTTATGACCATAGTCGCATTTATCACAGTAATAACTGTATGACAGGAATCCAGTGATACCGGTAATGGCATCAAAATGTTGATCGTGATGATAGATGTGAATGTATTTTCCGTCTTTGAAATCTTTGCCTCGAAACAACAGAGGTCCGCGCACTTCTTGAGGGTGCACTTTCAAGGTGTAACGTGGAGCCAAGACGTCTTGAAACTTTTGCATTTCAGGAATGCCACAGGGTGTGTCTTTAGGTAGTCCCGCTTGCTGTAACAGGAGTTCTGCCTCTCTTTGTTGTTTCGCTCGGTCCGATCGTTGAATAGTTTTCCAGGCTCTTTTCCATTCTGCCGTGTTGTTCTTGTCGGCATACCTTCGTCCAACCACGATGGCACAGGCTAAACACATCTTATCTTGAGGATTGTTAATTTGGACGAGGCTCTTTTTGATGCTGCGAAGGTTGTCTATCAAGAATACCTTTTTGCGCTGACCTGTCCCTTGGGAAAGCGAAATGTGGGTCATAAAAATGTCGTTTTTTTTGTCGGTGATGTGAAACTTGTCGTTGGATTGCTGCACGTGTTGAATCTTGTCGATAATTTTGGAAGGTGTCAATTCTGATGGACTGCTAAACTCGATCCAAACGGGAGACTTCAAATTGTCGTGATGAATGGAAAGTCTCAAGCGATCGTCTTCTTTGGCTTCACATTGCTGTTTCAGATTGTTAACAAAGAATCCCACACATCGGTAATGAACTCTTCTGCTTTCTCCAGTGGTACATCGGACATGAAATCTTTAAACTTTACGGTGTACGTGTGAGCTATATTTCTAAATTTTCTAGAGGATCGTTTGTCCGTCTCTCGAATGTGATAGTAATTTTTATGGTTTACCGTTGGTACTTTATTTTGTTTTGGTGTAGACTCACTGGGTTTAGATTCTGGTTCACTCATCTCATCTTCAAAATCACTGGCATGAATTTGAGCCAAGACTTCGGCTACTGCGCGAGGCGATAAATCACGTTCTGCCTCTTACTTTCTTTTTCTCTCTCAATGAAATCGTGCGATCATTTCATCTTGATTGCAAAAAGTGAAATGACTACATTTGAAATGCCATGGACCCTATATATATATATATATATATATATATATATATATATATATATATATATATATATATATATATATATATATATATATATATATATATATATATATTCATGTCAAATCAGTACATATATAAAGGGCTAGTGCCTTCCCTCTCAGTATTCATTTGCTCTCCAGCTGACCAGTACGATGGAAGAACCCACACAAATCGAACTTCTCATTAGAGCTTTACGAGGTGTCATACGAAAGTTTTCGCCAGACAATCCAACGGACTATTATTCCTCTTTTCGAGATAAAAAGTCAGAATACTTGCTATATATGTAAGAATAAAGGGCATTGGGCTACAGAATGTCCAGACCGTCAAAAAAATAGTGTCAAAAAAGACAAGAGTCGAGATACCTGTTCCTGTTATCATTGTAAAGAGAGAGGACATTGGTCTACAGAGTGCCCTAAGAAACAACAGGAGCAGGAGAAGGAGGAAGAAGAGAAAAAGGAAGAACCCCGAGACAGGAAGAGAAGAAGGAAACTGTGAAAGTGAAGAAATTCAAAGAAAAACATGCACAGAAGAAGTCTATGAACTTTTTTTAAACAAGTGTTGCGTTCTGTTGTGAATTGAATTGTAAAGAATTGTACCAGAATAGACCACATTGAAAAAACATACGTGTCTCCTGGTTTTAATTTTAGAATAAGAGTCTACATTCACGCACCCACACACACACATACATAAATGCATACATACATACTAAAGGGTGATACAAGGGATTTTAAGTTTTCATTGATTTTTTGGCAAAATGAATATTATTTCTTTTCGAAAGTAATGAGTGGTCCTGAAAAGGACCGTTGAGTCTTTTGTTTCTTGAGAACACACTCAAGAACGAGAAGCAATTCGCTTTAATTGCTTTATGCCTTTGCCACGGCCAAGGCCAACTTGTGGACTTGCTCTTGTCAATGATTGAGTAGAAATTACTAATGGTGGTATCTCTGGTGTAGTCACAGGGTTAGGCTGCTTGGCTCGGGAAGGTCTTTTTCTCTTCGGTCGTAATAAAGAAGTCTGATACATTTCTTTCAGATTTCTTAACTCCGCTAAAATATCCAAGAGTATCGTGACCGTTTGACTTTCACTGTTTTCCTTCTCTCCTGGACTTGCTTTCTTTTCTACTGCTTCTTCTTCTTGTCGTTTCCTTCTCGTCTCTTCTTCTTCTTCTCGCTGTTGCTGTTCAAGCAGAAATGCTTCTTCTGCTTCTTTCTGTTGCTGTAAAAATTTCTCTAATTCTTCTTTTTGTCTTTGTCTAAAATCGTCGATGCGTGGTAAAGAAGGAGAAATTGGTGAAGGTACTGGTGCCGGTACAAATTCTTGCGAAGAGAGAAAATCGACTAAATCCCAGTTGAAATCAACCTCTTCGGTCCGTGACACTGTGTTCACTTTAGTCGCTGCTGCTATACCATCGCTTTTCTTCTCCGCAGATGGTGCACCCCAAGTCATTGTCTTTTTAAGTTTCGTCATGTTCGACTCAACAATGCCGCATCTATTCACTGTGCACAAACGCTAGTGAACGTATATAGGAATTGTGACGTCATATGGAACTCTTCGCATTGGAAGACAGACTCCGTGAAGTGACCGAATTTTGTAACGCGTATTGGGATTGGTCAACCATTTAAATCCGTTTCGATCCAGTCTTTCCCTATAAATACACGCAGTTCACTTCATTTCCTTCACCTGTTCTCATCACACACAAAGAAGATGTTGATCACTGCTAAATCCTCTAGTTGGTTATCGTCATTGTTTTTCGATCCGGAATTACCCGTGTATGCAAAAACAAAATGGACTGTCATCCGGATTAAGGGTGCCAGTGTTTGGAAAAGAAGATGTTTTGTGGAAAGACAAGGCTGTTTGAAGCGGACTCTCACCTTCGGACAAGAAGTGAGACGCAGTTTAAGACAAGCTTTGAGAAAGAAAAGAGCAATGCAATGTCCAGTATGTTAACGGCATGATGTTAACATCATAAACAACGGCCCTTTTCAGGGCCACTTTTCATACCTCGAAAAGATTATACTTTTCAATAACAAATTGCCTGTATAAGTTATAAAACATACATTTCACTACATTCACTAACACGACGAACGCTTGATGTCACAGTACTTGACGAATGTTTGACGTCACAGTACTTACACATTGCTACACTGTTGACAAGTGTCCAGTACCGTGACGTCATACCTCCTGGCCCATTTCTCTTGTCACTATACAGACCCAGGTTGTGCTAATACAAAATTCACATTGTCGCTATAGGGCCGCGGCTGTGCCATTTGTCGCCAAAAATCTTGTTGCCAAAGGGCCGGAGGCCATATTTTAATGATAACTCCCATTGTCGCTATGTCGCCCCCTATTACTACTCACATATCCACATTCGCCGAATCTTAGGCTTGATGCAATAACGAATCATTTTTTCTATTGCTGTATTGATCTCTTAACAGTAAATCATTTAAGTATTTATTATATATTTTGTCAACTTATTTTGAAAAAGTATATTAAAGAGATGAACTCTAACTTTCTGAAAGTGTCCGGGATTCTTTGACCGACAGACCATATTTCGTATAGATCTGAACATTTTTAAAATATATTCGATTAAAAATCGCATTGTATTGAAACGAAAAGTCAGTACAAATGAAAACGTGCCCTTGAGATTATTTCAGCACATGTATGTCGAACAAAAGTTTACAATTTCGATAACATAAAAATGAACTTGCTTAGCGACTCCTGGGTACACATTTCGTTCTGGGTCACATGACTGTGTAACATAATTAACTTTTATCCCTACCCTTTTATTCGTGTGTGACAATATTTGATAATATTCGATAATATTCGAATTCACTCATGATGCCAGACATTCCTAACGTATACATAACACATATGATGCACAGACTAGATAGTTTTAATTGCAGGAAACTGCATATCTCTTGAAAGAAGAGATTATATTGTCCTTGCAGCTTACCATATTAGTCTCATTATCACCATGGACACTTTGAACTACGAAATTAATATGACGTTATCTCTCAAACTACAATTCTAGGCTTTCATTTGGATTTCAATGTGCGATTTCAACTGCACTGCCTTACAGCATCATCAAGCCCGGTAATTTGGATCGAAGGGAAGAACGTTTAACTGCCTCTTATTATGTAGCATAGCCAGTTCATGTACCCTTAAAGATATTAAAACAAAGCAAACATTCATGTTCTGTGTTTCAAAACTTCGTAGAAACATTTCTTGACTAATCCAAATGCTCAGCATGATTATAATCTGATTGGATACAACGTTAGATACGAAATTGAGAAAGCTGAAATATTATGACGTTTCGTGCGACAAAAAATAATTGAAACAAAACGAAGTTAATATTTTGATTTATTTTAGTATCGCAAGGAATATTTTTGATACTTAAATTTAAGCTTTTTCAGCATCTGTAAAATAACTAAGTTCATTCGATAATTAAATCCCTGACCTTGATGACCTATGGGATTGTACATTTGTTCTAGATAATGTCTAGAAAATTTAAGATTTGTTATTTTTGAGAACTTTTATATGAAAATTATTAAAATAAACTTAGGTTTCTATATCGTCACAAAGGAAACCTATATCTCTATACAGTAACAAAAAAAAAAACATATGCCTCAATGCAGGCGTAAAACAAACATATTTCTCCAAACTCAAACAACAAACCTATGTCTCTATACAGTCAAAAAAAAAAAACCTATGCCTTTATACAGTCACACAAATCCTAGGTCCCTATGTAGTCAGAGAACAAACCTATGTCTCTACAGTCAGCAAACTAACCTGTCTTTATAGTCATAGAATGAACATATGACTCTTACAGCCACAAATAATTGTATATTTGACTAGATCTTGTCCAAAATCAAGTTTATTATGTACCTGACCAGTAACTCTTTTGTAAACAAGCAATGTATAGTTTATATTTCATTACGAGTGTATGATAAATATTATGATCATTATCATTAAAAGCACAAATGTTTATTTAGGTCTGGGTCTGTGTTACTCGAATTCTATTATTGAATAATCTGTTTTAACTCAATGTTTCCATATCCTTTATTACTGTTTTTTAGTAACAAATTTGATCTTGTTGACAACTTGAACAATTTTAGAAATGAAAATTTGGTCTTAATCCTGGTTCTATTAGTGCGTCATAGCTATTAAATGGGTTGCCACGAAAAGCGTTTAAAATTGTATGTTTCTGAAAGATCAAGACTACAAAGTGATAGGATAAATGTGTCATAGAAGTAGAGCCATATTTATATTAGTGATATTGGTGTATAATATATTTATCGATGTTTCATTATTTCTCGTCTTTGAAACGTTTCCAGTATGTTATGCCTTGTCACTACGTAAAGTATCTTATATGAGTTTTCATTTGAAATGAAATTTACGAATCGACTCAAACAATTTCGTGAGCCTTGGTGAGCACAAAATTGCAATTATTCAACTCGTTACATAAACCGAAATGAGCACTCATGTAATATTTTATTATGGCATGATGAACATTGGTCATCTTACTGACTGAGGAGCAGAATTTCATGAAGACATTACTTTTTTGGTACCAGGCCTAAATTGGCAACTCGGTATCAAAAGCAGGTAACTATCAAACCCATATGCCTCGATTTGGTAGTCATTCGATTGTTTACTCAGTATCATCAGTCGCATTAGCCTGGAAACTTTCCATTAAAATGAACTCGCTTTCACATCGACGAGGTGCATCACGCTATCACTAAACATGGAGGACAATCATAAAGGGCGGTGTCAATACAATTTTTCAGTATTCGTACACGTTCCGGGCAGATTGTACTCGCCCCACTCCCCTCGGCCCCGATTTTAGAAACGAAAGCATCAAGGATATAAAAAATGCACCTACCGTACTGATTTAAATCATTGACTTATATCATCTTACTCGCTTGTTACCAAGCCATCGAAATCATTGTCATCGTCTTCCCCTTTCGAAACAAATTTAGAATTTCAACGTAAGCAATAAGCCTATTCACGGACTTATTCCGGTTGATAGAGAAGTCCATTTTTCGGTGAGTAGTCGGAAACTTCGTTGCTTGACCAACATACACAATGGGCAAACACTTTATCGTCCGTAGTAATGTATGCAATGTCTAATTTTAATGGGTTTTTTTAAATATAAAAAAAATAGAAAATAGAAAGGAAAAATATGCCCGAATATCTCAACGTTACGAAAATGTTCGGAATTATCCGGAGCGTAAGGAACTAACTAAAAACACATTGTTCTGTGAGCGACTTAAACTCGCTCACGTAAATTATCGACGCCGTGTCAAGTTCAGTTGAACTGCATGAATGAAATGCGTAAGTTTTGTGCAGGTTTTGTGTCCTTGATGCAAGTAACAGGAAATGTAATGATATGTTTGTTTAAGTTTCCTATTAATTTTTTCATTTTAAAGGTATCTATGCCTTTTTGAACAAAATTCCAATGTATGAATCAAATGCAAGATTTAAAACATATAATGAGTGATTTTTAATTAAAATATGTTTACATGTATGTGCATGAACTCAAAAGAAACTGTAGAATTAAAACAATATTTCACATTCATTTTTTTTTTTATCGTGCAGTTTTTTTCAAGCAAAGAATTGACTGGTCATCATCGTGTCAGATATATGTTTCCTTAATTATTTTCGAGTACATAATTGACTAGTCATTATGGCATGAGATACATGGTTTCCTTAATTATTTTCGAGTACATAATTGACTAGTCATCACGGCATGAGATACATGGTTACCATAATTAGTTTCGAGTACATAATTGACTAGTTATCATGGCATGAGATACATGGTTACTTTAATTAGTTTCGAGTACATAATTGACTAGTCATTATGGCATGAGATACATGGTTACCTTAATTATTTTCGAGTACATAATTGACTAGTCATTATGGCATGAGATACATGGTTACCTTAATTAGTTTCGAGTACATAATTGACAAGTCATTATGGCATGAGATACATGGTTTCCTTAATTATTTTCTAGTACATAATTGACTAGTCCTCATGGTGTCAGATGAATGGCCATCTTTAATATTTTCAGTGATATAAATGGCTTGCCATCGTGATGTCAGATATATGCTTCATTAATTATTTTCGAGTACAGTACTGGCCGGTTCTCATGGTGTCAGATACATGATTCCTTAATTATTTGTTGAAGTATAGAATTGACTAGTCATCATGTTGTCAGACATTGACCACTTTAATTATTTTTAAAGCATATAATTGACTAGTCATCATGTTGTCAGATACGTTGTCTCCTTAATTATTCTACATTATTTACAGAACCATCTAAAGAACAGATTCCAATGAAAACAATCAGTATCTTATGATTTAAGCATGATATATTTGGAACTATTTTTAACTGTAAGAAAAAAAAAATGCCCAATACAAGGGCTTGAATTTGGGTTATATATTTATTCAATGGCAAAAAAATCGATGGATTGCTCAAATAAGGCCTCGTGCTAATCAAGTATTTATACGTAAACCGATATGAAATAAATCCCTGGCATTCTCAAACTTTACGATTGACTTTGATGGGCTAACATATGAATGTTAATGGCTCTGATGGGTTGAGAGATGAATAAGATTTGCAAATTACATTTGTATTCCCAAACCATATATTAATTAGCTGTTGTATAAGAATAAAAATTAAAAAGTTTCTTTGAAAATAAAAATTATTTGTAAATATTACACTGAACATTTCTACATTTCCAGTGTATCACAAATTGTTCAAATTCTATAACACTATAATACATTGATTCTAGCACATCCTAGGCTTTGAATACATTGACTCTATATACAGTAATTTGTACTGTCCCTGAAAAACTATACAGTGGTTGTTGTAGTGTTATTATTACAAATCACTGTCAATTACCTCCAGTGATGCTGAACCGCCTCATCAATCAATCGTAGCAAATTGGTCTCTAATTTGATTCAGGGAACTCTAGTACATGTAAATGTGATTACAAAATCTTACAGCACGTACACAGTTTAAATTATATTATAAACATAAAAATACTTTAAACTGGCGACTTCCTGCATTTACTGACATTGAAGAACAGTTAACAGTACACGTACAATATGTGATTTTACCAACATTACTGAACTCTTTACAATAATTCGTATGCATCAGAACTTCGATAAAATAGAAACTGGATGAGAAAATATATGAACACTTGAATAGGAGAGCAATTGTAATACGTTTATTTATTTGCCCTTGTCTTGATGTGAGGGGTAAGTTTATTTTTGTTGGTTTTAGGCATAATTTTATGTAGAGGCTTGCTATGGAATCAAAATCATTAATGTTGTGTAAACAAAGAAAGAAACATTATGAACAGTAGTTTAGTCATAGACAATATAGCATTATGAAGGATGACCGAGTTACTTTAAGTAATGTCGTGGACACTATAGCATTATGAAGGATGACTGAGTCACTATAAGTCATGTAGTAGACACTATATCATTATGAAGGATGAATGAGTCACTTTAAGTCATGTCGTAGAAAAATAGCATTGCGAAGGATGACTGAATCACTTAATTCATGTCGTAGACAATATAGCATTATGAAGAATGACTGAATCACTTAAGTCATGTCGTAGACAATATAGCATTATGAAGGATGACTGAGTCACTTTAAGTCACGTCATAGAAAATATAGCATTATGAAGGATGAACGAATCACTCGAGTGCTGTCGTAGACAATATTGTATTATGAAAGATGAATGAATCACTCAAGTGATGTCGTAGACAATATTGTATTATAAAGGATGAATGAATCACTCAAACCATGTCGTAGACAATATAACATTATGAAGAGTGAATCATTTAAGTGATGTCGTACAGTAGAGCGTTGTGAAGGATGAGCTTATCGTTTACAAGTAGCACAGACATGTTGGAAAGGATGAACAATTGGTATTATATACATCAACATCTAAAACATTATGCTCACTTATACCGTATTCGATTAAACAGTATATAAGCTAGAAGTACGATTTTATATACTACACTTTAATATATGTTTACGAAGTATTTCGAGCTTTGTGATTTTGACAGAGAGGAATAAAACTCTATAATACATTACTTCTAATTCATCCTAGGCTTTGAATATAACTTAATAATGCATTGACTCTAGCACATCCCGGGCATTGAATATAACTCTATAATAAGTTGATTTAACGCATCTGGGGCTTTGAATATAACATTGTAATATATTGATTCTAGCGCATCCTAGGCTTTGAATATAACTCTATAATACATTGACTCTAGCGCATCCTGGGCATTGAATATAACACTATAATACGTTGACTCTAGCGCATCCTTGATTTTCAATATAGGACTATAATACGTTGATTTTGGTGCATCCTGGGCTTTGAATATAACACTGTAATACATAGATTCTAGCGCATCATTGGCTTTGAATATAACTATATAATAAATTGACTCTAGCGCATCCTGGGCATTGAATATAACACTATAATACGTTGACTCTAGCGCATCCTGGGCATTGAATATAACACTATAATACATTGACTCTAGCGCATCATAGGCTTTGAATATAATTATAATACATTGACTCTAATGCACCTTGGGCTTCGAATGTAATTCTGCATTACATTCACCCTAGCGCATCCTAGGCTTTGTATATAACTCTACAATACATTAACTCTAACGTAATCTGCGCTTTGAATATAACTCGTTAATACAATGTGCATCTTGGGCTTTATAAAGCTGTGTTTTTCGGCTTGCGTACGAAACAACAGCCTTTTCAATTGCTTCAGAGATTTGGATTAAAAGTAATTTTCATTTAGTTTTCAGTGGAACGATTATGCAACAAAGTTATGTTAAAGTTGCTTTTTAATTCAATTGTTCTTAAACATACAAGTTAACAGGGCCTCCTCTTCATCTTTCTAACAGGATGGTATGGTCTTTCTTATCAGTAAATTGTATGAAAGATAGGTACATATATAATAAAATAGCTGAACTCTATAAGATTCTGTTGGAATCCAAAATTTGAAGGATTTATGTATCCTGTAGTACCTGTTTGTTTCTCTTTCCGATACATGACTTCCCTAGAATAATATCTACAAATTTTCATTGTTTATGCAAGTGTCGTTAATGAAAGAAACAGATGCCAAAATATGGACATTTGTTACTGTATATCCAATTGAATATCGGTGGTACAGATGCCAAAACGTTGACAATTGTCACTGTATCTACAAGTGTATATTTATCGTATATATGCAAACACATTGACAGTTGTTACTGTATATACAAGTGTATATTGATCGTATAGGTACAAACACATTGACAGTTGTTACTATATACACAAGTTTATATCGGTCGTAGAGATATGCAAAAATGCTGGCAGCTGTCACTGTTTATACAAGTGAATATCGGTCATACAGATGCCAAAATATTGATAGTTGTCACTGTTTATACAAGTGTATATCGGTATTAAAATGCCAGAACACTGACAGCTGTCTCTGTATACACAAGTATATATCAGTGGTACAGCTGTCAAAATGTTGACAGTTTTCACTGTACTAATATAGATCATACAGATGCCATTAGCATTAACTTTCTTACTCTCTACGGTGCATGTTGTAGATTATATTGACGTTAAAGAATAAGTATCAAACCTGAGAAAATCTATACTCTTGTATGAAGATAGCTTAGCCGTACAGTGCATATGTGTTTCAAAATATGGTCACAAGGTGAAACTAAGAAAAGTACATGACACAGATTAATTAAACAAGAACAATGATGATGTAGGTACTACACGCTCCTACTAATTTAAATTGTACGGAAAATTAACAGTAAATGAATGTACTTACATGATCAACATTGTGTAGCATCCGTAAGCATGTTAAGAAGATATTTCAAAATCCAATACACTATCACCGGCAAATATACGAAGAGAACTCAGCTGCACGATTAGATTCGCGGAGGTTCTAACTGTTGGTTTCCTTCAATCGTAGTCACTAAATGTATTATTTTGATTCAGCGCGCAGAATTTTGTTTTTTTTTTAACACTCAATGAAAGAAGCACTATTTTCAGCACGCCGAAATTAGATTCATAAATAAAAACGCAGTCACACGATCTAGATATCTGCTGATCACTTCAAGTTCTTAATACCAGTTTGGAAAAGCCATCAGTAGTGTATATTGTAAAATAATGATAGATGCTAATGATGGTACAAGTGATATCGGTACAACACGCTATGATATTCCATTCCGATAGCATTTAATATATGTAGTGATAATATTTCCAGACAGGTAGCATAAGCATCCCCTATAATTGCAAAATTGTCTTCACGTCAGTATTCATCATTAGCGGCACATCATTTGCATTTGTTTTGGCGTTACTTTAGCTTAGGTGTCTACATCCGTCAGAATGAATTAGTTAAGAAATGTTATATTATTGTAAGGGATACCTCAATACAATTTAGCCAAGAGAGAAAGGTGTTTTATAGTGTAGCTAGATTGCCTATGAAACTATCAAGCATTGAAAATCTGCTAATATCGGAGAGACTTTCTGTGCTGTCATCGAGGAGCTTGTGTAACTTTCATATCGGGAATTATAGGATCACACATTTTGCATTTATCCTCCTAACGAAATCGGTTTCTCTCTTTGATAATATTTCGTTCCTATGATGTAATTTCGGCGAGACGAATATCTATTTATAGCTTTGAAAAAAGCTATGTACACACACAGATAGTTTTTTGTCACTAGAAATGTGACCATCGTTTCATTTTTGCGCATGTTTATTGAGCATTATGTATACTCTGAAAAACAGACATATTGTCGTTTGCTTTGATAACCTTTCCATTAAAGTCAGGGTAACTTTCAATTTTGGGAATACCCCTCCCTGAACACTTGACCTGATCCGGTCCTGGCAGTTAGTGGAGACGCCCACACTTTACTGAATTAAAGTTTATTGAAATTTAAACAGTACAAATTTCGAAATTTCAGCATGATTTGTTTTCTTAAAGATTTTGGGTAATTGAGGTTCTGGTGTTAAGAGGTTCAATGACAGCAAAGATTGTTTATAACGTTTCACAGGATACTGGGATAATTTAGACCATTATATACGAGAACGTTATATCCAAATTCATTGGTTTATTTTTTTGTTTCTTCAAAATTTTCATATACTTGACTATGTTGATGGCATTGGATTAACATACAGTAAAACTGAAACTTGCATGATTACTTTTTGAACTCGTATGTAATTTAATACAATTTAGAAAACATAGCATGTGAATATAACTGCCTTTACTGTAAAATTGATTTACATAACCACGAAAATATAATGGGAAGTAGAGGCGAGAAATGTATGCCGTGAGCCAAGGTTTAACAACGAAGGCAGTTTCACTTCGAAGACCGAGAAGGTACACATAGCCTTGTTAATGTCAGGGAGGTAGGTAGGTCTGCAGAAAGAAATACAGGTAAATAGATATGGAGCAATGTTAAGGAATGTATAAAATAATTATACTAATTTAATTGAGGCGGGTGAGTCCAGTGATACTGCCGAGGACGATGATACTACGAACAGCGAAGTAGGGCGATTATGTGGTCAGGTTGAAAACATAGATGAGTCTTTAATGCCTTACAGAATGATTGAAACCTGGCTCTAAGGTACAAAATGTTGTTAAGCGTAGTGCTTAGCTCAGATGGGTATATGTCCTTGATACTATGGTCAGGAAGGTCAACTGGCAAGTTGCTATGGTAAGAATGGTAAACGAACTTCTGCAAAGGTCAGATAGATATGCCTTGTGTTAAGATATGAGAATTGGAACCAGACCCATCTAATGTGAGAATCATAGAATACAATTCATCGAATATTAGTGGTTGGTATATCCGCTGTTTAGATCCGAGAGGCAGTTATAACCAGTATTAAGATTAATTAAGTCGACATATATGGCTCTGAATTCAGTTTAGTGATGGGTAGATAGGCGCTGTTTTAAGTTCAGAATAGCAAATAACATGGGTGCTAAACTGACTGACTTATTAAGGTGTTATTAAAGTGATGTATTTTTAGAGGTTTTGTGATAAAGTCACGATGAAAATTGGGCCCTATTTAAATTTCATGGATGTTAATAAGCCCTGCGTAAATATCATGGAGGTTGGTAAGCCCTGTTTCAATATCACGGAGGTTGATAAATCGTTTTTATATCATGAAGGTTAATAAACCCGGTTTTAATATCATGAAGGTTGATAAGCCCTGTTTTAATATCATGGAAGTTGATAAACACTCTTAAAGATCATGGAGGCTGATAAGCCCTGTTGTAATATACAGATTGATAAGCCCTGTTTTAATACAATGGAGGTTGATAAATATGTTGTAAGATCATTGAGGTTGCTAATTCCTGTTTTAAATCTTGCAGGTTGATAAGCCCCGTTTTATTATCATGGAGATTGATAAGTCCTATTTATTATCATAGAGGTTGCTAAACACTGTATTAATATTGTGAAGGTTGATAAACCCTGTTTTAATATCACGGAGGTTGATATGCCATTTTTAATGTCATAGAGGTTGCTATACCCTGTTTTGATATCATAAAGGTTGATAAGCACTGTTCTAATAATGGAGGTCGATACACCCATTGTCAAGATCAGGAACTTTAGTTATTATCAGATTCAGCACTTTAATATTGAAAGGGATGAAAAGGGGCTAACGATCGTGCAAATTAATGTAACTGTGTAGTTGTGTTTGCGATACGTTTTCTCTCGTAATTGGACCCCAAACAGGGTGTGAACAAAGCATTTGTCTCTTATAGATATTATTTTGGAGGAATCAGTTTCTTCCCTTCAAGACCTCCCACCCCCTTCTCACGCCATATGATCTCTTACTATGTTTGTTGTTTTTGATTAGCTCTTAGTGGTCTAACAATCGAGACTTAACAAGCTTGTGTATGTAAAATCAGACCTTCAAAGGATGTAGGGTGCATTTCTTCAGAATGAGAAGGACCCAGTGTTACGGAAAAAGTTGGTTTATTAGGTACATGGGCAGACTTTGCTTACCTCAACCAAACGATCTAATTATGCTGGCAGAACATGTTAAGAAAATACACGACTGAAAAAGAAGTAGCGCCCTATTGACCGATTGTTGTTTCTGCTACTGATTCCGGAGCCTTTGCCATTTTGCGAAAAGAGCATGATGTCAATTATCGTTTGATAAATGAAAGACGGTACATGAAGGATGTAAGAATAGAGAAAATGCAATATATTCTAAACAAAGCACTTGTGGTGGTATAAAATATTCTGGCTTTAAACAAGAAGTCTTATTTCAAGACGTAGCGATATTTTGAAGCTGATAACGTAAGAGTTTTAGTGACATGTTTTCCTTAAGATATGCAGGAAAAGTGACGAAATGGTAGGTAGGTCATATTTGAATAAATAGTAATTCTAAAATGTCAGGACGTAAACTATATTTTGATTAAAATAAAACCATCATAGTAGTAGGTTTTGATTAAAATTCTGCTGAACAAGTGTCATCATATTTAGTACAAGCAATGGTTTAAAATGGCATTGACATCACCAGGAATAATGATGTGATTGAAATTTAGGTTTGAATTCGGATTGTAATATTTTTAAAAAAATAATCATGGTCTGTCCCCTGAATGTTATGCAGCTACAAATGTCAGGTTCTAATCTCAGATGCGCATCAACCTAGACAGAATTATAAGAATACAAATAAAGCAGGTCTCGATTCTCTTGTTTCTCATAGGTCACTTCGTGGTCTTGTATGGGAAACAATACATTTGTTGAATCAAACAAACAATAGTCTGATTTGTAATAGAAAATTATGAACTATTGATGTCTGTGGTTCTATATCACCCATTGGTGATTCGACCACTCCTATCCCTATTAAAATATTAAGGGACACGCGAGCTTCTCAGAGTTTTTATTATCAAATACTTTTCATTTGCCTGAGAGATATTCTGAAAGTGTTCTTTTTCATGGGCTAGAGTAAAGTTTTACTCAGATTCCTCTTCATAAAGTTGATTTAACATCATACTTAGTTTCAGTTCCTGCAACTTTTGGATTTGACCGACCAAAATGATTCTGGCAGAGTGCACGTACTCATCGATAAAGAAATTTCGGTCTTTGCAACTCTAGATGGACTCTATCAATACAAAGTTTAGCCATTTGATATGATAAATTCTCGTTCTGCGTACCAGTGCCTAAAGAAGACAAAATCGTCCGGAATAGATGGCTGTGATGCATATATCGATTACGGATTTATTTATTGTGATTCCCGGAAAGATCACATGGAAACTATCCGGAAATTCTTCGTTCGCGTGCGTGAGGCATGATCAGATTAAACCCGTAGATTCTTAGGTTAAAGCTTTCTCTGAATTATATGTGCCCATCAGTAGAAACTGCTTTATTAAGCATGACTGGATATTGTCGGCAATTTTGTTCCACTTTCTCCACAATTACTGAGCAACTGACCAATTTGCTATCTAAGAACACCAAGTTTTTATGTGACAAATGTCATGAGGTGTACGATAGATTAAAGGCCATTCTTAAAGGTCTACTTGTGTACTCAAAAACATATTTTTATGTGATAACATTAAACTGCAAGATGTGATTTATAAAAGTAGTATGTCAAATACTTCATCATTAATAAAAACAATGACTACAAAACATCGATTTTTTTTATAGCTGGAGGCAGCACGCTCCTAGCCGATTTCGCGCTAAGCAATTTCCGTAAGACAAAACGGATGTAACGTGGGATAGGGAACAGTGCATTTATATTTTAGTTGTTAGTATCAGCCAGTAGCTTGTACCGTGCGTTATCCGACCAGAGACAGGCGAGATAGTCTGCAGTGATCATTTGAGAGACGACGATTTCGATAACGTCTATAAAATTAAAACGTCAATTGGTATTACGATCATCAGCCGACTCCCACCAAAAGCAGTACTAAGTGTGATTTCTTGCCAGAAAAATGAATTTGTGAACACCAGATCAACACAAACCAAGGGTAATGGCAGAGCTACCATCATGTAGACCGATAGAAGCTTTTACAGAAGCGAGGGTAAAATATTGATACATCTTTATCTTGCTATATTATTGGTTGTTAACCCTTACACCTCGCCACAAATATACATAGCAAAAGAACGATCAATGGGAGGGGGAGAATTTGGAAGGAGGGTGTATGCAAATCATAACATCCCCATCCATACCTCCACAAAAGGAATCCAGCTTTACCATGACTAGCATGTGTGAGTGTGTATCCTTTGGATTTTGGTTTGCTCACTCCTTCAATATTTTTTTTGCTCCTCACCCCCAAAAAATAAATTAAAAAATTCATGTGCATGACAATACTTATTTCATGCCTGTTCAACAATAATGATAATGACAAAACAAGTTTACTCCTAACGCCAAAATGTTGTAAATATGTGATATATATATATATATATATATATATATATATATATATATATATATATATATATATATATATATATATATAATTTTGTTAGGTACTGAAAGAGAATTGTGAGAACCAGCATACAGAAGATAATGCACTAGAAAGAACCGAAGATAGTAGATGGTGCGACCTATCATGTGATGCATTTTGATGCCACAGTGAACTTTCCATTCATTCCACATGCTTACATTGTTTGTATAGTTTCATAGTTTTTGTGGATTCCTAGGGCCTCACAAATTATATCAGTATATTAGTCAATAATTATGCTGAGTAATTTTTAATGCGGAAAAACTACAACGTGCTGGTAATATGTCAAACTTGATGAATAATCCTTAGTTAGGTTTTGTGCTTTTGTCAACTATTGTTCAGGCATGCAAAAAGACTTCATGTGTGATTGCCATATCTATTCCAAAGGGATGCAATAGAATTTGCCAAACACATTTTTCATGCTCTTTTTACAGGGACTGGACACGCCATCATGCAGTATTATTATTCCATGTCAGACTGTTACGATACTTATAAAAAACAAGCAAACGAATCATAAAAGTTTATTAACCAAGCTCAGTATGATTATGTAAACGTTTGATTCTGCAGACCAAGTACTTGTCAACTTGTTATTATATAGCACTGATACACTCTAATTGATACATATATTCATGAGAAATCCTCATCTGTGTGAACACCACAATAATCGATATACACGTCTAAATT
>JAEAOA010001809.1:0-45023 GCA_016746295.1 Potamilus streckersoni
ACGCGTTTCCCTAATTCTCCACTCAAAACCAAAAACAGAATTGTTCATCAGTTTGAAAAAGTTTTTCTCAAAATCAGTTTTTGCCGCAGCTCTTCTTGTAGTGTTCGAGTTAATATAACCTCTCATCCACGGTGACTGATTAAATTTTAGTACGCGATGAACTTTTCTCAACACGAGACCAGCATCGACTGCTTGTTTTAAAGCTTTGTAATGCAAAACATAATTACGTTTATGAAGCAAATTTGGTACTAGTTTCTTGACCATGGAATGTTGCCTTGGTGATGCTAACGCTTGTTGTTCTTTTGATAACAAACTATAATCTATGACCATCGATTCCGCGCAGAAAGGGTAATCGTTATGCAATTTGTGTAGCGAAGTTGGATAATCGAGATCAACTTCAACGAAATATGAAACATCGTCGGGTATCTTTTTTTCTGTCTCTGATAGAAATTGATCAGCCGTGATCCAATGAAATCCACCAAACGGCATTGACTCTGCCATCGAATACCCGTACAAGTTATTGCAATCTAGATAAACTATATACTTCAAAGGAAGGTCAGGATTATACTCTTTCAAATATTTGTTGTTTGCTTCAGCATATTTCTTCGTTATCACGCTAATACCGCCTCGGATACCTTTTTCGATAAAATTGAACATATCAACATCAGTCAGTAATTCCAACCTTACCTTACTAAACTTTAACAGAGCATCCCATGACAGTCCGGGGGCAGAATAATACCAGCAAGGATCTAGTCCATAATTATTATAACTCACTTCTCGAAAACTTTCAAAAACATCTGCTAATAATAACACGTCAGTTTTCAAATACAAATCGTGATAATCACCAAAAGTCTCACAATCAAACTCTTTCCAAATATCTTGTGCATACTTGTACTCGTCATCAGTTATATTTTCTTTTTTAAGTTGCGAGTAAAATTTGTCTTTGCTAGGTAAAGATGTTTCATCAAATTTACTCCAATCGTCGAGATATTCGTATGGAAAAACTCCTTTTTTAGCTAATAGATTAAATTTATCTCCAAAACAGTCTCTTAGGTTATCAAATTTACTACAACCTTTCACTAACTCATCTAACGAGGCTGCCATAAACTGCAGGCTGTCAATAAAGCGCAATTTACCTAGCGTAACTGACATATACTTTTCAAAATTATTTGGAATGCATTTGATGACATTATTGAGTTTTAGATGAGCTTTTATCTCAGGATCACCAAAAGCTTCTACTATAATATGGCTATCATATCCTCGAAAATTGTGAAGAATAACTGGAATAAAATCTGGAGCGTGAAATTTTAAATTACACTGGTCATGAGCCGCTCCACGATACTGTCCGGTCAAATGGCAATGGTCACGTACTTTTTTGTTATCATCAAAAGCTTTTTCACAAATATAACAAATTTTCGCTTGCTCGTGATCAGATTCTTGTTGAGGTGTTAATTTTAACATTGGAGTTACTTTTTTCAAACGATAAGTAATATTATCAACTTCATTAATCAACTGCTTGAGAAGCCAGACAGCTGGATTTTTACCACGATAGAGTTGGATTGGTTTAGATAATCTCGAATCAGCGCAACAAACTACCTTGTACGCTACTCCGCATGGAACATGATTTTGAATTTTTCTTGTACTCGATTGGTTAGGATCATTTTCTACGCCAAGTACAGGTTGAAGTAAGCATTCGAAATCGACGTATATGACGAAAGGAATTTTTAGTTTATGATTATGATGGACAAACTGTAACACGCTATCTTTTTTAGATGGCATTGCTATTCTTTGTACGTCACTACAGTACTGCAAATGCTTTTGTAATGTTTCATTGTCTCTACAACCGTGCAAGCAGCGATAACAAAAGAACTTTTTGTTGTTATTTTTATTATACTGTCTTCCAACTAGTCTGTTAAAGTTTTTGATCCAAACGTAATGATTTTTATAAAACAGTAAATTGATAGTCGATTGTGAAGCTTTTTCTGAAATATACCTCGGATAGACATTTTCTTTTTCATCTAATCCGAAAACGTTAATCGAAACATTATTTTGCTTTTCAAACTTTGGTATTTGATTTTCTGCCACTGGAAAGTCAATACCAGCACAATTTAATCTTGACACGTGACTGATATACTTCTCAACACGATCAGCATTTTTTTCTGCTGGAAATAGCGCGGAAAGAACAGCCCATTGGAAACATTTGCTATCGACGTTTTTTATGTTTATACAGCACTGTTTATTTTTTATTTTTGGTGGCAGGTCGATATACGAACTACCACGTAATGCGTCATATTTCATCGTGTGAAACAAAATTTCCTTGATCATTTCAAACTTCCAACCCGAACCTAATTCGGTAAATTCTTCTATTTTTTTCCAAATTTCTTGGTGTATTTCATTAGATAGTGACAAAAGATCACTACCAAGTAAAACACGTCTAGATTTTGCGTTGATGTAAGGGTCTGCAATTTCCTTGTTAGTAGATTCTTCCGTCAAAAGTAGTTTTGAAAATATAACGTGATATTGCACTAACAATCTTAGACCCTTGTGTTTTTCAAGCTCACGTTTTACAGTCGTCTGTAGCAGATGAAAGAGATTTGTTTCAGAAAAATTTACTAAAACATTTTGATTATCAAACTGATAACTATTGTCAAAACCTGTAAAAGCAGTCGCTATTTTAACAGGTTCTCCCATAAGACTTCTCTTGGCTATATCACGCAATTTCAACATTATTATACTATAGTCTAATATCTAATTGATAATTTACTCCGCTAAACAACAATTAGAGATAAAAAAAAATATCACCTATAATATAATGACAGTAAATCTGACAAGCGCACGTGAGCAAGAGGTATATCATGTTTATCCGAAGTACAACCTGTACGCTGGAAATGCACTTGGTTCGGTTATTAATATCATTACTGGAATATCTGTTGGTAAAGCAACGCCAGCGGGTTATACGATTAGTGTAAAGGGAGATAATACTGAAAGAATTACGATGTTTAGAAAAGATTTTATTTACACGTTATTTTGCGATGACATTCCAGAGGGGAAACGAGTATATCATTATAACGGTAAAGTCACTGATGATAATATTGAAAATTTATCCTTACAAGATGAGTTTCAGCCGCATCCGGTCTTTGATTTATACGAGGCTAACGATCGCGGTATTGTTAGAAACAGAAAAACGAAAAAAGTTCTTAATAATATGAGCAATATGGGATATATCAGTGTGACTGTTAGAGGAACATCGACAGATCAAGTTTGTTATCTTGGTCATAGGTTTGTTTACGAGGTGTTCAACGGATCTATACCCAATGGTCTGGTTATTAATCATATCAATAATGTAAAGACAGACAATCGATTGGAAAATCTGGAGCTAGTGACCCAAAAGGAAAATGTGAGAAAAGGACGAGGTGGTGGTATTAATTTTAGATGCCCAATAAAACCTGTTATTTCGTTAAACCTTGAAACGGATGAGGAGATCAAATTCAAATCAATTACAGCTGCGGCGAAATATTATAATATAAATCCCAGAGCAGTAAAATTTGTAGCTGATGGAGCAACAAAATCAGCTTTTTCAAACAAATATGATGCTAGTATTATTTTTAGATATGATGATTAATAATATTTTGTAATTCGGTTTTAGTCAAACAATGATGCGCAAATGCTATAATATCATCGCAATCAAATTTTAGCGTCGTTACTGCACTTTCATTAATTTTATTTTTTTCTGCTTCTGTTAGTAATATTTTATGAGAATCACCTTGCATTACAAAAATCTCAACGGAATATGAACTATAACCTGACAAGCATTTTCTTACCGCTTCAGTCAGTTCGTGGTAGTTTATTATATTAACTTTTTGGTGATATTTGACCTTGTCAGTCATCTTATAACAACAAATTAGATAAAAAGTATATTATAATATGGATATGATGAAACGACTTGCTAGCGATAAGGTCTCCACAATCTCTAATGATATGATAGACAAATCCATTGGTTATAACGAAGATGATATTTTATATAACAACGAGTCTGATGATGATGAAATAGTCACCGTCGTTAACAGATATAATTATAGCAGACCAACCACTGGAAAATATAATGTCAAGTATCACATTGCTAAAAAAATTATAAAATTTAATTTTACCGTTACCGAACAGCATGTATTTTTACAGTTAATCAGACCTTTTTTAAACATCAAAATTCCAGACCGACAGAAAAATATAAAATTTGATTTCATCTTTGTCAAGATTTTTAATCTTATGACGATCTCTGACGATCGCAGACAATATCTAATATCATTATGAAAACCAGTAAAATGCAAATCTATCAAACGAAAGTATGAGGAAATTTATAATAGCATTATTTCACAGTCGATAAAATCGACCGGGTTGGAATCCAACTGTTAAATTTATCACTATACCCACGCCATTTGACTAAACTTTTATCTCCTTTTTTCCTAATCACTTTTTCGATAACGAAAACATCTTGTTCAGTTTTTTGTAGTTCTTGTTCGTAAAAACTACCTACTATAGGTTCACCTGCCAGATCTTTTAACGCGTACGTTACAGGTATTGTTAAGAGTACTTTATCAACAACAAATACTTCTTCGCTCCAGTTTGGAGTAAATCCTTTTTCAAATATCTTTTTAGTCAAAGAGATTCTAACTTTATCACCGACCTTAAATTTATGTCTGCGGTACATGTTTTCGTTTGCTAATATTGGATTTTTGATAGCGTCATTGGGTGACATTTTGATGGTTCGATGTTTCGTGTTATTATATTCGCCTACGATTTGAGAAAGGTCATCGATGTATCTGTTGGTGTTTTTAGCTGTCATATGTTTATGTAATTTTTCGTTTAGCGTGCGATTAAATCTCTCGACAACAACGCTTTTGCCTTCGTTTCCTGTAACGTATTTTTTAATATTATTTTGTTCTAGAAACTGTTCAAACTTTTTGTTAAAAAACTCGGCTCCATGATCAGTCCAGATTTTGTTTGGTTTTCTTTCGGTACTCGTTATTATCTGTTTTAACGCATCAGTGATTGACGTTCCATTTTTATCTGAAACTGGCACACTAAAAGCGTATTTGCTGAAAACATCTATAACGTTAAACAAATACTTCTTTGGAGCGCCATCAGCGCCAACGTTAAACTGAGCCATATTAGATACATCTACCAAATCTATTGCCCAGATATCATCTACAGCGTTTGCAACAACTTTACGTCTCGGAAACTTTTTTTTTTAGGTCTGTGTAGTTCGACTGCAAGATCATCGTATAATTCTTTTCCCCGATCGCGAGGCGATTGACGAGACTCTCCGAGTCCAAGTTTATATTTTGCTCCTATCATTCCTTGAACAAATCTTCTATCAAAACGTTCTCGTAGATTTGTTGGCTCCATATCATGTAATTCGTCTAACATTACTTTATCACAATCTGCTTTCGAGTTTTCATGATCACGATAACAGATATCGTGACGCATTGCTATTGCATCCACTTGATTATAAGGCTCTTGTCCTGGCAATGGATTGTCGTTTTCATCTAGTTGTTGATCTAGCGGATTGTAAGGCCCTGTATACCGATGACCTGGCAAAGTCCAACCGCCTTTTGGTTTTGGTAATTTACCAATTAGTTTATGTATATCTATACCTAACCCTATTATTTCTCTGTTGTTACAACGTTGACAGTACGTAATGATTTTATCTTGTTCTATGCAAAGATCTTTGTCACAATCACAATTGCATTTCATTTTATTTTATTTTGTTTCATAAGATTAATCGTCGATCAAGATAACTCTATCAACGCTAGATCCTACTTGTTTTTTCAAAAACATACTTTTCTTTCTACCACAGATTGCACAAATACTTTTTAACATCGTTCTATTATTTTTCGTTTTTTCCGTCATCTCATCCTTGTTCTCTGTTTTAGTTTTGCATTTGAGACAGTATGTTGACATTATTATATCAAGAAGTTTAGATAAAATTGATTGCAATATTATCATTCGCATGAGAAGGATGCTCATCAAATTGTAAAATAAACTTCAAAAAGTTTTTACTTCCAGAGCTTTTACTCTGGTGCATTTGTCTGACAAACATCATACAATAATAACCACAAGCTGATGTTCCAATCGGCTGTAGTTGATTAGACGAATAATTTATTTTATCAAATTTTTTAAAAATATATTTTTTTATGAGATCGCTTGGAGGAAGTCCGAACGAATCAAAATAATTGTTATCGTGGACAGCAACCCAGTGGGTGCCAGAGCCATCATTGAAGTTTTCAATATTTACAACACAAGAACCGCCTGTTGGTACGTCATCGAGTTCATCCTTGGAAAATACTCCTCGAAATCCAACAACGTCCTTCAATTTTTCAATGATGTCAAAATTGCTCAATAACGTCTGGTCCCTGGTAGAGTTAATCCGCGTCCGATTCCTAGTAAGTTTGGCAGCAGACTTCCCGCTAGTCCCGCTAGAAGTGGAGCGAAAGGAATAATTCCTCCTTGTTTTGTTTGTTTGCGTTTTGTTGTTTTCTTTTTTTTCGATGATTTTGTTTTTTTCGGCGACTTTTTCGTTGGCATTTTATTTTATACTATTACATAAAACTGAGTGACTATGTCACTGCCGATAGATTTGTTTGATACCACGACCTTCGACTGCTTTCTTTGTTGCGCCAGAGACTGCTCCTGACGCAGCCGCAAGTCCAAGTGTACCAAGTACTGGTAAAACTTTGCTAGCTATTATTGATAACGCTGGTCCAAAAAATCCACCTTCTTTTGACATTGCAGTTACCTGAGAAACAGATAATTTCAGCACAAATGGTTTTCCTTTGTCGAGTTTATTGATTTGTTGTTGCGTTAGCATGACTTTTACTGCAATTTTATTTGAAGTTTCCGGAGAGATCATTAAAGAAACAGAGCTGCGTTTAGCAACAGCTGCTGATAATTTTTCAACTTGACCAGATGTTAGGTATATTTCTCGAGTTGTGTATTTGGTTTTCATAATGTTATATCCAAGTTGTTAGATTAAACTTGTACTGTCATTCTTCCTTTGATTGAATCGATGGTCAGAAATCGATCACTAACCAATAGCGCGTATACGTTATACTGTTCACCTGGCACAGCGCCCAGTGTCCACGTGACCTCAATATCTGCAGTCGATCCCACAACACGCTCCAAATGTTTTGATACGTCGAAGTAAAAGATGGGATAGAGCGTTCGAAACTCATCTATTGATATTTGAGATCCACTGTCCGCGTTCTGATATTTTTGCATTGCTTCCATAAGATACATGTACGGCCGAGAGATGTTTTTGTTGGCGTCTTCGGCAAAGTTACATTCGATTGCACGTTCGGGATACTGTTTGGAATTTACTCTCACAAATATTCGTCTAACGTCTGGGTTATCGAATATGGAGTTGTTTATTTCCTGATTGTTACGACGTGCTTGTCGTTGAAATACGACGAACAAGTGTCGCGGTAGTTGTTCGCTGGGCGTGGTCGTTACACGCCATGTGTAATCAGTCGCGTTGGGAATGGCTGTTTGATAAATCCTGTTCTGTTGGAAGTGTATCTTTTTTGTAAAGGTGGCTAGTAAAGATTCGAGCTCCATCATTTTAGCTAATGAAGGGACAACCCGAGGCATCCACAGTGCTAATCTTGTAATAGAAAACTGTCCCTCAGCCACTCCACCGGCGTGTATTATACAATCGTTTTGATCAGCTCGATCTAATATAAGCGTATGTTTTATTCCTCGAAACACTTTGTTATAATCACGGCAAAATCCAAAGATTGTACTTAACGGAAGCATCATCGTTATTTGGCGAGATTCTGCGGCAAACGCTTTTCGTTTGGTAAATCCCTCGTTATATCTTATGTTACGTGCACTAATAACACCGTTTATAAAATTTAACATCGCAACACCATCTGCGCCTGCCGCTGGTGGAGTTATACCAAGATTACGACAAGCGGCAATAAGTGAAACTCTTGTGGCGTTTGCATCAGCAGCTGCACCTGGTGCGACTATACCAAAATTGTTAGCATTATCAATAAGAAAATCTCTTACAATTGCAGCATCTGCAGCGGCATCAGCTCCGTGTATAATAACACCTCTTGAAATAAACTCGCCAGAGGTAGTTGTCCCTAGTCCAGTATCTTTGAACCACATCATATTTGTGGCTATTGATCTGGAATAGTCATCGCTAAACGAAACGATGTTTAGTATTGTACTCGCTATGGGTAAGTGCATCGAAATATCTTCTACGGTTTGATTGGCCAGTTGGTATCGTGCACTCTTAAACAAGCTCCAACCATTATTGACGAGAGCGATTTCTGCATCAGCTGCAATATCACCACCTATCACAGTTAATATTTGACCACGCACTTCTAACATTGCCTTATGGGGTAGTAGAAACACGTCCTCGTCTCTTGTGTTAAAAGTTCTAACTCCGGTTTTATTCGGTTCGTTCGAGTTCTCATCGAGATACTCGACATACTCTAATTCTGTTACAGCATCGTCAGTATCAATTTCTTCTGCAAGATCGAGATAGTTTTTAGCTGACATTTATTTTATAATCGTTACACAAAATTAAAAGGCAGCAGGGGTCATCGGCGCTGTTTTCTTTACAAGTTTACGTACTATTTCTTCACCACTCGGCGACAATAATTTTTTTGTTGTAGCTATCATAGCTCGTTTTGTTTCTTCTGTTGGCGCAATATCTGATATTACTCGTTTTATTTCAGACACCGTAGGTGTTGTTGAAGGTCCTTTAATCTTATCAGCAATCTTTTGCCCTACTGCAGTGCCTGCTGAAGATGCCGCCCCTGTAGCGAAAGCTTTACCGGCGTCAAGTGCAATGGGCGCTACTTTACGCGCGATTCCTGGAATATTCTCTGCAATTGTTGTAAATATATTTCCAAAAAATCCACCTACAATTTTTCTTCGATAAACTTTTCTTCGTCTCATTTTATAAAATTATGTTCACAAAATCACATGCCTAGGCAGTGCGTAGGTGTAAGTAATACGTGACTATCTCGTTGTTCACGTCTATTTGTCGTCCAGATTGGTCTGTGAGTTGCATTGTAATGCTTGTAATTTGATTCTCAGGTGTTATTGGATAGTAGATAATCTGTCGGGGATTGATTTGCATGAGAGAACCTGGTGGGACTTCTGGTGAGAAACTGTAGATCGTTTGCCCGCGGTTGCCTTTTGACGTATAAGATCCAGATGCGATAGAGCAATTGATGAGTATTGTATTTACTTCTGTAATATCTACTGGTAGTTCTCCATCAAATGTCAAAGATTTATCTTCACCGGTGGTATAGTATAAAACTCTAGTAAAACCTAACATCTTTCCAAAACTTCTTTCTTCAAAGAGGACTTTCATATTTCTTTTCACTGTTATCCTAGCTCGTAAGGTGTTATAATTCGCCGCTAATTCAAAATTGTCAGCATTCCCACCAGCTTTTGTTAGAAGCTCTTTTATTGTTCTGTTTAGATCAGTAATGTTATAAGCTCCTTGTGGAATCTGTAGTTTGTATTGTATATCAATAAACTCTTTTTGTGATGTTGGAGATTGTTTAACATTAACGATTAAAATTTCATCATTAATCCCAGTTTTAATATTCGGCATGGCATTCCAACAAGTACAAGAAATTAATCCAATCTCATACTGTTTTGCAGGATCTAGTTCTATTGGTGGGTTGTAATTTACTGTAAAATTCGCGCTGTTTCCTGTTATTTGTGACGAATCAAGCAATAATGTTGTTTGCATTATACTAATATTTTAGATAAGATCGCGGTGTAAAATTTCGTACTCGGATGATGTTAGTAATCCACTCGATCTTAGATGATCAAGTATATCAATAATTTCGTTATCAATCTCTACACTTTCATTACCAGCTTCTTTAGAGGATATCAACAGCATTAGCCGATCGACTATGTCTGCGTTTGATGTAAAAACTTTAACTCCACCTCCTTTTTTTTTCCGGTAATCTTTTATCTCGCTCATCTTCGTATTTATCAAACAATCTTTTAAAATCCCAACCTTTCTTATAACCTCCTGGTTTATTTCGATATCGTTCTGATGTTTTAAGAAAAACCTCAGCAATAATTCCTTTCCTAATATAATTGAGTAATGTTGGAATATTTCTTTCATCTTTTTCATCTTTAATATCATCATCAGCATTTTCTCCAACTTCTACAATTCTTTCTAATTTTTCTATCAAATTATCATAGTTTTCTTTTGGCCAATCTCGAATACTATTAATATCAATGATATCATTTTTTTTCATAAACTCTTTATACTCACCATATTCTATTTTAGACCTAGCTTGTCTTCTGTAAAATATGATAGTATCCTCAAGAGGCATTATTTTTATCATACTTTCTTGTAACGTTTTTTGTTTCTCAGCTAATTCCTCAGTTTGTTCTGACATTTTTTCTATTAACCTCCTTAACTCGTCGGGATTAACAGCCTTTGTTGTTATAGCTTGCTGAAGTGCAAGAGGGTTGTTTATTAATCTATCAAATTCAACCTGTCGTGCAGCAGGATCAGCAATGTCTCTTACAAGTTCTTCTGCAATTTTTTTATTTTCTTCTTTCGATCTTTCTCCTAGTAAACCTAACAATCCTTTTTCTTTTATTTTTGCTAGTTCTTCCGGAGACAATGTTGGTATTTCTGGCTGCTTGCCAAGCATTGCCTCAGTAACAGGTTTGAAAAATTTGGTTCTTTCTTCTTCTGCTTGAACTTGTCCACGTCGAGCTTCTTCCACCTTTTTCTTAAAAGCCGCTCGAGTTTCGAGAAACTTTTTTAGTAATTCGATTTTCTGTTGATGTTTGTCCATTATTTTTATACGCTTTACAAAATTATATCATAGAAACGTCTCAAGGCAACAACGAAACATTTTGGTTCGATCACGCGCTAGCTTGTCAAATAAAAAGAAACTATATCGATCTTTAGTTGCTCGATGATATAATTCGATAAATTTATCTTTTGTAACATCACCACATTGTTCGTTTGCAATATTTCTCACATCCACATTATCTAGTCCGGGAAATAATATGAAACAACCCGTATTTCGCCTAATAAACCTATCAACATTATAAAAACCTTGGGCAAGATAAACAGAATTACATCTTTTATTACGTGATAGTGAAAAATATGATCTAATCTTGTTCATTTCCTCATTGTTTAGCGGAATATCATCAAAGACGATTATCTTCTGCTCTGACGAATCGAGTTCATTCACTGGAACGAGTTCTTCTGGTTGTTTTATCAAAAATATATCATCACCAATGCCAAGGTCATCACGAAGTTTATCATTATACTCGTTTAATAATTTGTATTTGTCTTGTTGGGGGTTGATGGTGTAAATATACACCTTATCATAGTTAAAGTTATTATTGAGTAAAAGATTTAATAACAAATTTGTTTTACCAGATCCAGTTCGCCCAACAATAAGATAATGACAGTCTGGAAGTTCATTGTTATGTTTATGCTTCACCAATCGCTCGGTGTCAAAGTTTATTATCTTCGCCATCGTATAATTTTATGTTATATTAAACCAACAATTTTGTGTAGAACGGTATGTATAATGAGCTACTATACAAAATTTGGAACATTAGCAGTAGATTTATTAACAGAAGGTTACCAGGGTGACTTATCCAAGTATGCGACTCTTGATAAGCTCAAAAATGAAATCAACAATTTGTTAAACGTTGCAAGTGTAGATCCAAATGAAGTTGTAGTTTTCCAGGACAAACAAGGACGATTAAAGACGAGTAATGTACAACTATCAGATGTACTAGTACGAAATCCTACTGCAGTTGCTAATAATATTGTTACTTTTAACAATCAAGGTAAGATAGAAGATTCGGGTAGGTCAGTTAACGATTATGTTAGAAAAGCAGGTGATTTATTTACGGGAAACATTGCTATGAACCAGAATAAGATCACATACCTTGGAAACCCAACTGAGGATAATGACGCTGCTACTAAGAAATATGTTGATGATCAGGAATCAAAGTACGTGTCGGCGCATGGCGGTATAATGCGTGCATTTCTCAACATGAACAATAATGGCATCAATAATCTTAGAACACCAGAATCTGATTTTGATGCTGTAACAAAGAAATATGTTGATGATATCAACAATGAAATCACCAAGTTCAAAACTGATTTTACTAATCACATCACCACGTTTTTAAATTTTCGCAGAAACATAAACAAAACCAATAACGAATTTTTTGGAAGTCCGCCATCTGTTGATATTACACTCGATAATATTAACACAAAACTCAACGATATTATTAGTGGAATTCCTAGTATTGTTGAGAAAACAAGTATGATTAAAATTCCTCACAAGCAGATTAAAAATATTGTCTATACTGTTGCTTCTGGAATGTCTACTTGGTCGCCGCAAAATAACACTCTCAAACATACTGCAGAGGTCACTGGTGTGTATAGATTGTCCGTGTTGAGCAGTGCAAAGTTTAATATATTTACATTATTTCCATGGCGTCACTCGACTGATAATTTCTCTGGAACTGTGTCTATTGTGTTAAACAAAGATGTTGAAGAAACTTTTATGCTAATAGCTGATGACAAAAAATTAACTGCTGTGTCATATTGGTATTGTCTGGAATTTGTGGCTGAAACACCTCAACTAGTTACTTAATCAAGCCTGAGATTATGTGAACAAATATTATAATGAAAAAAAGTATAGTTGATTTCAATCATATTTCAAAAGATATTCCAGAACAGGATGTTGACGCACTAATACAATACTACAAATATTATCATAAAAAACTTTGGTGCGTTAAAAAATGTTACAAATATTATAACAAGATACTTCGAGTAATATCATATCTACCCTTGTTAATGACTAGTTCTGGCATAATTTCAAGTGGTATATCATTAAACCCGTTTTTGTTAATCATATCCGGTGTTGGTGTTTCTCTTACAGCAGCTTGTAAAAAAGTTGAACCTAAAATTTTGATAAAAAAGCACGGCTGCTTAACATCAATTATAACTTACAAAAAACTACTTGATCAAATAAGATCTTACCTACGAGGAGTAAAATATAATATGGACGATTTAATACGTGAATTTCGTATTATTGACAACATGTTAACAGATATTCTACCCATGAGGATCAGCAAATATGAGAAAGATTATCAAAAGAAGTATGATATAACATAAAATTTTATATAATACCACTTACCTTACTGGAATTCTAATGCGTAATTTAGTCCACAATCGCCACGCTCTGCTAAATCGTAATGATTGGAAAATTGAGTCTGACATATCATTTTGCTTATTCTGGAAGATCACGTAATTAAATTTTACCTGTTACCTAGGTATTTTGCAACAGGTGTTCTATTGTATTTGTTTGGAGGTCTAGAGGGGTTGTTGAGCTCGGATTCTTAACGCAATTATTGATTGCAACAGGTGTTCTATTACGTTACCTAGGTATTTTGTATTTGTTGAGCTCGGATTCTTAACGCAATTATTGATTGCAATAGGTTTTCTATTACGTTACCTAGGTATTTTGTATTTGTTTGGAGGTCTGGAGGGGGTTGTTGAGCTCGGATTCTTACTTTCTCCTACTACTGACAAAGGGAAGAGTGGGAGCGTTGCAAATCTAAAGTAAATTTAAAGCAAAAAAAAAATAATGTTGTCAATACTTAGTTTCAAATGCATTGATTGTATTTATTCCATGGCCATCCTTCATTAATCAGACATTCAGTAAATGTAAAACACAATGCATGCTCTCAAAGGAAACTGACTATGCATCTGCTTAAAATGCATCGATTTTAATTGTAGCATATGCAGCCTTCTTCAGTCTGACATGTTCTGTACAGCGTCTTCGCCAACATCCCAGGCGTTCTAAAGGGTAAGGCCAAAATTCCAGGCGTTCTAAAGGGTAAGGCCAATATCCCGGGCGTTCTAAAGGGTAAAGCCAAAATAGATTTGTGCAAATTGTCAATGCTATTAATGTTAGCAGCTACAATTAATCGCGAAAAGGAAGACTGTTCAAGGGATAATATATTACAATTTTTCTAAATTTTACTTTAAATGTGTGTTCTCAGATTCAATTTGCCAAACAATTATGAAATTAAAATTGTGTTTATTGGAAAATCCAGAAAATCAGTTGTCAACTTTGAGCTAACATCGGGTTTTCACAGTATGCAACTATAATAAGAGGAGTAATATGGTTACATGACGAGTAATATGGTCACATGACGAGTAATATGGTCACATGACGAGTAATATTGTCATATGACGCCTCAATTATCGACTTAGTGGAAACTAGCAGGTAGCCCTCTACTTAGCTTCAGGTTAATTTAAGGAGTAATCAAGGACTACTCACTACTGTCACGAATGGATGAAATCGCTATAATGCCCATTAATTCATTCTCCAATGAGAACAGATGTTTTAATTCGCTATTTTTACAAGAATGGAAAAAAGCAAGCAATCTGCTACGTAATTGAATTATTGGATCGTTTATTGTGCTCCCGCTATGTAATGGGATTATTTGGGTCGTTTAGTGTGCTACTGCTATGTAATGGGATTATTTGGGTCGTTTAGTGTGCTACTGCTATGTAATGGGATTATTTGGGTCATTTACAGTGTTTCTGCTATGTAATGTGATTATTTGTGTCATTTAGTGTCTTACTGCTATGTAATGGGATTATTTGGGTCGTTTAGTGTGTTTCTGCTATCTAATGGGATTATTTGGGTCGTTTAGTGTGTTACTGCTATGTAATGGGATTATTTGGGTCGTTTAGTGTGTTACTGATATGTAATTGGATTATTTGGGTCGTTTAGTGTGTCACTGCTATGTAATGGGATTAGTTGGGTCGTTTATAGTGTTAGTTACTGCTATGTAATGGGATTACTTGGTTCGTTTAGTTTGTTACTGCTATGTAATGGGATTATTTGGGTCGTTTAGGTTGTTACTGCTATGTAATGGGATTATTTAGGTCGTTTATTGTGTTACTGCTATGTAACGGGGTTATTTGGGTCATTTAGTGTGCTAATGCTATGTAATGGGATTTTTTTGGGTCGTTTAGTGTGTTACTGCTATGTAATGGGATTATTTGGGTCATTTAGTGTGTTACTGCTATGTAATTGGATCTTTTGGGTCGTTTAGTGTGTTACTGCTGTGTAATGGGATCATTTGGATCGTTTAGTGTGTTACTGCTATGTAATGGGATCATTTGGGTCTTTAAATGTGTTAATGAGTCAAAAAAAAGGTAGAAAACACACACACACACATAAAATATTTATCCATGCTTGACATGGCACAATGTGCAGTATACTGTTTGTATCTGTCTTAAAAATCATTACTATTAGGGTGTGTAGACGAATGCTTCTTTACAATTTCCATACTGCTACAAATATACTGCAATAATGTATTCATTTCTTTTCCACGTGTTGCCTCTTCACCTCATCTTCTCTTAAACCCGTGCAAACTGTTTTAGAATCGAGTTATGTGTTACTAGAGTGTCTGCTTTATCATTAGACTGTTTGTTTTTTTTACATTACCGTGGAGTTCACATTCCTGAACCAATTCTGTTCACACAAGGAATATAAGCTAATATCTAGAGTTTTTCAAGAGTAGTTGAGATACACATGCTGATGAGGTGTCCTTGTGTCTGATTGGCTGAGTTTGCAACTATTCTGGAATCCATAACTTTTATGCGATTTTGGATCGAACTTTGAACATTGGCATATCAAGAGCTCACATGATGAGCAGAATCAAGTAAAAAAGGTAACATAAAATATGGTTTTAAAATAGATAGTTGGCATGGGTTCTGTTCTTCCAATACTACAATGTATACCTATTTAGTAAAATGGTCAACAGTTAAGATATGTGAACAGGTGAGTCATATCGTGTCTGTTTGGGTCTCTTGTTACACTTATGAAAGCAAAGTTGACATATAGGTATTAAGATAGAATTTTTCAGTAAAATTATTGGGATTGAACTTGTCTAAAAAGTTGTGTTTAAACTAAATTTTCACTAAATTATATTGAAATTAATTTTATTTACTTCTGTACTACAAGTGTGTGTTATTTTAATAAAAATTGTTTTTTTTATGAGAAATTGTAAAATTGCTTGTGTTATATAACGCATTTATTTTGTATCCTAAGTCAGAAAATTTTAGACTCGGTTGTAAGTTGTGCTGAACAAGCAAATTTCGTTTTGCTGAGTATATCAGAAAGAGTATACGTGTTTCTTAAAACAAATTGTTACAGCAGATTTTATGTCTGAAGACGTACACATACATAGAGAATATTTGTGTGAGAAAGTAGCCTTGTTCGTAATCGAAATGAATGAACATAATAAGTAGATAGACGAATGTCCATATTTGGAATTGAGGATACGTTCAAAATCGCGTATAAATTGATAACAATCTTTGCCCAAGTCAGTCGATTCTTCGAGAATCATAGAGCTCTGTCTTCGTTACGGGTAAGCATTATCTGTGTTCAGAGACTTCTTTAAGGTTTAGGGACTTTTAATGTTTAAGATGTTAATGGTAAAAAGTCAGCCTGGCTTCGACATTTTAGCAGCATTTGTGTGTGTTCTTTTCTGTGTTATATTATAATATGTTGGCATGTTTAATTCTTTAAAGAATTTGTAGTCATTGGCATTTATAGTATTTATTAATGTAAAAGAAGAATTCGCTACCAACTTCATGTTTACAAAAATTTAATTTGAAAATAATTTTTTTATGTAATAGGGTATAATGTTTAATTATCCTATTCTAAATTAGTATTATTTTTTAAATTTAGTAAAATACATTTTTTAAAAATGATTATCGCATTAATCACAAATATTGAATTTTATACTCTTTGGCTATCATGAATTTCGTCGATATTTAATTGTATATATTATATTCAAAAAGGCAGAAATTAATAAATTTCTAAGCTCGAAGGTAAGTTGTAACTTTATATGTATCAATTACTTAAATAAAGTAAGTTTATTCATTGAGAATCAGAGCTCTGTCTTCTTCTACAGTAGTGTCCATACCTAAATGCCTTATGCACTAAAGAATATAGACGTATCTTGGAATTATGAATGACACCTCTTGTTCATCCTGAACATACACACACACACACACACACACACACACACTACGACAACATGTGCAGGTATTCTTAGTATTATCGCTAAGAAAATATCTACATGCGCGAGCGATAAATTACGCGAGTACATGATGAAATTACACAAAGCAACAGCCGCCTATACTAAATGATGCTCGCATCTTTCCTTGTATCTGAGTGATGGCAAAATATCTGATGAGGAGTTCGTAATGATAATGAAAACCTACGATGAAGCATTCGTGATAGAAAACAACACATTCTCTAGGGACATTAGCGGAAAGATTGAGAATTAAATAATAATAATAATAACAATAATGTCAGAGTCCTTGATATCGTCAAGGGAATTGTTCCAACGCAGAATAAAATCAATCACAGGTAAAAAGCCAAAATAGCTATCACTGTTTACGAACCAACACTATCAGCGGTAATTGAAATTAATTCCTCTGATTAATTCGTAGATATTTATCAGAGTTCGACCAGATCAGTGTTAGGATGGCCTGAAGTCGCACCTGTTTATCAAGGACCACCAGAACCACAGAGATCCGACTTTGTCACAGATGTTAAAAAATTTATACAATTTCCAGAATATCGAAAAGTAGAAGAGACTTATCCATGGAAATTATATTATGGTACTGATAGATTTGTGCATCATATAGATCGAATAAATATTTATTTTATAAAATATATTGATGGCAAGAAAGGTAAAATATCAACACTAGATATTGATCTAATAAATTCTTGTGCTAATACGATTAAATTTGAGCATGAACGTGTGTTAAAAAAATCTACAAAATTTATTTTTAGGTATTAATACATTATATGATAATGATTTTAAAAAATCAGATAATTGAGTCAATACATCATTTGAATCAAGTTGCCTCAGACCTAGAGTTCATGAATAATGTTTTTGTTAACAGAGAGAAAAGATGAAAACTACCACCATTAATTTGAAATACATTTCATGAACAGAGAATAGTTAATGAAGATGATCCAATTCAACGTGTTCCAGCCAATCGCTATTTCACAACAGTTTTTCTTAAATATTTTGGAATTACGCAAGAACAATTACCAACATTTATCATTCCCGGATTTGACTCGTCTGAGTTAATGAAATCAGTTAAAGATCTTATTGATGAAAACTTTAAAAGAATATGTGATTTATGGAGAAAATTAGCCCCACCATCGTCTATACTAAAACATAACAACAACCCGTTTGGTGCTGGCAGACTCATAAGTCCGGGCATCGTAAACATAACAACAACAATCGCTGTCAATCTCTTTTGCGACGTCGTGGAGGGAAGTTTTCAAATAGATCTTTCAAAGTCTAGTCAGGCACAGCAGGGATACATATTATACACATTTTTCCCTAGGGAACCCCCAGGATATTTGATTGTATCAGAATCTATAAACCCCGTATACTTGTGTGTTCATAATCCGTTATTATCAAGAATACACTTCAAACTTACAGACCAAAATAATCACATCTTAGACATCTAAGAAACGAAGAGATAAATATAAATCTGTATATGAGATCGTAATGCGTCAAATGCGAAACAAAAAAAAAATATCTTTGGTACTTGTCCATAGTACCTGATACATAATGGTTGGTCCAGATTCTTTGATATTAAAGTATCCATAAATGAAAAGTTGGTCTGTATTCTTTGATATTAAAGTATATTCACAAATGCATAGTTGGTCCGTAAGTATACTTGTTAATAGTTTGTAGGTTACTAAATATATATATTTTTTTACTAAGGCAGAATATGCATTAGGTTTCCCAAGGGTTTTGTTTTGCCATTATAACAGTAATAGGCCCCCCCTCGTTACATTCATTTTTGCTTTCATTTTCACTCGTATTTGCACAATGTTCCCTTAACTGCCTGATCCGAAAGTTAATAACCTTTCTCTTTTCGTATTCATGAGATAATTCTAACTTGATTTTGTCAATAGCGTTTGAAAGAGGTACAAACAATTTTGCCTGATTATCAGTGACTTTTGCCAGTGACTTTAACATTCCATTTTGCATATCGTTTAAAAATTTGTAATCTGAGGAAAGAGTAAATCTGTTTTGGTTTTTCAGTTGCTGTAACGAGTCAAAGTCACATAGAATCTTTTCAGTATTCAAAATGTCAACATTAATATCGTTATGTTGTAATATTTTAATAGCAGAAACAATAGCATTTATATTTTCAGTGTTCGTTATATAATAAATATAAATATAGATATATATGTATATGTATATGTAATATAAAAATTAACAAAATATGTAGGGGGAACTGACATTCGATCTACCGTTCCAAGTTGATCATATTAACATAATGAGGTTCTTGCACAGTTGTATACCCACAGAGACCCCTGAAAATCCGAAACTTTAGAGGCTCAGAGGATTTTGTTTGCGCACGTGTAGGTCTTAGCGACCAATTATATATGCCTTGCAAGAGTTCCTAAATATCCGAACCGAAACTTTAGGAACTCAAAGGCATTTGATCTTTATGACCGAACCAAATTAGGTTTTGGTTTTACGATTGTGTCTTTAGGAACGGTATCTTGTGTGGGTACCCTATAATAGGTCACAAGGTTACGATCTCGCATCAGTTCCCGCTACATATTTTTGGACGGCACAAGACGGCACAAACACATAACATATAATGATGATGATGATAATATAAACAAATGCTATCTTCACATTTGCATATCCACCCCTAATATCAATCCAAGGGTGATGGACGAAAAGTCAATCTACCAAGAATTGACGTAGTAGATAGGTATGCGCACATGAAGATAGGGGGCTCTGCCCAATAAATTATATTTTTTGGCATAATATCCCCTTTCCGTAGACATTGTCATTCACAAGATTCGATCCCTGATCGTCTAGATCATAGATTACGCACGTAACTGTTCGAGCTATTGCACACTTAACCGTTTAAGAAAAATTAGTTAATATATACTTACCTAGACCAGAGTAGTCCTAAAAGTAACAACAACCACAGTTTCTGGTATTTTATTTTTACAGTTTCCAGAAAATATATATGATTCTGTATAAAAACACGAATACAATTAAATTCGCCAATATATATATATATATATATATATATATATATATATATATATATATATATATATATATATATATATATATATATATATATATATATATATATTTATATATTGGCGGATATGTAAATTATATATATATATTATATATATATATATATATATATATATATATATATATATATATATATATATATATATATATATATATCCGTTTAATTTAGTCAAGCGGATGTAATTATAGCTTTACACATGCGCAATTGGCCACTTGGTTTATTTAGTACAGACCTGCTTCCGCTTAATAATTATACATTTTTTTGCTGTCCACTTATCCAAGTCTACGTAGTATAGGGTTGCAAACAGACAGACACATACCGAGACATCATTGTGTGATGGATTTCTGCTCATTACTTTATATTGCTTGTATTCTCTCTCTGTCTGTATTATTTAGTGTATGTATTATAAATACACAAACAGGGAGATATTTCTCTCTGTTCGTTTTGTTTTCAAAATTCGTTAATGTAACAGTGGAAGCCAGCAGTATAAATAGCGTACTACGATAAAATCGATATAACGGATCTAATTATATACAGCGAGCTTAGAGCAGCCTATCACAATTGACTATGCACTGGTGAATTGAGTTCGTGAAATTTATGTAAAAACAAAACATGCAGTACGCGGAATTTATATGAACAATAGGTAAAGTATATTTTTATCAGTAGGGAATGAGTTGCCCAATTAGCATTGAGAAGACCACTGGTAGGTTTGTAAAACGTTACTATGTTATCAATCATTAGTATATAGTGATTCTCCATCAAAGAATTATGATATATCTGATTATACGTGTGCGAACAAAGATTTTCGTTGAATTTACTATTTTTTGTTGGGTTTAAAATCCCCAGAGATGTTAACGGGAATTAGCATTAGGTTTTAAATTTGTTTGTCAAATACAGGTTCTTTTCAGTTCTTTTGCTCGTATTGTGTAGAATTTTATGAGCGACTTACGATTAAAAAAACCGGAAAAAACTAGTATTTGGTCAACAAATTTAAAACCTAATGTTAATTCCCGTTAACACCCCTGGGGATTATACCCAACAAAAAATAGTAAATTCAACGAAAAACAATGATAAAATCGACCAAAATGCCTGAAAAATAGCGTAAAAAACAATAAATTTTGATAAAAATGGAACAAAATAAAAACTTTATAAAATATAATTAAATCTGATTAAGTAGAGTGTTTCATGATATATATTTCTGAATAAACTTAAAAATAACAACTACAATAACTGAAAAGTTTTATGCTTGTCCCAGTCTCACGTTGTTATCTAAGAACCTGAACATGATATTTTGCTCAAATTTAAAGGAATAAGCAGATTTTGTGACCCCTTCGGCAACTGATTTAATTTAGGGTGGTACATTGTTAAAGTATTTACTAGCGGAATAAATTGACTTGAGCATAATTTCTTCTCCAGATTATTTATTCACAGATTTAATAGCTTTTGCAAATCGTGCACCCCCAGTTTTTCCAAAACTACAGTTTTCACTTTGCGTGATAATACGTCAATTTTTAAGTGATTTGTCAACTTTACTGTTGTTTATGTGGTCCACCACATACCCGTCTTTGATCGGTCCCAAATAACATTCGATAACAAATCTGTGTGATAAATAATTTTTATTTCCTTTTGTGTTAAAAGCAAGATAACCGGCATTGGTAACACTACCTACTGGTTTTTTCAATCTATAATTTCTAATAATACCATCACGATTCGCTTCATAATTGGTTAGGATTGGTTGAGGCACAAACTCATTTTGCTCCATTTATATAGTATATACTATTTGTTTAAACCATAGTTTTGAAAATCTAGCTAGATAATCTTCTTCGCGTTTTATGATAGATTGAGAGTTATATTTTTGTCGTAATATCTTTTTAACTCTCAGTATCTTTTTTCCACCGCATTGCGCGCAAAGGTGCGTCTTTCCACGCACACCAGCACCACACAACATACACGGTTTAGGTCCTAGACTTCCATTTCTATCGCATTGCATGTGAAAACTACAGAACTCGTTTACGCAATTTTTGTTACGTGGAGATGTATAACCAATCTTAAGCCAGCGGCAATTGTGATTTGGTTGAATCATATATATAAATGATTAATACTTCAATTTAGATACATATTTGCCTTAATTATAATATGCAGAAATTATCCGCAATTGAGCCTGCAGCAGCTAGATTTGATCTTGACAGACTACACAAATTTAGTTTCTCGATGCAAGATCTAGCTTTAACAAATGCAGATATAACCAAACGCATTAGAAGCCAAGGAGGAGTTCCGCCACGATGGTGCAGTTCATGTGTGGTCCACATTCAGGATTGGAAATAATATCTATTTTATGAATAACAAACGAGGTAGAGAGATCATTGACTATCTTGATGTTCGGAAATATATTATTTTAGTAAAATTTATTGTAAATATACAGGATGATATCTGGATCATCCGAGACAAACGCGAATCAATCCAAAAGTCAGGGAATAATATTTTCCTCGGTGCAAATTACAAACCAGGAATACTGACTGGAATAGACAAGCCGTATTATGAGCGATCTTATCCAGCAACTGCTGTTGTCTACGCGTTCTATCCATTACATGATAAACCTGACGTTAAGGATTTCAAGAAAATGAAACTGTCATCCTTGACTAGAATAAACTGTGTGGCTCAGCAAGTTATAGAACACTTCACAAACGCGATACGGGGAAACGGTTTAATAGATTTAAGGCGTAAATAAATAAACATGTGGGCTGAAAAAGTTAAAGACACTGGAGCGTCTCTCAGCGACGTTGCTGAGCTAGAAAAGTTATAAAGATTTCCAATAACAGTGAAGACGTTCACAGGAGAGATTTTACACAAAACAAAATATAAATATAGAGGAGCTACTATAAATATTATTGATCATAACGCGCATGCATGGACTGATGCTGTAACTGTATTTCCACGAGAAAGAATGGTTAAATTTTACCAAGATGATGTATTCGATGCCATAGGTGATATTAGTAAATGTGATCCAGTTTCTGTGTGGCTGTTTCAGAGTTCTGAATGTGATCATTGTGATCAATTTGTACGGTCTAACGGTGATATTTATCGTACAGAATCTCTTTATAAAGAAATGGAAAACCGTGCTCTGAAATATACTTCTGACGATGTCAAAGTTAGACAATTACTAAGTAATTGTTTGACCGTACCATCGGTTGCTGCTCATTTCGCTCAGGAGAAAATCTCGTGGAAACCGACACGATTAGAATTTCTTGAAGCTGTCGTGAAAAGTTGTATAGAATACGGACACGCTGGATTGTGTAATACTACATATAATTACAAAAACGTTATCTCACTTGATATGGTAGCGTGTTATCATGGAAGTTTTCTTGGATATGGAGAGTGTTCTAAATTCTTTAATAGATTTGGACATCCTACACATGACATGACCAGAGTTGCGATAAATGGACCCGTACCAGATTTTGATTTAACAGGATTTGCTCATGTAGAATCATTCGAATTTAAAGGAGGTCTCCATATGATTGTTTATGCGTGGTTCGGAAAACACTTTTCAGAAAAATGTTGGGCTCCAATAGTTCTGCTAAGATATATGATCGATGTTGGAATTTTAGTATCGTTGAAAGTATCTGAAGCTATTATATCATATCGCGTGCAAAAAGCAAGTTTGGTTGCCAGAACATGCTAAACACGATGATAAACTTGCAAAAGATCTCGGTAGGAAGATAATCGGTAAGTTTACGCAAGGAGGATCACATGATTATAAACGAACTTGTACAAGATTGATCATGGACGATGCTGTACTTGATTTCGTAATCGCTGATACGATGGAGAAAGACACTTTTATAAGTCGATGTAATGCTTATTTATCAGACAAAACAAAACTAGGTACCATTGTGAGCTATACTGATGGCGAGTCATCGCAGTTTACTCATCTAAGATCTTCGATGCTAGCTTATGTTTCGATAAATCTATTATCAATGATAAACAGATTTCCTCGTTACGCTGTTAGAGTCGCGACAGATTCATTTTATGTACACAAAAAATATAAAGATTCATTACATCTCGGTAATGGTGAATGGGGAACGTGGAGGATAAAACAAGAAAATATACTTAGTTATTGTGAATCTGCCGATGTTGAAATTGAGGAAACATATTACAGAAATAATCAAGTATCAAAATCATCTGCGCCATCTGTGTATGATCCTGTATCTAGACATAAGACTGTTTATCTTAATGGCTGTGGAGGTTCAGGTAAAACAACACACGCGATTAACTTATTCATGATTTTAGATATGATTGTCTTAACACCAACGCACAAACTCGCCAGGGAAATAAAGCAACGAAATGTAAAGTCGTGTACATATCATAGTTTCTTTAGATGGTGCGGAGATACATGGACCCCATCACGAATGGGTGAAATATATATACCTAAAATTATCATATGGGACGAGATATGCACGGTGCCTCTGGAAGTATTACAAATATTTCTTGATAGGTTGTTACTAAAGAATACTGCTGTGATTATGTGTGGTGATCATGGACAACAACCACCCTTTGTTGGGCAGTCTCCACATGAGTGGCTAAAGAATAATGTAGATTATTATGAAGAAATATTTGATGATCATAAAGCCGTTGATGAGTCGCTGAAAGAATTTAAAAGATTAATACGACTACAACCAGATAAAATACAGTGTGAAGTAATGCGTGAGATAATTCCAGAAACATTCATGAATGATTTTTAGACCCTATGGAAACCTGCTGATTTGATAGTTGCCAGTAGAAAAATAGTTCCTGACGAACTACAAAAGAAATTATATGCATTACACAAGGAATAATTCCCAAAGTTACCTGTACCGTTGTGTTATCGCCCTGCAGATACTAGACAACAAAATGTTGATGTTAAGATTCCTAGTGCAGACACTGTCCGAATACAAAATCTTGTGTTAAAGGATGTTGTCACTGTCGCTGTTGATGTTGTCAGATACAGAAAGTGTCCGAATACAAAATCTTATACAAAATCTTATGTTAAATGACAATAGTCCTTGTCGCTGTTGATGTTGTCGAGAGCGCGTTAGACATGGATAAATCGCCATTAACGTTAGGGTACGCTATAACGATTCATTCGTCGCAGGGATTAACTATCACTGATACTAAAGTTTGGATAGTCGATGATCGTATTGAGTGGTCAAATTTAGTTTATTTCGCAGTATCTCGAATTAGAAGACTATCACAACTAAAACGGTTATCATGGACTGCGTAATAACCGAAGAAATCACTAATAATGTCAATATCAATAAAAATTATGCAGCTAGAAGCAGTGTGATAAAAAATAATCGCGAGCTTGATATAGATGTGGAAATTATCATGATGATAAAATAACAAGATAATCATTGAGCAAATTGTAACGCAATAATTTTGTGGCAGTATTCGAGCAATAACCCAAAACAATTTACCGTTGATAGCATTAATAGTAGTCTTGATCACTTGCGCGAAAATGTGATGCTGACCTGTTTGGATTGTAATCGACGTCGAGGATCTGCAAGTTTATAAAAGTGTACTCGGTGGTAATTGCGTATCCTCAGGAATTATTTGTAATTGTTCACGTACAAATCCACATTGAGGAGCAGTTGAATCTAATCTGTAGATTGCAGGTCTACCTGTGGACCTTACCACGCTGGATATTTTGTGTGTGGTCACACTCCAAATAGGATCAGTTGCCCTTTTTCTACCTCCTTCGAGTTCGCCCGGTTGTATTATAAATAATCAACCGTAACATTGCCGAGACATGGTTGAGAAATAGATTTACGGTTTTATCTGTATATATTTTTTTGTGATGTCGCATCGACGGTTTCTATAGGAAGTTGCTCGAGTAACTTCATTATTCAGCGCAGCATTTCACATTCGGTAACTCGAACCATTCATGAGATCTTGTATCTGCTCTGTACTGTAGTTCAGGGATATTTTCCTTTGGCCTTATTTGATTCCCGTATAAACCGTTTAAGCAAGTGTTCGATTAAATCGTTAAACGATTGCCTGATCACCATAAATCTCCGCGTGTCCTTTTCTGTTTTTGACGTTGTGCTTGTTCATCAGCGAAGATACTGCACCAAGAAATTCTTTGCCAGGATCAACCTGAAGTAGTTTTGGCCATTATAATGGTCATCGCTGATAAATTTGTTTAAACGCAGATGCAACTTCAGATGATGTCTTTGTTGATAACGGCTCTGTTTCTTTATATCTGCTCGTAACGTCAACGACGATTAAAGCATATCTGTAAGTGTGTTGATGTCTATCTGCTTTAATGGTATCGTGTGGTAAAAACAAGATATCCGCTTGATGAACTTCATTAGGAACGTTGACATCGAAATGTGCGTATTGAATTCTTTTAGGTGGATTTAAAAAGATTTGCCATATTGCCTGTCGTCCTAACCACGTTGCAGCAGCATCACTTGAAACTTTTGCTGAAGCGGCAAGTTTGTTAATCGCAGCCTTACCTCGCCAATATCCTTTCGGAGAATAATAAATAGATTCCATTATAATAATCAGCTCCTATCATTATATTACCTTTCATGGCGGATTTTATCAGAAGGCTAGCGAGAGATTCTCTGACAGATTTATTAGGTATAGAATTTAATGCGTGAACCAACTTTATATCTGCGAGATGCCGTTGTTTCAAATCAGGATTTTTATAATATTCATCATAAGTGTGACATGCTTGATCTAATTTACTGGATACTCTCCAGGTTTTGATCGACCTTGGTTATCGAGTCTGATATCGAGACGAGTTCCAGGACCACAATAATTATATCTGGGAAGGTGTTTCTCACCAGGATATTTTGCCCATGGAGTTCCTGGCAATTTCCCTAATGAAGCGGCTATATCACCACCATGCGCTATTTGCGACGCGGAAACAAATTTATATTTTGTACCACATTTTGCATACTTGCCTGTGAGTGTGCGTCTCTTATTTTTTGTTGTTATCGTTGTCAATCCATCTGTGGGTGTTGTCGCTCTGCATCAACACAATATAAACTCATATAATTATTATATGGATATAATTGACTTTTCTTCGAAACGAAAACAAGAGCCAGTAAGGCAACATCCAGCGTTACCAAATTCTATCAGAATGATTATAATAGGTCCTTTTGGATCTGGTAAGACTCAATTATTGCTTAATCTGATAATGCGATGGCTCAAGTGGAATACGTTGTATTTAGTAGTGCCATCTGTAGATGATCAACGATGATATGAAGTACTTAAAGATGTTAATCAAAATGCGAAATTACTTGACAAAAATGATATCATTGATTTTATTACCGATATTGATGATTTAGATGGATTCATCAATAACCTCGTGGTGTTCGATGATGTGATGCTGGACAAACAATCCAATCCAGCTAGAATATTTTCTCGAGGTAGACATAAAATTACTGACGTGATTTATGTTACTCAAAGATATACTCAGATACCTAAAGTGATCAGAGATAACTGTAATATTTTGGTTGTGTTTAATGGCGTAGATAATTATACTTTGCAACATATTTATTATACTTGTTGTTCAGGGGACATGAATATGATTAAAGTTAAAAAATTCTTTTCTAAAGCACAAGCTGTTCCTTTTGGATTTATAACGATAAATTTACATGATCCTAGATCAGAGTATTGTCTAGGCTTAGATAAAATCTTTGGTTAATTCATAGCAGCAATGGGGCTGAAGGACATACTTGTAGTGACCACATCATGAACAAATCAAGCAAAAAATCAGGTCAATTAAAGAAAGTTTTACTATTAAGGCAACAACGTTTTATGTCATCCTTCGTAGGAACCCTTAATTTTCAAAAATAAGGTCTCAGGCAGAATTTTCTGTTCAGCCTCTCTGCTGCTTAATATCATTCACACCATTTGTAGCATTTATTCAATGTACATTTATTATTATAGAAAAATATATGGAAGGTACAGCAAGTGCCACATACATCTAGACTTTACATAATTACTGTAACAACTACGAAATGCAAAGAAAATATATATCAATTATGTTTCATATTTGAATTCTACTACATTCAATTTCATGCTATTGATTATACAAAGAAGAAAACAACTGAGAGAAAAAATGTTAGAACATGTAACTGATCACACGCACATTCCTGTGTATACACAAAACAAGAGTTATTATATACATCTATCCACCAATGATAGCTTTCATAAACTTAACATATACATAATTACAAATCAGATATCTCAACTGAGCCATTTTGCACTAAAATATCTGCTTATAACAAAGGCACAAGCATGAATCAAATCTTTATTTTAAACAAATATGCCAAAAGAATTTACCCTTATTTGTCAAATTTGAAGAATATTGCAAAATAAATCAGTACCATTTCCTTAGCTACAAATTTCTCAGCACAGTGTAAATAATAATCATTGGGGAAAAAAATTATCATTGCACAAATGTCACTAATACATACTGCTGAAACAGCTTTAACATATGAATAAGAATGAAAATAAGTTTTGATGAAAAGTGAAATTTGAGTTTAGTCATATTTTAATGTTGGATTCAATATAATTAATCATTCATTTGACCACTTAAGATTTAGGCAAAACTCAATAATGAGCTTATCATTTCCCTGTTGCAGTTCCATAGGAAACGCGCACGCATGCAGGAAAAAATTTTGATTTTGGAGTCATGTATGACATGACGAGGACTTATCTTCTTAACTTGTATTTATTTTGTTCCACATTCTGGGTGATGACACTTTGTTGTACTTGGGAGATAAAGTTTTGATTCATATCCCATGGAGCAGCTTGAAATGTATAATAAAGCTTAACATTTTAAAACGTAAGAAACAAACATGTTACTTAAAACAATAGTATCATCAAAAATTTTCTGATCAATAAACTTAAAAATGGTATGCTTATAAATGTAGTGAAAGTTTGAAACAAAATTAGAATTGTTAGCATTTTGGATGTCTTTACTATGACATTATTGGAAACAAATTAAAACATGCAAATATCTGCAGCTGTTCTTGGCACAAAGTTCCATTGTTACCAGTATTTGCCTAACTTAAAAGGGTTTAAACATGCAAAAACAATGATCCTGCAAGATTTAAATGTCCCTTATATCAATTTTTAAGATCAATGCAGTTTTGCTTACCTTGTAAAAGTAACGGTATCAAACTATGTACATTTAAAGCAACTATTAAAATAGCTTTATCAATCAAGAAACTGAGCTCAATTAGAAGAAAGAATATTCAAAACAACTGAAAGAATTGTTTCTTCATAACAGGTCATTGCGACTAAATATGCACAACATATTTTTTTTTGCCATTACCATAATAATGCCATCCGTGGTTTAAAACAATATCATCTCTGATTGAACATTACATTCACTTAGTGATGCACCCTTATAGTTGCCAACACTAAAAAATCATCAAAACTTGACCAAAAATCAGAATGAAGAACATAATAATTGCTATAACATACAGAAAGAAAGTACATTACCAATGTGGTGTTTTAAACCAATGCAATGCATCAACTGCAAACTGTGTCCTTGCAAAGAAAGCAGGATCTCTGTTGAGACAGTAAGCATGCAAAAATGAAGGCATTGTCATAAATTACTGCATCTGGAGAAACTATAAACAAAAAAGAAAGCATAAAATAATGAACCCAAAGAAGACATCTTCATCAACAAATAGATCTCCATGATCATGCATTTTCACTGTCTAATTTACCTCTGTGACTGTGAAGCTATAATTTGTAACAGTTGTGTTGCGGATTAGCGCCCTTTTTCAGCACACGATAAGCTGTTCGTGGCGGCAGTAATTTATGGTGATGAAGAGAAACCGGGATATCACCGGAAAGAACACGACCCACGAGAGCTATTGGCAAGCTTTCCACAGATCCACATTTCGCCATATCCTAGACTCGAATACACGCAGACAGAGGTGAGATGGCAGTGACCGTAATAACGGACAGCGCTTTAGGACCACATCAGCACTCGGGGGCCTAATGTTCAGGAGGAAAAACACAAACTTATAAATGATCTTTTACTGTTTTTTAAACCAGAGCACGTTGTAATTTCGATATATTAAAGCCTGTTTTCCTATAAGCTGTCCAATTGTATTAACTTTTAAGTATGGTCAGTGTAATTTTAAATGAACTTTTGGTTATGTCTTTTGAATATATCCTGCAATACTCGTAAAAAAATTACAATCTTCAGATACAGCTCATGAACTAAGGAGTCAACTTTGTAAACAAAAGTATTTGTCTTAAACATTCAAAAGATTGAAATCAAAAAGTATAATCAAAATGGGTAAGAATCTTAAATCCTTTTGTCATAATGAATGTGGAATGGAATATTTGGTGACTGCAGTGATTTCATTGGATTTTGTACCCGTAGCAAACACTGAAAAAACCTGCAAATTATAAATTTTTGGACAGTTTGTGTAAATAAAATTATGGATAGATTAAGAAACTGGGGCGGCATGTATATAACAACATCTGGTAGATTTATTGCTAAAAGACTATCATTTTTTGGTGAGACCATATTCAATAGTACTGTGTTCGAAGGTCTTGTAGTGTTTTTTTTTTACCTTTGTAATATCTATATTAATAGGCTATGTTTACCATGTTGGTTGGTAAGGCTCTAATGACTGAAATCAATAATTAACCTTCTTGATTTCTTATCTATATTACAACAAAATAATTAACTTTTGTCAGCAGTACCGCCTCAGTCTGTTAACTTACTGTCATAATATTTCATTGCACTGAAGGTTAATGACAAAATATTCATTTGCTCTAAAGTATGGCTGTGGGGTGACGAAGTTGTTAGAGCTTCTGACTTGGATGTGGGTTCGAACCGAAGCCGGAGTCATAAACAAAGGGCTTATAAATATGGTACTTACAGTTGCTTCACTTGGTGCCGCAGCAATTAATGGACAGTGTTAGGAATGGTCATTCGATTGTCGAATAATGTGACTGGATTGGAGATGGTTGCCAACCCATGTTTGCGGCATGATGTCACTGTGCTAGACAGTACTTAAACTGTGCACACCATAGAAAATATGACTGAAAATATTGTTTAAGCTCTGTTAAAATTCAAATTAAATGCCCACTTTTGCATTAACAAATCCAATATAAAACACAGCAAAATTATTTTACTATTCATACACCACCAAATCTTCAGAAAGATGAATAACAATCAAAAAGAGTTTTCCAGAAAAGAATGTAGAATATAGCTTTTGTTAGTTTTACTGAGCAATATCAAGCTATAGGTTTCACAAGCAGGACATCATGGCATATCAAAGTCCTCTTAAATTCCCTTTCAATAGTTGAGAAGCATTTCCTTCCAGCTGCTTTACGTAATTAACACCTGAATCCTTGTGATAGTATTGTTGATAAAATTGGAGTCTATTAAAATTATTATTGGTCATGATAAAATCTGGACAATAATGAACACTTATTTCATTGCTGAAAACAACTTTAGTTGTGAACATCTTAATATGCATAAAAATTAGAGTCCTAGTTCACTAACAAATACGCTACATTTTGGTTAGCCTGCAACTTGTGCACAGGAGAATGATCACTAAATGCATCACGATGCAAAACAATCGATATCAAATTTTGAGTAAGAGCAGGCCTTAATCAATATGAAAGGTCAAAAATGACTGGTTATGTTTGTGAAATAACACCAATATGTAAATTAACATAACTATACATTTCACATAACTAAGTTCAGAGATGTTGCAGGAAAGAAAAGACGATTCTAAGTATAATTTTTAACTTTGTTATTCAATACAAAATAATTTAAGTCTAAACATATATTTGTAATCTAAAATATGTCATTAAAAATTGAATTCAGTGTGCACAGAAAATTAAGATACAAAAGTTTTCCAAAGTTTGTGCGACTCATTGCCAGATAAATTGGGTACATTATCATCTAGATCATCATCATTGACTGAAGCATGAATCGTTCTGTAAGCTGTGAGGTGCACAGACATATTAAACCTTTGGTCTCTCCTACACATGTCATTCATTGATATGAGCCTCTTACATAGTGACATCGGATAGACCAAGAAATGAAAACAAACTAAATCTAAGTATGTGTATGGAATATTTTACGGAAGTAGTCATTTCCCGCATCCTGGCTGATGCAAAGCCCACCACTGTAATATGCATATATTGTGCATCTGAAAAACACAATTTTGAGTACGTAAATTATTCACAACTTCAGAAAAAAACATTTGTCAATATGTGTGCAACAAAATACATGAAACCATACGAATGCTTAGGCAGCAATTTTATAATTTAGTATTAAGTGTTATTATCAATAATCATAAAAAAACAAAAATATTGCTAAAATCAGGATCAACAATTTACAATGTGAAACATATTTTCGTCATCTTTGGAATTAAATTACCAATGGGATTATTGTATATGCCTTTAATGTAAAACTAAATATAAATAAGAAAATCAAAATTATACAATTATTTCTATTTAATGTGTGTTTTCTTTACGACCACGCATGCTCCTTAGTATCAAAGAGTAAGATGAAAACTACTATACAAATAAAGAAAGAAATGCCTAAAATACAGTAAAAATCAAATATATTTTTGACACAGCAATATTAACCTAAAATAAAAACCTTGAACATGAAATCTCTCAACACATCATAGTGGACAAGAAATTGTCCCATAATGAAGTACACATTTATGATGTCCATCAAAAAACAGAAGCTTTTCCATCACATTCTTGATTTGAGCAAATCTAAAATAAAAACTAAAAAAGCAAAAAAAAAAAAATGGGAAATGAAAAACTATATGTCATGGTGTTACAAGATACTAAGAATTGTCGAGTGGCAGAAAAATAGTTTGTATGCACTGTACGTCATGAGTGGATCCCAGGCCAACCAAAAATTGACAGTAATGAGTTGGCAGTACAAAAGATTTGTTCTCACGCCCATCACAAGATAGTTTTCGCCACTGGATCTAACGTTGTAGTTGTGGGATTAACACTAATAACATCATTCTGATAACAAATTGACCTCCTAATAAAGGACTTTTAGCAAAATATTCAACATCTTGATACTTTATTTATTATGTAATTTGGCATTCAGAATTTGCAAACATAATGCATACACACATCTTTTGTTACAATAAGACCAAAAAAATTATATATATGTACATTTCTTCTAAAATAATTGGTGATATTGAAGAAACATTCCATAAGAAACTTTTTCTTACATTTCACTTTTCATACAAGCGACAATGTCAATTTAAATTTATTGGAATTAGAACATGCTTTTTCCATTTCATATCTGTGGGAGTGTTTTGTTTGATTTATTTTTTGAAGCTGTTCACTCATGCCCATTATAAGAGTTTGTGTTCTTATGAAGAATTAATACTGAAAACAGGATTTTTTCTGTTGTAAATGTCCAGGATAGAAAGTTTTTTATTTCCATTAGGAATATCCATATCTTGTTACAGAAGTGGTTTATATTTCAAACAATATTATAATATTCATTAGGATGATATTGTTATTATAAAAAACAGGTTGCGATCATTATCTTTATTGCAAGATGATTTTTTTTTTATAATAAAAAATCAAATGGTGAAACAAAAAAATGTAGATGGGAGTTTTAACTCAATCTTTGAAATGTCATCTATGATCAACCCTATTATCCTTGTAGCAAAAAAAATCCAAGGCACATAAATGCATAGATTATGATTTGAGATATCAATACTGCGGTGTTGTCATAAAAAAAAAAAATGCATGAAAGATGTGCTTGTTAAAACATGCATTTTTCAAATATTTCATGATAGCTGCAGTGTGACAGTATAGTGATGTCTAGCAATGGGGCATATCAGTCGCACCCAGTCACATTAGCCTGACATCAGGGTGACCAGTCTCCTAATATTACCTCCTAATGATGAGCGACAAACAAGGAGGTTTGTACCATTTTAAACAAAAAATCTTCGGTGTTTTTTTTATTCGGCTTGGGTTTGAAAACCTGCTTACAACTTAACCACGGAGCGGGTCTGTAGTGGCTGGAAAGATAAAAAATCTCCTAGAGGCTAAATAACGCTGTTTACAACGAGGGCAATTTTGTTAGATGGATGGAAAATTATTTTTGGTCCATGGTACATGTATGGCAGGTGGAGAGCAACGTATTGATTCTAGCATCGGGGCACTTCTTCTGTACCGAAGACACATGCTTTAAAATACGAAATTCTAAGCCATAACAGAAGAAACTGTAATGATTACCTACTCTGTCCACAAGGTTTGTAACCTGTTAACGCTATCAAGTGAAAAAGCAACATATTATTTGCTATCTCAAGTTTTCCCACAAAGCTCAGTATAAGGGTCCATTAACCAAATCTATTTGGCAGCTTTTGAGAGATTAATAACTGAGATATGTTGTGATGTGAGACATGTTTAAAGTTTGTAGCATTATATATATATTTTTCATTCTCAGAGCTCAGTTTTGTTTGGACAAAATAATTGCTAATAATGTATGATGATTGATTATACAGACAAAGGAAAACAGTTAGTACATTTTTTACACAGAAGTTATGTGAAGTAAGATGCAGTATGTATTAGAAACAATGACACGCAATTCTAATTGAAAGGACAATTGTTAGTTCGTATCTTTGATTTTAATTGTGGCTTTTATTTTCATACCAATATTTTTTCATTTGCATTTTGGTGATACCTTTTTCATTTTCTGGAGATTGACTTCATTTAAGCAGGAACAAAAAATGTATAATAGACAAAGCAGTCCCTGAGAATCCGGCGATCCAAAACTCAAACAATCCAAAGGCATAAATGCATAGAATATGATTTGATTTATCTAATAATGAGTTGTAAATTAAAAAAAATGCATCAAAGATGTGCTCTGCCAAACATTCACCTTTACAAATATTTCTTAGATGGTTTCAGATATGTCATTAAGAAAGCTACTGTCAAAATGAAAGGATTAATAATTTAGACTAACGCAGTTGTTAAAATTTGTTCATTTTATATCCATTTCGCATGGAATAAACCTTTATTGGAAGAAAAGAAGAATTATTCACAAATTTCATGATTTTATTGGATCATTCAGTTATTCTTAGACGAAACAAGCTTTTGGTAATTTCATTTCTTGCTAAGTATGTTCAAATAGAATGTCCATAAACTTTGATTATATCTTTAATATATTTTGTGTGCAGTATTTTCCTTTTGTGTATATGGTTTTGTTTTTATTAATGATGTCAGCTGTACATTAAAATTATACAGGTGGTAACAATTACACATCTAAATGCAATTTATTGACCTTTAGTTAATGCTTCACTGTATGTGGCATACAACCATATCTTGTTAAAAGTGTAGACTGATGAATTTCTGCTACGCATTCTTTATGGAGTTGTCCAAATTCATTTAGTGCTATTTTAACCTAAGGAATCGCTTGCTTGATATTCATCAACTTAAGGAAATTAATTCTTTGGGATTCGGGCCATAGTTATTTTGTTTTAATGTTTCATTCAGTAAATGGAATCTGCTGCCTTGATACTGCTTATAGCTTGTACTGCCTGTACTCTGGTTTACCCACGCCAGCAGTTCAAGTATACGGTTCTACATCTCTCTGTACCTGGTCTGTGTCCAAACTCTCGGTAATAAGATTCTCAGCCTGTGCCATGTGTTCCACACTGAAGACAGAACAGTGACTTGTTTCTGACAGTTATGGACTGCATAACCATGTGGAACGGTTACATGAACTGCAAACAGTCTGGAGCAAAAAAGATCTCTGGCATAGCTTCACACTGTAAATACATAGGTAAGAAACATAATTGAATACCAATGAAAAACATAAACAAAACACAAACATATTTAATGCACTTAAATTCGTGAAAAATGCTATATCAGATAAGTTGGATCTTTATAGAATCAGCAAAAATAATCATTTGTGTGTTGTCGTGTTAACAATGAGTCATGCTAAGTCATCAAGTTATATGTTAGTAATGTCAAAGAAAATCATTCTATATAATTCTTTCTGATCACTAACAATACTTTATTATACATAAATGCATTTACTACATCCTAATTACAACAACATGATACACTGAATATGTAACATATGTAAATTAATAAACTCATGACATAAAAATGAAATGTCAGGCAGTAGAAAGCATAATGAGTTGGTATCAGAGTTGAGTTCAATTAGGTGTCACCTATTATTATATAACAAGTCAAATTTACTTGATTATTATATCACACGGATTTAAGTCAGACTGGACTAATTGTTGTTAATATGGTTTGGTATATGAATAACTGTACCAATGTTATTATAGTAAAAAACAAACATCGAAATAAGGGAATGCATCAATCAGTTGAACTTATAAGAAACTATTAATTGGTTTGTAAAGTGTAAATGTGAACCATAATCTCAAAGATAGCAACCATGTCATTTAAAATAACAAAATGACTGAGTTTCTCTTAATGCTGCAAATATAAGCACATGGCTGCAAAACAATACCAAAGAAAACTGTGAAAATGGAAAAATATGATTTAAAACCTAGGCTATTCAGGAAACAAGGAAAACCAAATAATATGACAGGTCAAGAAACATGTACAAAACTATATAACAAAATCTCAGTAAATTACGATGCAACACAATATGAAATAATAATAACAAATTATAATTTCCCGTTAGTACTTAAATCAAATTGTCTGAAAAAGAAATGTCATGGTAATATGGTCATCTAAAAGTATATAAAGTCTATGTTACAAAAGTTGCAGTGTCAAAAATAAATGTTATCAAATATGTTGAATAGTTGCATGTTATATGGTTTAATGCCAGTTTCAGCCAAATTGCCAGCAAATAATCATGGTGACGGAAGAACCCTTACCCACAAAAAGCGACTTTCAGGCTGTCTCGTGTACCCAATTTAGCAGAGCCTGAAATCGAATCCACACAAACAGGAGGGTGAGGATGGCCCAGTGAATATGAATGGTGAGTGTTTTGAACCCCTCATAGACAGAGTGCTTGCAAATGTTCAATAATATTCATAAAAAATTCTCAACTAAAACAAGAACTACATAAGGTTTTATTCTATTATAGCCTGTGAATAAGATCACTTTCCTGGCAGAATATTTAATAATGAAATTATTGTTGTTCGTTAATGTGCCATATTTCTTTGGAATGGAAAGGAGATTTATTTAAAACTGTTTATATTTTATGTGCGAAATTTGGCACATAGTGGCCGAGTGATCTAAAGCACTCACCGTTACAGTTCATTGCCATCTCTCACTAGCCATCTTGTGCTGATAATTGCGGATAAACATATGGACAGACAACAACACCGTGGTGAAATATCACAAAGCACAGCAGATCATCAAAAATAAACCTTTGACATCAAGTATTATGGCAGGAAAATGCCAGCTCCTTCAATTTGTTAGATAATAAACATTGTTAGCACAATATTTGAGCATACATTCTAAAGAACTTTGCTTGCTATGGACGATAAAAACATAGTTCATCTATGGGTGGTTACAATACAGTGTGAATGAAAATTTTAATGATTCTAACATATCTTAAGTTAACAACTTCTATATATTTGTGACCATGATGAACTTTGATATAAACACACAAAACAGATATTACATCTGGCCTTTACCCTCAACAATGTCATGTCAATTGTGACATGAAGGGTGTTATTGAGTCTGTGATGTGTCGAATTTGAAAAACTCCTTGAAGCTGTGGTTAAAGAATTTTATCAAAGTCAACTTAATTAAAGTAGGAAAGGGCTAGAGTAGTTTGATGGATTATTTTTTCATTTTATTCTCTGAACGTTAAAGGGAACTCGTTTAGCGACGTAAATGACGAGTGAGATGCTATTGTAACAAGAGAATGACCTAAGTCCTTTCCCCAAAAAATCGCCAGGGTAAAGGCGGCATCTGGCTATAGATGATTAGTTCAAAGAAAATGATTATAACGGCTGATTAGTTGTTTGTTTTCTATGTCAATACAAACTTCTACGAAACAGGTTAGGAATGTCTATTCCGATGGGTTAATATGGATTTATGGGCGTTAACTCTGTAAGAGAATTAAAGGTTTTATTTAGGGAAATTTCTTTAGTTCTTCTTCGAAGCTTTCGCAAGGAAAGTGAGTATGACTCAAAATTCGTTAAAAGTACGTTTTCGTATTGGTAAGGGGCCGGATAGTTCTCTCAGTTAAGAGGACGGGGGACTATATGAGAGGTTCGTGGAAACATAAAGAAACGGCCCAAAAAGTACGCAATCTTAGTTTCTCGATTTTATTGATATATCATTTGTTGATGTATTTGCAGATGTATGCTTATATGGTTGTTGGTAGTATTATTTCTTTGCAGGATTTTAGTGAAATGCTAGTCATGGCATTTTATTCTTTGTTTTTTAATTATCGCAATTCATTTGGAGAATTGGCAAGGAGTGAATGTAATTGAAATTCATGTAGTATTAGATGAAAAAGATTGCATGTAATTGAATCTTGAATACATAGGAAGTGATTTGGAATTTAATATTGAATTAAGCTTAATGAAAGATGGGTAAAGTTTTCATAGTTTCATGGAATTAACTGTTTAGAATGAGTATGACCTAACAATACATGTATATTATATACTAGTTTGTAATTTTTAATTGAGCACTTAAGTGTATGTCTATATGCTAGTTTGTAATATGTAATGGTCGAGCAAACTATTATAGAGAAATAGTTAGATCTGGAGTCTAAGATTATGTAACTTTAACCGAGTAAGAAGTCGAGAGGGGTTTCATACGGTCATACGGTGAGGTGAATTTAATTGACCATCCCTAGCGTGGACCCGAATTAAGGTCAGGACAAGGCATCGACCGTTTATGCTTAGAAACATAACACTTAAAGCTAACAGAAGTTACTGTGCAAGAATTTATGCCTTTTGTTTCTGATTCGAATTATGTAAAAATATAGAATACTTGGGAATGTGACCTATTGTCTATTGCGAGACATTTTTTTTAAAAAAGAAACAGCTTTTCCCTGGATGCCTTGACGTATAAATACAGAATCACACAGGTCTAGATGAGCAAGACGGAACAAGGATTACGCAGAATTCTAAGTCAGGAGCGAGTGTTAAGTCAGAGTTGACGGACAAAATGTCCAATAGAAAAAAGCTTGACAACGATCGACAGAGCTGGGACGAACGGATAGTCTTGATGTTGCATAAATTAAGTGTTGAAGCTCTCATCGTTACACTCAAAGGTCAATCCCATTGGCAATGAGGATAGCAATTTAAACGTGAAAGTTATTTTATATTTAAAGAAAATTTGGATTGTCTTTGTTATTTGATTACATGTTAGTACCATTTTTCCTTCTTTTGGAACTAAGGTCATTATTTTTTCATTTTAAATTCTGTTGTTAAATGTTAAATTTTATTTTGTTCATTGAAAAGGGAGCTCGTATTGTTATTTCTTTCAATATACTTGTTCATGATCTGCATATTCTTTCTATCTTATCCACACTGGAATAAATCACTCAGCGCGGAGGTCATGTCCTAATATAGCAACGGGGAAATTAAATAAAAACCCGTTTTAAAAAAAAATAAGTGAAAGGAGGTTGGTGTGTGTTTTGCCACGCCCCCAAATCTGTACAGTGACATATTAAGATACAAAACTTATGACATGTATATATGAACCTCAATATGATACTAATTGTGATATTGATATAGATGTTTAAAAACCAATATCGTGGTTGTTTGTTTGGGGTTTTACGCCATTTTTTCAGCACATACATGACAGGCTATACATGAGCCATATTAATGGTGTGATGAAGAAAAACCGCGAAGTCCCAAAAAAAAAAAAAAAACCGACCCACTAGAAGCTACTGGTAAGCTTTCTCACATATCCACGTCGGCCAAATACTTAGAACTCAAAGTCATGCAGACAGGGGTGAGATCGAAGTGAATCCGTAAAAGAGAAACGCTTTAGACACTGGGCACGCCAGGTAGTAAGTACCAATATAGTTGTTAAATTAGTACTTTATGGCAATGGCTAGGAATACTCGAAGAGGCTTCTTTCACAGATGCCATTTAAGGATTTTTTTTTTAGTTCAAATTCAAGTCACGGCCTGCATTGTCGGGTGCGAAGGATGAATATGGAAAAACAACTTTTTGTCAGAACGAACCAATGTCACGTTCTGGTTAATGATCATCTTACTCTGGTCCATCCGACAGGTTTAAGTATTCCAGATTGTAGAGGAAACTGGGTCATCAGTCCAGTCCAAACCGTACATAACCTCACGGTAAAGCGACTCCATCGTCCAGCTGAAATGGTGTTGTGGTGGCTGTCAACACCACTTAAATATATGAAATCGATGCCCATCTGAAACATAATTTTTCAAACCATTTTGATGCTTATGAATCTTGCAACCATCATAAATAAAACTGAACTACACAGACATCATAAATGTACAGTCTACGTATATAGGAGCTGCTTAATATCCTTATCGTCGACCAGGTTTTCCAACGTTTAGTATACTTGCCATGCCCAAATGGTGTGTTCCTTCCAATGATAATGGTACCAATCGATCAAGGTGGTTTACTTTCGACGGCTCTTAATCGATTATTCATGCTATAAGTCATTCATCAAATTTTTCACAAAAATAAAGGGGCCCTTCCAAGGGAGGTCAGTTTCCAACAAAACTCCAACCTTTCTAAACGGGCCTCATGTACAAAAAAGCTTGTCCTAATTGTAAAAATCTTTTTTCCTAGCTATAGATCATTATATTATTTTGTGTACGGTCCTTTGTTTCAGGGACATTTCCTGGCTATTTCATGAACCCGTTTAAAATTTTTTTAGGTTACACAAATAGTTCTTTTATTCCATACGGAGTATCGATGTTTGTTGGGCTGTTCGAATTAATGCTTGTTGGGTGCCGACAAATTCTCGTCCCAAGTAATATATTTGGTGTCTGCGATGCGCTTGATTGCACAGAATTATGGTATGCAAGCATAAATTGTGGCAGTGTTTCGTCTCCACAACCAGTTCTGTTTTGATTCACAATGTATGGTCAAAATCACTTCAAGCGTGCGATTGTTCTCTCCACATTTCATGGACTTGGGCCTCATGCTCTTGTTAGTTCTCGTTTGCAATACGCAGATTTCGGCCATTCTTGAAAGACTCGAGACTCCATAAATCTTCCTTGAGCGAGTGTAAACTGCAGTGGTGTTCAAAATCTTTAGGTGAAGTGTGAACAAATGCTTCTGCAACGGTTTTAGCCTCTTGATCTTTTATGTAAGCAATGGCCTCTGTCCATTTAGTGAAAACTATCACTGAATGACAAGTTAAGTACATGTTTCCATGTCTTGCCTTTGGGAGTGGCCCATGAATATCAATTGCTATTTTTCAAGGATTTCTCCAACTAATATTGTTAATGGGGTCTTATTATGGCTTCCTGAAGGTTTTCGGGCAGATCATTTGTCACTTTCTTTTTAATGTTAAGAACGGTAGTTCTGTTGAACATTAAAAGAAAATTACACACAGCCAAACTTTATTAAATTTTAATAATGATACCAAATTTATTTACTAGATCACCTTAAAATAATGTAAATATTTAAACAAGACTTACGGTTTTAGAGAAATGATCCAAATTTTATTCATTAATAATATAAAAAAAAAACATAAGTACTGAAAAAAGTTCTAACACAGTCTAAAGTATGATTTCCGGTCCCAAAGTGGTGGTTTGACCTGTCAATCGAAGGTTAACCGCCAATTTCCAGAAATTTTTCACAAAAACAATGTATGTGTTGTCCGTTCCAAAATTAGCAGAAAATGTCCAAATATGCAATGTGGCTCGCTAGCAAAGTTATAAAGAAGTGAATTGTTTCCTCTAAAACGGGGATGTATTTATTTTCGCTAAATATAATAACGAATTCGTCTTCTGCAAACAAAATAAAAGTTGTATGACTCGATTCACTATGACGTTATCCGCTCAAACTATGACAGTCTATCCGTGACTGTTGACTCTCGAATCAGGGACAGTTTGTAGGTGAATGTATGAATCACAAAAAACTCCAGATATATGGGAAGGCTAAAGCGTTAGCCTGAAACGCACTCACACGAGGATGCATGCAACTCCCAATACTTCTGAACAATGGTTTTGTCATCATACACAGCACGTGCAACATTAACTACATCTACTTGAATATTCTGAACAAATAATTTCATACCTGTCCAGTAGAATCCAGTTCGTGTGTTCTAGAGTTTTCTCGGGCATACAAGGTGGGCTGATGGATGGTATGTCCCATGGTTCCAGAAGCGTTTTTAATGATGCTTGCACTGCTGGAGACATCCTCCCATTTCATCCTATCTCTTCCTTCTTCTAGAGCAGTCCATGATCAATCCGATATTGGGGTCCTTTCTTTGCAGACTCCTAATTCATTTGGTTCCCATCTGGCCAGCCCCGCGTCATTGTTCTTTATCTGCTCCATTTTATCCTTCTGCTGGTTTTGGTAACAGCTCTGAGAGCTTGAACTCTTCGATTAGCTCCGTTACATCTAACTACCTTCAGTACTATTGGACTAGCAGCGTTTTGACAAGCAGTCTCATCGTTATAAGTTTCATTTCCTTCTTGTTGTCTGTTACAGGCATTACATGGGTTTCTCGATAAAGCATCGGCTTTTCTGTGTTTGTGTCCAGCTCTGTGAGTAACCTCCATATCGTATGTAACAACCTCTTGTAACCATCTTGCAATTTGTCCAGTTGGACATTTTTAAGTGCCGCGTCCAGCTCACTTCTGCATTGTTGGTGAGAAGGACGACTTTTTGACCATACAAGTATAAGTGGAAACTCCTAGTGACTAGCACAACTGCTAATAACTCCTTCCTGGTGATACAGTATGAAACTTAGTACTTGTTGAGGTTCTTGCTCATGTAGGCGAGACTCTTTCGACACATCTTGTTCTTGCGACAGAACTGCCTTTACCGATATGTCACTGGCATCCGTGTCTAGTATAAATTGTAGTCCAGGCTTTGGGTATGCTAAGACTGGAGGCGACATTAGGGCTTGTTTTAATCGGTTGAATTATGATTCACATTCTTTCCGACCAATTGAACTTCTTGCCCATTTTGCATATCTTATGCAACGACTTTGCAAAATTGGGCAAACTCCTTGACAAATCTACTGCAACACGAATATAGTCCGAGAAAACTCCTAGTTTATTTGGCATTCTGTGGAACTGGCCAATCCCTAACTGCAATGATTTTGCCTGGGTCTGTGTGAACTCTATTCTCAGCAACGACATGTCACAGGTCGTTTGCACTTCTCTGAAGAAAAAAAATGCACTTTGATGGCTTCAGCTTCAAGTTTGATTCTCGGAGACGGATAAACACATGTTCCAACCTTAGGAGACTTTCTTCGAAAGTTGACCATGGGACCATAATATCATCCATGTATAGCAAACATTCTTCCTATTGCAACCCTCTCAGTACAGTCTCCATAGGACGCTCAAAAGTGGAAGGACTGTTTGCTAATCCAAATGGCATTAATGTGAATTGATACAAATCTTGACCAGTAGATAACGCAGACTTTTCACTATCGTCAGAGGCCATTTCAATTTGCCGAAATGACGAATTGAGGTCCAAGCAACTGAATCGCTTTGAACCTGGAAGGGCATCAAGACACTCATCAACTCTGGGTAAAGGGTACGCATCTTTCACCGTTACATCATTGAGTCTCCTGTAGCCCACACAAAATCGGGTGGAACTATTCTTCATGATGACCAATACTATGCTGATACTCCATGCACAGTTTAAGGGCTCAACGACTCCTTGATCAAGCATTTTCTTGATTTCCGCCTTCTCTGTTTCTCTTTTTCTAATAGGCAGTATACTAGGAGTTGCATTGGTTGTATTGACACGATGTGTTACCAGGTCAGTCCTTCCAAGGTCATCAGAATGTATAGCAGTGAATCGAATTCGTTTGAATTGAATTGATTCCTATTGTTGTAGAATATATGTAATTCCAGTCTTGTTTTTTTTAATAAAGAAACTACAATTTATTAAGTTGTCTTATTTTTTATAAATAGGCCTTAATATTTGCTTTTTAATGTCATTCAATAAAGTTGTAATTGTAACTACCTCAATACAGTGTACTCTTTAATTGGTGGAGAGATGTTGATAGAGGTGATAATGTTGACAGCTATCTGCAAAATTTCGAATTGCGCTCCAATTCATACTCTTCAGAAAATAGTCATATGACGCGATTTTAAAACGTCATTGCTTGTTCGGGACGCCGAACAAGTCTGATGATCCCGAACAGATACTCTAAAACCAGCGATACAAAGTGAGCGTCAATAACAGTTTAACTATCATCACATGTCTGTTTACACTATATCATTATTATTATTATATATATATATATATATATATATATATATATATATATATATATATATATATATATATATATATATATAAACATTACATGTTATGTTGTGTCCGTTAAACGTCAATGTACTTTACGTCGTAAGTAAGACTGTTAACATTGTGTGACAAGTACACAACAGCAGCAGGGAGGGTGAACCCTACAAATTTTTGCGACAAAATCGATTAAAGCCTCAGAATGCCAAATGGAGCCTTCCTACGAAATCTTATATTTTAACCAAAAAAAAATTAAAGACCCCATTTTACAAATGGAGCCTTAGCGATTTTGTCGCAAATACATTGTCATAACCACCCTCAAATTGCTACCATCTACGTCGCAAATATGTTGTCATTTCACCCTCCCCTGCTGCTGATTAATACAAATTATTTAACAAATATTTGAT
>JAEAOA010001810.1:0-205000 GCA_016746295.1 Potamilus streckersoni
TTTACATCCGCGAGATGTCTTTGTTGCAAATTATTACTTTTATATGCAACATCATGAACATGACATGCCTTATCAATAGCATTTATCGGATACTCACCAGGCCGGGGCTGATTTTGATCATCAAGTCTGATATCTAATCTCGTTCCGGGACCACAGTAACTATATCCTGGAAGGTGTTTTTCTCCGGGGTATTTTGCCCATGGGGTTCCGGGAAGTTTTCCAAGTTTTACGGCAATATCACCTCCGAGTTGTTTTTTTTAAAAAAATCGAAATTTTTTTGTACCACATGTTACACACTTACCAGTAAGCGCTAGTCTATTGTTTTTAGTTGTAATGGTTGTCTGATCGGTTGTATCAGTACGCTGTTTACATTTAACACAATATAAATCCATAATTTATATATAGAGTTATGAATATAATTGATTTTTCAGCGACTAAAAAAGAGAACCGGTAAAACACCACCACGCAGCGCTTCCGAATACTGTCCGCGCGATTATAATCGGACCATCTGGATCAGGCAAAACACAATTGCTGCTTAATTTGATAATGCGATTTATGAAATGGGAAAAGTTGTATTTAGTGGCACCTAGCGTAGATGATCAGAGATGCTACAAAGTGTTAAAAGACTTCAACGAGAATGCATCAGAAATTAAAGGTGAAAATGTCATTGAATTTATTACTGATATTAATGATGCACCATCAGTAGAAGATCTCGATGGAGACATAAACAATCTTGTAGTGTACGATGATGTGATGTTAGATAATCAAAAAATTCCAACTAGAATATTTTCACGAGGTAGGCATAAAAACATTGACGTGATATATGTCACTCAACGATACACTCAAATTCCAAAAGTGATTCGCGATAACTGCAATATTCTTGCTGTATTCAACGGTGTTGATATTCATAAGCTACGAAATATTTGGCAAACATGGTGTTCCGACATGGAATTCAATCAATTTAAAAATTACTTTAGTCATGCTAAGTCAGTCCCATATGGATTTATAACAATAAATTTACACGACCCTCGGTCACGATATCGTATTGGACTTGATCAGATATTTGGTTAAATAATTTGTATTAATCAGCAGCAGGGAGGGCGAGATGACAACATATTTGCGACGTAGATGGCAGCAATTTTGAGGGTGGTTATGACAATGTACTAACGACAAAATCGCTAAGGCTCCATTTGTAAAATGGGGTCTTTATTTTGTTTTTGGTTAAAATATGAGATTTCGTAGGAAGGCTCCATTTGGCATTCTGAGGCTTTAATCGATTTTGTCGCAAAATGTTGTAGGGTTCGCCCTCCCTGCTGCTGCTTGTAAAATTGTGATACAGATTTAGAATATCATAACTACAAATTTATAAAACGGACAACAGACAGCTTCTATACTTTCCGGGACTGCATACACTGCTGTACTATATATTCTACAACTTATAAACATTTAACTACATTGATATTTATAACTAAAGTCTTTACACATTTTTTTTTACTGTAGTTGTGGATTTAATTTTATATATAATGAAATAATTACTTTTGTTAATAGCTACAAATTTAAGTTATGAACTAATGCACATATTTATTAGCTATATCGTAAACATGCTGCACGGTCACATTATGCTCACTAGCTAGGGTGCGCAGGTTGCCCATGCTTCATGAAGTGAATGCGAGACTGATAATGTATATAACTGATAATGTATATAACTCACCGTATATACCATCGTTGCGTACTACCTTATATACGAGTGTCATGCGTAGTACACCGTATTGGATATATTTTAAGTTGTGTGCGTATGCTGCGTTTGCAGTGCTGTGTTGCAGAGCTGTGTGTATGCTGCGTTTGCAGTGCTGAGCTGTGCTGTGTGCGTATGTTGTGTGAACAGCTGTGTAGTGCTGTGTGTGCTGTGTAGAGCTGCGTATGATGCGTGTGCAGTGCTGAGCTGTGCTGTGCGTATATATGTTTTTGAGTTTCGAATATTCCAACGTTGTTAGTCGGGTTGGGGGTAATCGGGCGTTGCAGACCAAAGTGGTGGGCGCTAATTGTCTAACCCAGGAATCAATGGCGGTCGGTGACTACAATTATACAATTATATTTGCTGGTTTGGCCAGTGGAACTGGTAGCAAAGAGTTAATTAAGGGAATGTATACCTTGCTCCATAACATACAATATTTTGGCCGTGGGCTATTGAGTGATTTTGTAATACAAAGTGTTTTACTATTGTGAGTAAAAATATCAATTCGCTAATCTGAGCGAAACATCATTTGTTTTGCTATTGTCAGTAAAACTATCAATTCGTTATTTTGAACCAAATATTATTTGTTTTAATATTGTGAAGATCATATTTGCGTTTTGTTATATACCTTGAATAGTTATTTCTTTGTCTTGGTACATTATATGTCAATGTGTTTGCATTCGTATTTGTTGCAATATTAAGATCGTGCTAATTATGTTAATTAGTCCAATATTTGGACCCATGCACGCACGTATCTATCATACTTCATTTTTTATTTTCATATAACATTAAATATTGTATTGCTTTACCATCAATGTTGTTTTGTTGTTAATCCGGAAATCCCAAACTTGGTTATCTTGCTACAAATGCTGTCAGAAGTGGGATTCTTCGGATTTAACAGAATATTGTTTCATTATTAGTGTGATATGTTTGTGTGTTTCAGACGATCTTGACAAGAGAAATTTTGTTTGTGAAGAACAGGCTAGAGAAAGGGACCTGACGGAAAAAGAAATGGAAGCCAAACGGGAGTTGATAGAATTAGAAAAGACAGAAAGGGAGAAACTAGAATTAGAAAGGAAAGCCGAAGAAAGAAATGGCATGTAAGAGGGAGAAATTAGAGATAGAGCGGGAAAGAGGGGAAGCCGCAGAAAGAAAAATTGTTTTCGAATTTACAAAAGATAGAATAAGAAAAACAGGCCGAAAGGGAAAGGATAGAATGGGAAAGGAAAGCAGAGAGGGAAAAGAAATAGTTAGGAAAGGAAGCCGAAAGGGAAAAGATACAACTTCTAACAGAAGCAAAAGATAGGAAGTTAGATAGGGAGCATCAAAGAAGTTCTGAGCTATTGCAAACCAAAAGAAAAGAGGTGGAACATGATTTTAAACTAAGAGGTCCAAAACTATTCCCAATTGAAAACATAACACGGACAGCTATCTTAGTAGGTCTGAAAGGTACGCCGCTGTACAAAAATGGAAAAAAGATGATTGGTCGGACATTGCTCAAGGGTAAAGCTTTAGATGTTTATTCTCGTTTACCCGTGAAGGATTCGCTTACTTATCTCGCGTTGAAAGAGGCACTTCGGAAGAAATACAGCTAACCGGGCAAGGGTTTCGCAAGAATTTTAAATATAGCAAACCCGAGAGAGTAGGACGTGCAATTACTTGCAACGATGGGTGAAATGTGGTAACGTCGTGAAGACATATGAGGTTCTTATGGACTTTTTGTTTCGGTACTAATTATTAACTTGTGGCAAAGAGTTTGTACTTGTTCTTGAGGGAAAGATCCTTTACAAGTATATATGACATGGCCACACAGGCAGATCTATTTTCTGTAGCTCGGGGAGGTTTCCAGAACGTTATCTCGCGAGACGGAAAAAGCGGTAATCAGGTTAGGGACCAAAAACCCAAGAAACCCGCCAAAAAAACCTAGTAGAAATAACCAGGGAAGGTATATGGACAAGCAATGTTTCACTTAAAAGGAGTGGGGTCATATCTCCCCCAATTGTCCATAGCGTAATGGACCAGTCCAGAGAGTCGCAGTAGCCATTGAAGGCAGACGGTCGATAAATGGAAAGCTCAATGTTTTTCAGCCGGCTAACCGGGAGACAGAGTACAAACCAGTAGTGTGTGCAGGAATCGGTTGTGACGATATCCAATCAATCGGCACGTGTATTTTACCAGAAGCAAGGGTACAGACGGCGAATGACACTGTCAACGACAAAGACGTGATCGTTTTACGAGACACTGTGTGCACTATCGTGGTCCTGAAACGGAGCCTCGAGGATAGATATCTAAACACCTTTTCTGACCGGAACCGTTGAAACGTTGTGCATAGCCAATCTGATCTACGAACTGACAATTGGCAATGTACAAGGAACTAGACTCCCAACTATGTCTGACTTCAGATTCCCAATCATCCAATCAGTGCAAACTAGAGCTCAGGAAAAGGGGATGACAATCCCTTACGGAAATTGAAAGTGCCTGAAGCCATTACAGATATTTTGCCGCGACGAATTTCTGAACGAACAAGAACGGGACGAGACTTTATAAGCGATTGCGGTAAAAATAATGTCGGGTAGATTTCTAAAACGTAAGGGTTTAATGCACAGAGAGCATACTACTCCTGATGGTAGGAAGTGTTTGCAATTAGTCGTTGCCCAGAAACTTATGTCGCTTGTAATCAAGGTTGCGCACGAGTCGGTTTTAGCAGGCCATTTAAGTATGAATAAGACTACGATTGACGACAATTAGCAGCTCCATCAATAATTAGCGTCTCATTCTACAATTAGCGGCTCCTAAAACACTTTTATAATCTACGTCTCCGTAAAAATAATAACAATTAACGGCTCCAAAATAGATGAAGCTCAGTCTACAAACTACAATCACCGGCTCCTTCAACACTAACGCCGCTGATAATTTTGAGCTCCGACTTTACTAACGAACGAGATTTCAACTAAACAAAACGAGAGCTACTAAACCACAATCTCCGGCTCCTTCAATAGTGACGGAGCCGCTAATTGTTGTTGGAGCCGCTAATTGTTGCCTATATAAATATATAGGAAAATATTTTGATCACCGCCGGGTACCTGTGGCTTTCCATAAAAGTGTTTTAGGAGCCGCTAATTGTAGAAGGAGACGCTAATTATTGATGGAGCCGCTAATTGTCGTCAATATGAAAAATATAGAGAAAAATTGTAATCACCGTCATTTTAGGAGCCGCTAATTGTTGTTGGAGCCGCTAATTGTTGCCTATATAAAAATATAGGAAAATATTTTCATCACCGCCGGGTACCTGCGGCTTTCCATACCATACTCATCCCCCGTTGTGTTAGAAAGAAGGACGGGAGGAAACGCTTTTGTATTGACCTTCGGCAGCTGAATAAAATCACCGTGTTTGACACAGACTCAATGCCAGACATAGAAAGCTTGTTTTCAAAATTGGCAGGATATAAATATTTTCCATGTTTGACCTTACCAAATGATATTGGCAGGTACCAATCGCTGATAATGGTCGCGAGTTAACGGCATTTGCGACTCCAAAAGGTCTTTATCAATTTAGAGTCATGCCTTTCGGTTTAGTTAACACCGGCGCGTCGTGCGTTCGTCTCATGCGTAAATTACTTAGCGGTATGGAAAACGTAGACAGTTTTGTGGATGATATCTTTGTTACACAAATATGTGGGAAGAACATGTTCAGACATTAAGGGATTTATTCGATAGACTTCGTAGAGCTAATCTTACAGCTAAGCCCACAAAATGTAGTGTAGGGTACTTTAACCTAGAATGTTTGGGCCATCTCGTAAGTGGACAGGGTCAGTTGAAACAACACCCAGATAAAGCAGGTGCAATCAAAGATGCACCTTGACCGGAAACTAAGAAACAAGTTCTATTCTTCCTAGGTTTTATTGGGTTTTATAGGAAATTTGTCCACAATTGTGCGGCTATTGCCAGCCCATTAAAAGACTTGACTAAGATAGGGCAACCGAATAAAGTTCCCTGGGGTGTTTGCCAGGAAAATGCGTTTAACGCTTTAAAACAGAGTTATAAGTGTCTCAATCTTTATGTTGCCAGAATTGAATAAAACGTTTGTGCTGAGGACTGATGCGTCCGATACGGGATTTGGGGATGTTTTGCTATAAGAGCAGAAGGGGGTAAAATTGCCCATTGCTAATGCAAGTAGGTAAATGCTTCCAAGGAAGAAAATTACTCCGTGATTGAGAAGGAGTGCCTAGCCTTAGTATGGGTGATAGGAAAATTCCATACATACCTTTTCGGGAGGGAGTTTACCTTACAGATGGACCATCAGTCGCTCTTATACCTGAACAAAGCAAAGGTCGCAAACTCAAGATTGATGAGCTGGGCGTTGTCTTTGCAACCGTATAGTTTCCGGATCGAAGCGATTCTAGGGTCGGAAAATGTGGGTGCTGATTTTTTAAAGTAGGGTGTAATCAACAGATCATTTTCTTTCAGAGTTCTGAATTAAAGGTTTTAATAATTGCATCATGTTCACATTTCGTGATTATTTCTAAAAGTTTTGCCACTTTTTTAAGGGGGGAGGTATGGTCACGGAATTGTATAAATTTATTTCTGTATTAAGTAAATGTACTCTGGTTTTGTTTTTCATGTACATGATACCCGAGGGTGATCAATGTATATTCTACATTATTTCGAAATAGTGAATTCGGTTTATACTGATCGGCACGTGCGGAGTGCTTTAGAAGGGGAAAAAAAACCGATTCCATGAATTATACAGACGATGTTGAGCTACATTTCATGTGTATAAATGCTTCACACTAAAATCAAATCCTTACATTACGGACCGTTTTGTCAATCGGAGGTCTACTTTGAAACCTACGCATTTTTAACTGTAGAGGTATGTAATTTATTATCAGTTCATTATTTTGAACGAAACATCATTTGTTTTGCTATTGTCATTAAAACTATCGATTATTTTGAACGAAACGTCGTTTATTTTGCTATTGTGAAGATAATATTTGCGTTCTGTGATATACCGTGAATCGTTCTTTCTTTATTTGTCTTGGTACCGAAGATGTCGGCGTGTTTGCATTCGTATTTGTTGCATTGGGATCGTGCTAATTATATTTGGACCCATGCACACTTTGTATTGTTTCTAAGTTTAGAAAAATGTATTTTTCAGTTTTATCACAATTTAAATATTTGTGATTTTGTCCTTTGTAATATGTATATGTATAAATTACACACACGCTAGATTTGACTCCAAGACCAAATTTGAATATACCTGACTTATCTGGTAATTTTGACTTGTTTTCTTAACCTTTTATATTTTCATATCTGTACTTCTTTAGTGACTGGTTACCCCAGATTAAGTAGCAAATGGTTGCTTGTTCTTGTAGGTTTTGGTCCGTGTTTTAATGTTATATTTCCGTTACAAAAGTGCTTGCATTCAACTCCGGTAAAAGTTATAAAATATTCAGTTTTATTAATCTTTATACAAATTAATATATACCTAGTCAGGAGTTTGTTTACTTCAGGAATCCAAACCCTCATCAAGCAAGTGATGGGGATAGTTATTAAAATGCAAGCAGTTCAGGGCAACTCATTTTTGAGCACTCTTGGCAGATACTCGACGTCAATTTAAATCACTTTGGCATATCCTTAGCATCCTATCCAGACCCTTTTTGTTAGTGCAACAAGCCATGCAGTCGTAGATGAATTGCCATGAAACTTAACTGATTTCATCACATGAAGATGCACCAGTTTAAAAATAGCTTTGCTGCTGACACTTTGGTTACAAGTATTTTTCTTTTTGTCTTGGTGCATGACATAATTACGTTAGTACACAATCCCCCCCCATTTTTATGTATTTCCATGAACCTTAATATGATCAAGTGCAGGTGTGCATGTTGACAAAACACTTTGCTCCAGCAATTGTTATTTTGTCGTGTAGCTTGTACAACTGGTCTGACAGGTTTTGATGGCTTGCATATCAATGAATAACTTCGCTCCCACAAAATAATTGTATTGCCCTTTTTGTCCTGCAGTTTAATAGTGTGCAACTTATCACCATTAGTCCCTTCATGTTTAATGGATTGCCAAGTTGTATTGCGTTCATCACTTGTATTCATGAATCATTTGTACTCCTACAATTATTAATGGGAATAAATTCCCATTTGTCATGTAGCTACAATCTTGTGCATACACATCTTTCAGTTATGTATGGCTTGCGGTTAAACTTTGTACATGTTATGGCGATCATTTGAAGATGTCGTATTGAAAAATCTTTTAGATGGTTGGATTGGTCATAGACCTGAAGAGATATGATGGCCAGCCTTTAGTCATGTCACCAAACATATCTGTTAGCACAAGATTGTTATTGTTACTAATTCTAAAACTACAGAAGATAATTGACTTTGCACATTCGTACCAAGATTTATTTGGTCCTAAATGTCAGTATATATGGTGATTTATTGCATTCAAAGATTCAGTATATATTGGATTTATTTGGTCCTAAATGTCAGTGTGTGTATGTGTATATATATAAAATGTTTTTCAGTGACAGTGACAAGTGCTACCTGGCAGTTACTAATTTTACTGATATTTGTTGGTATCACATATGTGAGTGTGACTATCAGAATTAATACAATGCAGGGAATGAACAGTTTTGAGACCTATCTCTGCAAAAACAGTTGATATTTTCATGATTACACCAAATAGTTTGAATCATTGAAAGTGGCAGCTCAGACATATTCCTGCTTCTATTCCTCATTATTTGCTGGTCTTCAGGCCTGTATTTCTGATCTAACATATTTCCTTTACTATTGTATAGTCATCCAGTTGTCCAACTGGTTGAACCAGCTATGTCAGGAGATCCATTTGTAGTGCCTGTCCTACAGCTTCCCAATTTGCCTTGTATACCTCAGGGTACATACGACTACAATTATGGGGATCTTAGTGATAGATCCATCCAAGTGCTGTTCAAGTCTCAACCTTGTCTGCGAATGTCAGCAGAACCAGTCAAGGATGCAACCTTAAAGGAGAGGTAAGGAACCAAAGTTTCTCCACCATCAGGTCTCTCCTGCAGCCTACTTAACACCCACTCCCACCCCCATGCCTATTGGGGTTGGGAGCCAAACTCTTGTGCTTCTGATCACATTGGATCAACATATTACCACAACCAAAGGTGATCCAAGTCATTTAAGAGCAGCTTTGGATTTTGTTTATTCCACCACTTCCTACCACTTCCTTTCTTCACCATTCTAACAGATGTACCATCAGTTCAGGACAAAAGTCATCAGCTGGAGATAAAACACTAGTTGGCAAATGGACTGTAGAGATTGTATGAAATCTATTTAGACATACCAAAAATTTCTATGGCAATTTAAGGTCATAATAGACTTTTTCTTCTGCTTGTGTTCAAGATGGGGATAGTGAGATCTGTCTCTCCATCTTAAGGGATAAATATGCAGTCTCAGATGTCACTATTTACCAAGCTCTGCAAAAGATTTCTTGACTTGCTAGCTGCAACAATTTTAGCAGTTTCTGTTCAGTCTAAATATCAACTCTGAGGTCTCTACCAAATAAATGAATTACATCATCACCCTGTTTCTGTTGACTTTCTCTATTGCAATGTAGTGTTTCTGGACAATCTCTCAGAAACTATTTTTCTGAGACACTGGTCGGCCTAGTGTCTGGATAATGTGACTGGGTGTGACATCATGCTAAATGTCTTTTGGTTTTAGAAGTACAGGATCTGCTTTTATTCTATCACCTTGAGCATCTTTACTTGAGTATACCATCCCTTAATTTTAATTACCTTTTTTTTGCCTCCTTTAACATACACCAGTTACATTCCCTATTTATTAGGATGCTTTATTTTTTACTGTTACCATCATTTTTACTTTCAGCATTTGGTTTCTTTTATCGCATGTCAATACAAAACCTTGTATGATGCAAAACCTTTTACCACTTTTTAACTATTAAAGATATAACCTTTTGTATGGCACTAAAAAGCCTAACAGTGCTGGTGCACCATTGTATTAAATCATTTTGATGCCTTTAACACTTGCATTTTGTATTGATGTCATATTTGTTAAGTGGGTTTTTTTTGCATTTACGTGTAATTACTTCAAAGCTATACCATAAATTTTATTCAATGAATGTGAAATTCTGTAATTAAATACAAGGTAATTGAATGCAAGATATGATGGTATATCACTCAGATTCTGAGATAGGCCAGTCAATTTGACATTTTTAAAAATGGGTGGGTGGGGATTGTTTAATTTTGCTGGGGGATAATATCCTACACCTAAGGTGACTATTGTGATAAGGTTGACTGGTTCTCTTATGTGACTTGGTTGACATTTGTTGTCTTTGTAGCAATTCTAGTTTGGAAGCTAGATTATTATAGATATTGTCTAATTGATGATTCTGAGATAGTTTATAATCAGCATATAGTCATGCATTCATCATATAGAGTGGCAGGTTGCTATAGTTTAAGTTGAACAAAATTGGTCAAAGAATTGACCCCTGAGGCACACCAGATTTTATCTGATCTGAATCTGATAACAATTATGTTGAATTGTAATGGCCAGATTTGGTCAATTGGATGGGATAATATGCAAGAAGTAATCTTTTTACTGAAATTTTAGAAAGTTGTGAAGTGTTTTATCAATAATTGTCAGTCATTTAAATCAAAGGCTTTTCATAAAAAATATTAATCCTGTTTTGTGCATCTTCAAGCCATTTATCAGTGCAGAATGACCTGAGCAGTGTGATTTGAAGACCTGATATTGATCTCCAAGCCTTCTATAAGTTTTTGATTTCTTTACTGTATTCATGAGGCTGTCTGTTTCTTTTAGGCTTCTGGGGAGCATGCTTGTCCAATTAATCTCAGAATTTTTGTAAAACTTTATGACCTTCATCTGTGTCCTAGCATTTAAAGATGATTCAAGTTGACACAAAAAATATTGTAGAAAACAATTCAGTAGCTCCTGATTAAAGTAGAAATATATAAAGGGAGAGACCACACACCACGCTTAGCACATAAAACATTAGGACATTTTCAAATTATAAAATTCCAAATTATAAAAATTCCAAATTATATAAATTTTAAAAATGTTAAATGTCAGAATATATATGCATATAAATGAATGAATGGAAAGAATAGTAGATCTTATGTGAGTATAAGAGACAATGTATGCATATATATATATATATATATATATATATATATATATATATATATATATATATATATATATATATATATATATATATATATATATATATATATGAATGATTTAGAAAACTGGGAAAATTGAATATGGTATAGCAGCTGTCCTTACAATCCTTACAAATACACTATATAGCACACATAGGACTTAGGGTACCTTGGCCAAAGTTACATAAATTTGAACAAGGGTAACTACCCTGATAAGGTAATTGAAACCCCATCAGATAAGATAATTTTTAGATGCACTAGAGAAACAAATATCCCATCAATAATTGTAAAAAGTGGGGAGGGATTTGTCTGTTGGCCCCCCATCCAAACTTCTTGTACACAGTTCAAGTTGTCCATTGCCAGTTTTATTATTATTTTGACTTTATTTAAAGAGGGTAACTCAATTAGCTAAGTAGCTAAGAACTAATCTACCTTGAGGCCCTCAAAGGAATTTATTTCATTTCTTGGATCATGTGAAAAGGTATGTATGGATGGGAGTACAGTATATTTTTATATATAAAGTACTGATTTTGACAGATGGTATTTTGTAAGGAATGGTACAATATTAGCTGCAAGCTTTGTAGCTTTGATAATTGTATTCATGCAATGAAGGCCATTAGCAGTGATTGTTGCTTAAATAATAAATTAATATAATTTGAGTTTGTTGAATAATGTATTAAATAATTGTACTACTGCATTATTCAACAAAAATTGTTCCATTCAATATTCCTGCTCACTTTCATCTATCCTACATGATGCTTAAAGAAATGATCTTGATTTGAATTGTGTACACAAATCTAGCTACTAATTTATAGCTGCCTTGTGATTGTTTGGTTAACTTGCTTAATTGACTTTGAAATGGCTGTTCATGCCTCAAGCAATATCTGGATTCACCAGATGCTCAGTTTGCATGATCAAAAATATACTTATATATACTTAAGATTTTTTGATGATTAAGGAATGGGCTTATTGTGTAATAGAAATTACTTTTAACAAGGTCTAAACATTTGGGCAGATTTAAATGTCAACTTGTTGCAATATGTGAGATTTGCATAAAACATCTTGAATGCATTGCCATATTAATTTTAAGCAAGCAGAAATAGCACAGCTATCTACACAGGATGATGCATACACTAAACTGAAATTTTATATTTAACAAAATCTTTGTACATGTACTTGGCACTGGATAACAATTTCCTAGTTGGGAATGAAAAAAAAAGACAAAATTGGGATGAGTTGAAAAGAGTATAGATACCAGAAAAACTAAAACATTGAGATGACATCATGCTTTTCAAACTGGCAACCTCTTGTTTGGCAACTGTGACAAATAGAAAGATGAATGTATGTGTTGATATATATTTAGGGTTATGATACATCAGTGATATTGAGAGCACAAATGATTGAGCTGTTCTATAAACAATAAGATGTTTAGGAAATGTCTTGTTCAAAATTGGATGATTACACTAGGTCTTTTGTTCTTAATCTTATAAAAAGTCACATGTGACCAATATTTAATGGAAATTTGAGTTTACATTAAGCCATTCATTTAGTCTACAAAATCAGTATTAATCTAGTCTTATAGGTGTGCTGTACAGTTAAAAGTAGGTTTTATTTTGTATGTGATGTTTGAGATTATGGCCTAATGACTTGAAGCTAGTTGCAATATCATAAGTTCTTTTCAGATCCAGGCAATGTCTTGTTTAAAATTGGATCATTACACTGATGTCTCTGGTCTTAATCTATAAAAAGTCATGTGTGACCAATATTTAATGGAAATTTGAGTTTACATTAAGCCATTTAGTCTACAAAATCAGTATTAATCTTATTTTCATAAGTGTGCTGTACAGTTAAAGTAGGGTTTTATTTGTTTGAGATTATGGCAATATGATATAAATTTTCAGACCCAGGCATACTCCATTCTGGTCTCATTCAACTGAAGTGTGGTGTGTACTTGTGGTATGTATTTATCACTCTTCAATTATCTACATTAGACCTCATTGGTCATTTCAGAGGGTTTTGAGTTTCCCATGGTTGAAAGCCTCTCCATAAGATAATCTAAGATTAGAATCATTATGCTGAATTTGTTGTTACCCATTACAGGATATAAAAAATTATCAATGACATTATTATGTGATGGTATCTGTATAATTTTTGAAATGGAAAAATAGGAATATATTTTGCAATGTCATGAATTTGATGTAATGTTTTGAACTTTTTGTTTTGCATTTAACAAACCACTTCAGTGGCCTAGTAGTTAGAGCATCTGCCTTGGATGCAAGAGATAGTAGGTTCAAACCCAGGCCAAGTCTTAACAAAAACATTAAAAAATGGTACTAACAGCTGCCTCCCTTAGTGTTCAGCATTAAGGGGTTAGTGTTAGGACTGGTTATCCTAGTGTCAGGATAATGTGACTAGGTGGAACACATGTTAAAAAAATCTAAATCACTCACAGAAACACACACAATTTAATAAGATATAAAATCTGTAGTTCTCTCCCTTTGCATTAACAATTTGGACAACAGATAACCTGACATGTAAATGCAATTCTATTTCACTTCAAAAGAAGTGAAATGAAAAGATGGAAATTTTTATTTCCAGTAACTTAAGAATAAAAGAAAACAATTCAGAAAGAAATTAAATACAAATTAAACTGGGTAATGAAAATGAAATTCAGATTCATTAAAATTACGTTTCTGGATTTTTGTGATCATTTAGTTATCAAGTTGTGATGCAGTAGGGAGCTATTAAACTCCCCCCACAGCATCAGAGATAAAAGCATAGAAAAATGTACATTATTAGTGAATCTCAACAATGGAATGCATCTCAAATTACATCACCATGACAACTCTTACTGTGACCCATACTTCATTTATGATAAAATCATCAAACTAGATTTTATGTATTTCTGTTAGTACCATATCCACTGTGATCAACATTTCAGAAACATTTTATAAGCTTAGGTTAAAAAAAGTTTACATTTTACATAGATTTGTTATATACTGCCTATGGATGTATGTATGTACCTAGAATCATGAAACTTTAGTGTAGTCATCACAAAATTAAGCCAAAGTGGTTGCTTCATTTATGATAAAATCATCAAACTAGATTTTATGTATTTTATGTATTTATGTCTTTGTTAGTACCATATCCACTGTGATCAACATTTCCGAAACATTTTATAAGCTTAGGTTAAAGAGTTTACATTGTGCATTTTACATAGGGGGCTTGAGAAAGGGGTGGAGGGTCACTTGTATACCAGTGATCTTTGTTTGCATCAAATATATCCACTAATATTGAAAACTTTAACCAGACTTCTGAAAAAGCTCCAAAATGGAATTGTTTTCATATTTGATAGAAAATATCACTGTATAAAAGATTTTTGCTTTGCTACAAATGATATGTTCGATTACAAAATGTGCCATTACAGAAAAATAGAAAAAATTTAAATGTTTTCTTAATTCTTCAAGCTGCAAAACAAATTTTACCACATTTTGGAGAAAGCATCTTGCCATATAGTCCTTGAAAAGGTTTTTGATAATGCCAATATGTGATCAAATATGAATGTTGTTACAAAAACTTGAAAAAATCTTTAAAAAAATAACTCCACAACTGCATAGCAGAATTTCATCAAATTTGACAAAATGAGAAATGCAGCTAATTCATCATTTAAGAGCCAACATTGCTAAAATTAAGATCCCATCTGAACTGCCATATAAATTTGAACAAATTAGACATTAAACAATTTTTAACTGATTGTATTTTGCACTGTTTAACAAAATCATAAATTATTGTATGTTATTCTCTTCCAAACTTATATTCCTCTCAAAACTACTGTGTTGTGTGCACTTTAACCTATCCTATAAATTAAATCAATAATTATTTGAAAAATTTAGAATGTGTTTCTATCATCTTTTCTAATGATACAAACTTTATTGCTGTTGAATTGACATAACAAAGTTCTGTTTGCATTATGACTGAGGACATTTTTCATTGAAACACTATGATGCTAACAATATTCTGTGAATGACATTCTTGTTTTACCTTTTGGGGTCAAGGTCAGTCAAAAAGATTGTTTTGGTTAAACTTATGCTTATATTTCCAAGACTCCTTCATGGATTTTTTCTCCATATTTTGCATAGATCATTAAGGATTGAGTGTTCATTTTGTGTTGTGACCATTTTGGTTCAAGATAAATGTTTTCCAGCAATACTTCTATTCTCTTAAGGCATTGTTATTAAGCATTGTATTTAAAGAAGCAAATGTTTCTCTGTGAATATATACCTAATCAGGATATACAGACATTCTCCCCAGTTACAGCCTTTTAGAGAGCATGCCTTGTGCTCCAGAAGTTAACTTGGATAATCAAGAGAGACCACTCCACTCTTCCCACAGTTTTTTTGTGGAAGGGCTGGATTTCCTAGATTGTAGTAGTTCTCCTAAGGTATTATGTGATTGGTTATTCAGAAAAAATACAAAGTTCATCAAAGAGTGCTATAAATTGATTTGTTTGTTTGCAGGAAGAATAGGCAAAAGAAGTGTAGAGAATTTCAAGATGGTGCCTGTTCTGCAAAGTGGGCAAGTTAAAGGATTGGATCAGAAAAGCTTCTTACTGCTCATGGTGAATGAGGAATCATTGAATTCCTGTCCAGATTAAAACAAGAGATTATAATTTCAGAGGACAAGGGACTTAGAATATTGAATCATCTGTCCCTTCTCCCAAGAAGAAAATCCTAAGGATAATTGAAGATTGGGATTCTTAAAATCCATTATAATTATACCTAATTGGAGAGAGGTCCTCTTATTGAATTACTTTAATATATTAGCAATGATAATAATTTTCAGAAACTCCATTGATCTAGAAATTACTAAACTATTATATATTATCCATACAACTATTTAAAAATATCATTATCTTAATTCTGAAATGCATATATATGTAAAGAATACAAATCATATGGCGATTGACAAATCTTTCAAGGCTATTGACAAATCTTTCAAGCGCACTGGATTCACCAAGGGATTAATTAAGATAGATGCAATAAACTGATGCAGAACAGAACAGAAACTAGTAACTAGCCTGAGCGCTTTAGACTCTAACTAACGAGTCTTTTTCAAAAGTAAATTTGTGCTTTTTAACCTCTACATGGCTGTCTCCAGAGTTAAAACTATCAATACAACCAGCTTGTATAGACTTGTTGCGGATACTGAAAACTGTATAATTCCCTAAGAGTCTTTATTTAGCCAGGTACTTTAAACACTGACCTATGTATAAAAACTTCACAACTTCATGCCAGGATCCCAAACTGCATTTTTAAGAAATATTTTTCATTATATTTAGTAAAGGTAACAATACTTAATAACAGATCAGTACAAGTTTGAACTGTCTTAATGCCAAGTTTGGTTGTAATTGATTTGATGGCTTTAGAGAAGGAGCTCACAACAGCAGTTGATAGATGGACAATGGTTGATGACATGCAAGCCATATCATAAGTTCATTAATCCTTAGCACTTGTGAGCTAAAAACTAATGAATATAATGACAAGACCAACCTTTTTGAGAATCTTGCTCTGAAATGCTGGCCACTCCAGCAACATCACAGTCCAGAAACTCTCATTGAGAAGCAATAATTGTGACCCACTTTTGTGATGATTATGAAGATAATGATGAATAAGCTGCATTTTTCACACATGCAGGTACACAGATGTTCCCTTCTTATCTGGCCACCCCTTCTGCACCAGGAAAGTGGCCTTATAAGATGGGTGGCCTTTTTAGAGGTTGACTAAATTAAGTATATGTAGTGTATGTACATGTAGTATGAAAGCTGCATACTTCAAAGCATTTAATATTTTCATTTAAAAGTAACTTTATTAAAAGGTTGCTATTGTCATGTTTTTCATATCAGGATGTGACCTATGCAATATTTTATTGCGGATTTTATTACACAAAGGTAACTAAATGTAATTTGTCAATATACAAATTTCTTTCACACTGGTTACTTGTCTTCATGTACTTAAAATTTCCATTTCTTTTCTCAAGTGTAAATGCTACTCACTGACAACAGGTCAACCCTTACTGTAGGCTTACAATGTAAGACATAGTACATGTTTTGTTGTTTTTGTTTTAGTGCCATCACCCAACCAGACAAAATTATCTGGGTGATGGGGGGGGAGTTGTATGACTACCATTACTGATGAATTTAACTTGGTATTTTTACCCTCCCCCCATCTCAATATTGACAATATGTTGACAATATTCCTTGCCTGAGGATGTCACATAAGCGGTGAGGATTAAATAAAAACCATTTCTGGTTTCTTAAAATATATTACACAATTATAATTCCTTAGGAAAAATGGTAAGAGGTAGGAGTTATATTCCTTTTACCCTGGAGTTGGGATATCTCTAGATCCCTAAAGTATTTGAGATTGCCTCCATCTCTCTGATGCTACCAGACTGGAGTGCTAAGTGGTAAGTCATTATTCCCAGCTTCCCAAAATCTCAGCAGACATAAATGAAATTGAACCATCTCATGACAGGTGGTCTCTCATTCCAGGTCATAATACTGTATAATCAATAAATCTGTACATGAAGAACCTGGTCTCTCAAGACAGGTGGTCTCATGGCAGTGGTCTCTCAAGACAGGTTTTACTGTACAATGTGGAGAAAGAAAAATGGGTGAAATACACAAGTCCAATTAAACCAAGACAAACTAGCAACCTTATTTGAAGAGGATGAGGAAATAGCAAACAAATAAGGAAATGCAAAAGATACAATGGGTAATAAAATAGGTATCCAACCTATGACATAAAATAAAAAGAAAATGCTTAACTATCCATCTCAACGGGGAAACGCGTGTGCCAATAGCAGAAATGGAAATTGAAGAGGGAGAAAGCAAAAAAAAATAGGGAAAAAAGGAAGAAAGAAACAGAAAACAGTGAAAGTGTAGAACTGAATATAAGACATGGAAATGTACACAGCAGAACTTTAGAAATAATTAATCATAACTGGGAAACCAAATTAATAAATTACAAATTTTAAATTATCTAAAATGGAAGACAGTGGCATTGGGAGATAACAAAACATGGAAGGAACAAACTTCTGAATTGCATCAGTGAACACAGAATAAAAAAGATAGAGAGAAATTAAATGCAATAGTAATAATTAGCAATTAGAGATGACCATAATAAAAGAAGGGACTTTTCTGTCCCTTAAGTGGGAGATTACTACACATTGCAATTAATAAAATACAGGTAAACAATGTATATTATCCAGCCAACAATTAACAGAATAAAGACATATCAAAGATTATATCAGTGAACACAGAATAAATAAGGATAAAGAGAAAATAAATACTAATAGTACTAATTAGCAATTATAGAGATGATATAAAAGCTGGGGTATTAACCCTAATAAAAAAGGGATATGTGGGAACAAAGAAAGAGGGGACTTTTCTAAGTGGGAGATTAGTACACATTGTGTACCTGTATTTTATTAATTGCAATGTATATTATCCAGCCAACAATTAACAGAATAAAGACATTATATATATTTATATATACAACTCAGCAATTGATCCAATGCAAAAAGTAGACTGTTCAATGTGATTGAATCTCATCAGTACATATAGAATGGATTCATCACTGCTGAAGACATCGGAAATACAATAAACAAAACAGATAGTCTTTCCAAGAGTTGGATATTCCAGACATGCGTCTAGAAAGTCGGGCGAACATTGGATGTTTCTGAATTTTTGTCTTTGTTTAGGACACGTTCGATGCTGCATCTGTAACTGAGTTTAATAATTTTAGACTCTTTGACGAGGTAGGTTGAAAGAGTTGAACAGGCAATCTCCGTCACCAGTACTGTACAATGCAGTTTTTAATAATTATGGTTATACTGCCATGATGGTATTTTGTGACTGGTATTTTGTGACTGGATCCTGCCTGAGTCCGTCAAAGTTTGTGTTCACTGTGATGGTCTTTATAAAGAAATAGACAATAGTATACTGACCACAATACAAACTAGGGTTTCTTTGACGCCAATGTTCATACATGGTCACACATCTGTAGGATAAATACGGCATTCTAAACTAGTTTATAAAAGAAAAATTAAACGTGTGAGAATCGTGTTTTAATCTGAATACTTTTATAAATCTACACCTCCATTTTTCAATGCTCCTGATGATAATGTAATTTGAAGAATATAATTTGCTACAATGATATAATCTTGACAATTTGAATAAAATCTAAACTAATAGAAACTATAATTTATTTCCTACATATATACATATATATATATACATATATATATATATATATATATATATATATATATATATATATATATATATATATATATATATATATATGCATGTATACGTACGTTCTTATGTAACGCATACATACATAAAACAGATATATATGCATATATACGTGCTTACCTACGCGCATACATACTAGCTACGATGTCGTAGCTTCAACTTTGCATATATTCAAACATACATGCATATATACATACATGCAACTTTAACGAAATCGCTTCCTTCACACATTAAAGATACTACTGATTTCATTTAAAATTAAAGTAGATTATGCAACTTTTCGTACATTTTAAAAGAAATATACAAAATATTTTAGAAGCACTTTTCGTAGCCAAAATTAACATCCACCTTAAGTTTCGAAACCATTTTGGAATCGAAGATTCCAATTTTGAAAAGTAAAGACGGTAGTGATAGGACAGTCAAAAGAAGAGTAATGATAGAAAAGACAGAAATAAATTATATATATATATAGTCTCGGTGTACGTTTTCGTCCCTTCATACTCAGACCAATGCGGCTACCGTAGCGGCGATAAGATAGGGAACCTCAACCGGCATAGCCCTGAAAATCACTTAGGTGACTAGTTAATTATGTGTTTTGGAAATCTGATTGTGAGATACCAAGTCAGGAGCTTCTGCAATTATTGATAGAAATTTGTTCCAAGTCCATATTGTACGTGGGACGAACCTGAACTTGCTGACTTTATTTGGTACTTTTGCTCTAGTTTGGCTATATGCCAGGGTCAGGTATTTGTCCACTGGTATGTTCACTAGGTTGTTCGCAGTCTTGTACAAATTGGTAAGTTGGGCCTTGGTTTGCCTGGATTCAAGTGATTCCCACTTGAAATGGTTTAACATTACACTGACACAGCTAATTTTATATTACTTTGTGGTGAATCTAGCATCTCTTTATCCTAATTATTAGATCGATATTTTGTGGGTTCCACACAGTTGGGCAATAGTTAAGACCTGGTCAATCCAGAGTGAAATATGCTGCACTTTTTACTACATTGTTGATTTGGAGGTTGCGGCAAAGGAAACCAAGGATGATGTCCCCTTTCCAAGAGAGGTCTCTGGACAATTCAACCATGATACATTTTGTTGCCTGTTCATTGGCTAACTTGTGCCCCATAAAAGTATATTTAGACAAGATTGGTTTTTTCTTCCTGTAAACTCTAAGGATATTGCATTGTACTGGGTGGAACGACATACCCAAAGTTCTTTTCCAGAGGGCCAGTTGATTCGGGTCTTCTTGAAGGCTCTCAGTCCTTGGAGTCCTTTATTTCCCTGTAGACTAGTCATTTGCTAAGTCTTGTGTTGGATTTGATACTTGCAAGTAGATCATTGATAAACAACAGGAAGAGTATGAGACTCAAAACACTCCCTTTAAGTACCCCACTAACAACTGATGCTGGGTCTGATGTTGCTCCTTCTACTATAACTCTGTGATCTGTCAGGAAATCGGATCCACTTCATGGTATTACCCCTGATGCCATAGTGGTCCAACTTACTGAGGAATCTTTCATGGAGGACACGATTGAAAGCCTTACTGAAGTCAAGGATAGCAAGATCATACTGTACAAGAATTTGGCGAGCTCATCCGCTAAGGTTATGAGCTGTGTTTGACAGCTTCGTCTGGCACACAAACCATGCTGGCAGTCAGAATGTTAGTGATCTAAATGTTGCTGACTATGATGTGTTCAAGTAATTTGGAACATATAAATGTAATGGAGTTGGGTGTATAACTGCTAGCCTTGAATCTTTCTCCACATTTGAAGATAGCTGTAATGTTTGCTGTTTTCCACACATCAGGGTCATAACCTGTTGAGAGGCACTTCAGGTAAATATAGTTCAGGTATGGTGCACAGTCTTCTGCTAGATCTTTCAGGATCCTTGCTGGAATCGTGTCTGGAACTGGTCTTTTGTGGGTTAATTTTCCGCAACAAGTTGTATACACCATCTTCAGTAACTTGGATGTCAGGCATTGGTGGGGAATTATTTTCATGTAGGCTTGGTAGATCATTCTTATCCTCTTGTGTGAAGACTGACTGGTATCGACTATTAAGTACATTAGCCTTGTCGGATGCCTCTGAATGTAGTTTTGTGTTCCTTGAATGGTGCTACATCAGTTCTCTCTACGTAAGGACTTAATGTAGATTCTGTTATGTGTCTAGGCTTTTACAAACGTAACAAAGAAAAGGTTGAAACCAACAAGCTTTTAAAAATTTATTTTCCTAGATAACTAAGTAAAAATATGAAAAGGACTTAACGCTTTGTGATTCTAATCCAAAAATTGATCCTAAAATTTAAAAATACTCACTAAAATGTTCTAATTGAATCAAAGTTCAAATCCCGATAAAGTTCCAAGATGGAAGGCAATGGCATTTTATAACGACTTTTGTGCTGTTTTTCAACAGTTCCTTGCTGAATCAAAGAAGAATAATTCCAGCTTAGAATTCCGAATAGTTTTCAATAAATGTATTTGTCCAAGTATTTTCCAGGGTAAATCAATTATTTTGAATAAAATTGTTCAAACTGGCAATATAAAAAAAAATACTTTTGAGCCCTGGATTTGATTGTACTGAATGAATCTTACAATAAGATTCAATAATTATTTTTTTTAAAAAAAAAAGTTTGCTGGATAGCTGAAATTGGCTCCGAATCTAGGTCAGCAAAAGATACAAAGTTCAAACTACGGATTTTTTATAAGGTCGAAATGAATTTTCCAGAAAAATGTCAAATCTAGTGAATAAAGTTGTCATTACTATAACATATAAAAATAAAAAACAGAATTTAAAACACGAGCATTTAAATTACATAATGTAACTTTCTAAAATCTTATGCAATTTTTCAATATATCGCTGTTGTGATCTTACTTTTGCCCCTTTGTATAGTTTCTGATCTTGTTCTTCCTGCTGTTTTCTTTCTTGCAAAACATTTTCGGTGTTGGGATTTAATAGATTTGTCTATCCAATGCTTGTTTTGCTTCCAGAGAAATTCTTAGATTTAAATCTGTGTTGGAATATGAGGTGTATTATCAAAATCTGGCTAGTTCGATAATTAAAAGATTTTGCATCTGTTTGTTAATTTTCATACAAGTTTGGAGACCTTAAAAGGCATATTACTATGGTCTTCATTCTGATTTGTTTACCTTTTTACCACTCTTTAATCCATAGATTTTACCTGTGGTTTTTATCATCCTCGAGACTTTATGTGCAGCAGACTATACCTGTTAATTGTGCCTTTATCTTTAGAAGGATTTTTGTCAGGATATAGTAAAATAGTTCCAAAGAATATTGTCGAATATTTGGAATGTACTTCACATAGGATATGTTCTTACAATACCATATAAGCTTGTATAGTGAATTAAACCAGTTTATTTGGGCCTCTTGTTTATTACCCTCTCTTTTCACCTACTCGTCTCATAACATTTTCTGGTTTGTATGATAATCAATGCCTAATTGATCAAATGGCTTGCACGTTTGGATAAAGTCTGGCCCTATTGATTTTGGACACAAAAGGTAAAGACAACGTTGACTAGAAGAAAATTGGTTTCTGTACAATAACACTAGTTCCACATTGCATACCTGGACTAAACTTTGTGGATACCTGTGGGGCAAGGAAAAACTAAATTGATAATAGGGAGCAAAAGGCCATTGTCATTTAATTGACGTAAAAATGATTTGTATATAATATTGTTTCTGCATCGCATACACTAGGTAATGGTCACTGTGACAGAAACAGAAGAAAAATTGTTTCTGCATAACATTAGACCTAACATAACATAACATTAGACATATCAAACACCGTTGTCACGAAATTGTAAAAATTTATTTCGTTATTAAGTAAATGTATTCGGGTTTCGTTTTTCATGTACAACGAAACCCGAGGGTGATCAAGGTATATTCTCCATTATTTCGAAACAGTGCGTTCGGTTTATTCTGCACCGAACGTGCAGATGCGTAGTCCTTCAGACGCAAAAACAAAACCCGATTACATGAATTGCACAAACGATGCTGAGCTACATTTCCTGTGTTTAGTGTTTCACACTAAAATCAAATCCTTACATTACGGACAGTTTTGTCAATCGGAGGTCCATATCCGTTTCTATAGAAACGGATATGGATTACGAGAAAAGACAACGAATTTTGAGTGAAATTCATATACTGATAACGAAATGGAACGTATACAGACTGGTTTAGATTACTGTAAAAATTGAAAGAAAAATAATTACAAAATAGAAATTGGATTCAGACATTCCCATGCGTGAAGTAGTGTCATTTTTTCTTCTTCCAACAGACCCAGCTAAGCCCAGGTTGTGGATAGAATCATAATATGTAAACAATGTCAATGTGACAATGAAATGGACTGTCCACGGACATTAAAATTTATAACTTGGCAATATTGATTGGAACTTGATTCAGACAAGAACTTTTCATTCATACTTCAATGAGAGTAGAAAAGGAAATGTGAAATTGTGATACAGACAGCTTAATACTTTCCGGACTGCATACACTGCTGTACTGTATCTTATACAACTTAATAAACAACTACATTGATATTTATGACTGCAGTATTTACGCATTTTTTTTTTACTGTAGTTGTGGATTAAATTTTTATATATAATGAAATAATTACGTTTGCTAATAGATAGAAATTGAAGTTATGAACTAATACATATTTAATAGCTATATCGTAAACATGCTGCACGGGCACATAATGCTCACTAGCTAGGGTGCTCAGGTTGCCCATGCTTCATGAAGTTAATTATTTTGAAATCTTTGCTAAAAAAAGTAGCATAGTAATATATTCATTAAATATTAGATTTATTTCAAGATTTTGAACTGATTCTTAAAACCGGACTACAAAATACTGAAACAATTTTCATCTTAATGAATGAATTATTAAAAATTACTCGGAGTTATAATACATTTGAATACCCGAATTAAAAATTAATAAAATCGAAATTCATTAAAAACTTGAGTTACCAGACCAATATACTTCGAGACCTACATATCTTCAGCTGTAGAGGTATGTAATTTATTCGTTTATATGCATTGTAAGTTATACCTAGTGTATTATGTTTAATTTCGTATTTCTGTCGCTTCAGCTAGTTTAGTAAATGCTTATATGTTCTATTCGTATCTGATTTAGCAAGAATTCTACAAGATTGCATTTAGTGAATAACCATTTAGTGCATTACGAATCTTAATTCAGTAAATTCCTTCTGAACTTGTTTATTGTTTTATAATGCAAGACTGATAATGTATATAACTTACCGTATATACCAGTGTCATGCGTAGTACAGCTGTGTGCGAATGTTGCGTTTGCAGTGCTGCATAGAGCTGCGTATACAGTGCTGAGCCGTGCTGTGCGTATAGGTTTTCGAGTGCTTCAAATATTTCAGCGTTGTTAGTCGGGGTGACGGTAATCGGGCGTTGCAGACCAAAGTGGTGGGCGCTAATTGTCTAACCCATGAATCAATGGTGGTCGGTGACTACAATTATATTTGCTTGTTTGGCCAGTGGAACTGATAGCAAAGATAGTAAAACTATCAATTCGTTATTTTGAACGAAATATTGTGAAGATCATATTTGTTTTTGTGATATGCCGTGAATTGTTCTTTAATTGTATTGGTACCGTATATGTCAGTGTGTTTGCATTCGTATTTGTTGCATTAGTAAGATTATGTTAATTAGTCCAATATTTGGACCCATGCACGCACGTATTTTATCATACTTCATTTCTTATTTTTATATAACATTAAATATTGTATTGCGTCCCCATAATTGTTGTTTTTTTGTTAATCCGAAAATCCCAAACTTGGTTATCTTGTTACAAATATCAGAAATGGGATTCTTTCGATTTAACAGAACATTGTTTCATTATTAGTGTGATATGTTTGTGTGTTTCTGACGATCTTGACAAGACAGTAGGTTAAGTAGCCATTTATTTATTGTACACAGTTCATGTTGTTCTTGCTTTCCGAGAAAGAAAATACGGTTTTTTGTATAAATTGTAAAGATATCACCTTTTAACAAAATAGTGTACTTTAGATTGGTTGTATCATATTTTCTGAAATATCATCGATGAAAGAACTTGTGGAATTGGGGAAACAGTTTGGTTACGAGGGGGATTCCCTGAGAAATTTTGTTTGTGAAGAACAGGCTAGAGAAAGGGACACGAGGTAAAAAAAAAAAAAAGCAGCCAAACGGGAGTTGATAGAATTAGAAAAAGTCAAAGGAGAAGCTATAATTAAAAAGGGAAGCCGAAGAAAGACAATGGCTTATAAGAGGGAGAAATTAGAGATAGAGCGACAATTAGAGCAGGAAAAAGGGGAAGCCGCAGAAAGAAAAATGGTTTTTGAAAAGGAAAAGATAGAATTAGAAAAAACAGGCCGAAAGGGAAAGCAGAGAGGGAAAAGAAAGAGTTAGGAAATCAAGCCGAAAGGGAAAACATACAACTTCTAACAGAAGCAAAAGATAGAAAGGGAGCATCAAAGAAGTTCTGAGCTTTTGCAAACCAAAAGGGAGGGGAACATAAACGAAGAGGTCCAAAAACTACCCCCACTTGAAGACGATAAAGATAACATGGAGAGCTATCTTAGATCTGAAAGGTACGCCACTGTACAAAATTGGGGAAAAACAAGATTGGTCGCTGCATCTTAGAGCGTTGCTCACGGGTAAAGCTTTGTTTATTCTCGTTTACCCGTGACGGATTCGCTTATTATCTCGCGTTGAAAGAGGCACTTCTGAAGAAATACGAGCTAACCGAGCAAGGGTTTCGCAAGAAGTTTAAATATAGCGAACCCGAGAGAGGCGAGACATTCATGCAATTTGTCAGTTGGACGTGCAATTACTTGCAGTGTTGTGTGAAATGTGGTAAAGTCGTGAAGACATTTGGGTCTTATGAACGTTTTGCTTTGGGCCCAGTTATTAACAACTTGTGGCAAAGAGTTGTACATGTTCCTGAGGGAAAGAACCTTCACAAGTATATATGATATGGCTATAAAAGCGAACCTATTTGCTGAAGCTCGGGGAGGTACTCAGAACGTCATCTCGCGAAACGGAAAAAGCGGTAATCAGTCTAGGGTCCAAAAACCCAAGGAACCCGAAAAACCTAGTAGAAATAACCAGGGAAGGTATATGGACAAGCAATGTTTCACTTGCAAGGAATGGGGTCATATCTCCCCCAATTGTCCAAAGCGAAAGGGACCAGTCCATACAGTCACTGTAGCCATTAAAGGCAGGCGGTCGATAAATGGAAAGCTCAATGTTTGTCAACCGGCTAACCGGGAGACACTACGAACCAGAAGTGCGTGCAGAAATCGGTCGCGACACTATCCAATCAATCGGCACGTGTATTTTCTCAGAAACTATGGTACAGACGGTGAATGGCACTGTCAACGGCAAAGGCGTGACCATTTTACGAGACACTGTGTGCACTAGCGTGGTCGTGAAATGTAGCTTCGTTCGCGATGACTAATTGCTGGGATTCAAGTCGCCATGTATATACTACTGGACCAATCAATCGCCCACGTTCCTGTCGCAAGGATAGATATCGAAACACCTTTTCAGACCGGAACCGTTGAAACGTTGTGCATAGCCAATCCGATCTACAAACTGACAATTCGCTATGTACAAGGATCTAGACTCACAATCGTGTCTGATTTCAGATTCCCAATCATCCAAGCAGTGCAAACTAGAGTTCAGGAAAAGGGGGATAACATACCCCTACGGAAATTGAAAGTGCCTGAAGCCATTACAGATATTTCCGCGACGAATTTCTGAACGAGCAAGAACGGGACAGACGTTATAAGCGATTGCGGTAAAAATATTGTCGGGTAGATTTCTAAAACGTAAGGGTCTAATGTATAGAGAGTATACTACTGCTGATGGTAGGTAGTATTTGCAATTAGTCGTTTCCCAGAAATTTAGGTCGCATGTAATCAAGGTTGCGTACGAATCTGGTTTAGCAGACCATTTTAGTATGAATAAGACCACGGTTAACGGTATTGCGCAAATTCTATTGGCCCGGTGTGAATAGCGACGTAGCATGGTTTTGTGTGGGTGCGAGGTTGTAAAAAGACGGTGCCAAAATAATTGGGACTACATCATTGGCATGAAGGGTAGGTCCAATACGCTGAAACCCAACGTAGAAATACCTAGTCAGACAATCGATAAAGGGGTCTTGGTGGTATCATGCGTAGCGGTGATAGACGATAGGTCATATGACGAATCGGAATTCGTCTCCGGTACCAAATTGTCCCTTGGATACCCCAGTGACGTAGGGAAAGAGGGTGTAGACCAGATCAGTGTATGTTCGCAATTATCTGAGGATCAGCGTACACAAATTATGGTTGTCCCAATACACAGACGTGTTTACAGACGAACCAGACCGTACTGGATTGATTCAACATGAGATCAAGTTGAATACATCAAAGTCGATCAAGATTATAGGATACCCAATACCCTATAATGAACGGGAGACCGTCAACGATGAAGTGGAAAAAATGTTAGCCCTGGGAGTGAACAAACCTTCCAATTCCTCATACTCTACCCGTTGTGTTAATCAAAAAGAATGACTGGTGAAATCGCTTTTGTATAGACTTTCGGCAGCTGAATAAAATCACCGTTTTTGACAGTCAATACCAGACATAGAAAGCTTGTTTTCAAAACTGGCAGGTTATAAATATATTTCCAAGTTTGACCTTACCAAAGGATATTGTCAGGTATCAATCGCTGATAATGTCCGGAGTTAACGGCATTTGCGACTCCAAAACTTTATCAATTTAGAGTCATGCCTTTCGGTTTAGTTAACGCCGGCACGTCATGCGTTCGTCTCATGCGCAAATTACTTAGCGGTATGAAAAACGTAGAGTTTTGTGGATATCTTTGTTTACACATACGTGGGAGTAACATGTTCAGATATTAAGGAATTTATTCGATAGACTTCGTAGAGCTAATCTTACAGCTAAGCCCACAAAATATAGTGTAGGGTACTTTAACCTAGAATGTTTGGGCCATCTGGTAAGTGGACTAGGCCAGTTGAAACGACACCCAGACAAAGTAGGTGCAATCAAAGATGCACCTAGACCGGAAACTAACAAGTTAGATCTTTCCTAGGTTTGATTGGGTTTTATAGGAAATTTGTCCTCAATTATACGGTTATTGCCAGCCCATTAACTAGGAAAGGGCAACCGAATAAAGTTTCCTGGGGTGTTTGCCGAGAAAATACTTCTAACGCTTTAAAACAGACTGATAATTGCACAAATCTTAAAGTTGCCAGAATTGAATAAAACGTTTCTGCTGAGGACTGTTGCGTCCAATACGGGACTTGGTGCTGTTTTGCTACAAGAGGAGGAGGGGTTGAAATTGCTCATTGCAAGTAGGAAACTGCTTACCTAAGGAACAAAATTACTCCGTGATTGAGAAGGAGTGCCTAGCCTTAGTATGGGGATAGGGAAATTCCATACATACCTTTTCGGTGGAGAGTTTACCTTACAGACGGACCATCAGTCGCTCTTATTCCTGAACAAAGCAAAGGTCGCAAACGCAAGATTGATGCGCTTAGCGTTGTCTTTGAAACCGTTTAGTTTCCGGATCGAAGCGGTTGAGTGTCGGAAAATGTGGATGCTGTTTTTTTTAAATAGGATGTAATCAGATCATTTTCGTTCAGAATTGAATGTTTTAATATTTGCATCATGTTCACATTCTGTGATTTTTCTAAAAGTGTTGCAACTTTTTTAAGGGGGGAGGTACGGTCACGGAATTGTATAAATTTTTCGTGTACCCAGTGTGATCAATGATATTCTACTTTATTTCGAAACAGATTTCGGTTTATCCTGCACCGCACGTGCGGAATGCTTTAGACGGGAAAACCCAATTACATAAATTACACGACGATGTTGAGCTACATTTCCTGTGTATAAATGCTTCACAATAAAATCAAATTCTTACATTACGAACCGTTTTGTCGATCGGAGGTCTACAAATGCTTTGTCCGTACAATTCTTTGGAATTATTAATATCGTTTTTAAGGATCTAAATCACAAGGATCTCCAAAGGTAATATAATTTATATTCACATTTTAGAAATCTTTTCATTACATTGAATACATTTCAATCTGATTTGGCAATTGATCTCTAAGTTGCAGTGGGCGGTTTTACTATCTCTAATTGCTGCAATGAACGATGGAGAAAAAGGTAGGAAAATAAGAAGCTACTTCGAAAGAGAAATACAGATATCTGAACAAGTTAGACAACTGCTAGGTTATAGGTCGCCAGGTTGTCAAATCTTAGATTTCACAAGTTTTACGGATGTAGTGAGACCAAGACCAGCGGAAATCTTGCAATACTGTGTCGAAAGGATCCAAAACAAACGATAACGAGGGCTACAAAATGGAAGAGGATTGTACTACCTCTTCGCCAAGGAAAACAAACCAATATATGGAAACAATCAGGTTATTGAATTCAGAGGTAAAGCTATAAAAATCTACGCTTCACCACCTCTGATCAAGAGCTTAGAAGACAAAATGATAGACATCCATTGTTCTGGATTACCATTGGAGATATCAACTAATGAAATTGGAGAAATGGAAAGGAAATATGGTATCAAAATAATAAAATCGACCAGGGCTACATATCGGGACTTCCCAACAATTCTAACAGGCGTGAGAATTCTCTCAATGGAAGACGCAAAGAAAATCCCGCATTTTTTAAACAATGGGTTTTATTGTTAAAACTTGGTATAAAGGATGCCAATAATAAATACGGCACCACGGGACACCTCCCTAGAGATTGCCGGAACCAGACATCAACTACCTCCAACACAGCTCCTAAAACGTATGCGACAGCAGTGTAAATGAAACTACGATGCAAGAAAAGCTACAAACAGTACCAGAATATCGGAAGAAACAATATGGCCACAGCAGAATAAAATAGGGAAAAGAAAAGGAAAAGAAGGTAAAAGCTAAAGAAAAAGGTTGCAGAAAGAAAGGAAAAAAATCCAGTTAGTAGAAAAGTTAACAGCACCTTTCTATGTCTTGGAAGTGCCAAACTTTGAAGACCTATCTGATGGAAACCTGAGATAATTACATTAGATGTAAAGAATATAAAGATCAACAACGGAAGAAAAAACCCAAGAAATGGAAATCTCCAATTCAACAATCACCCAGAAAAGGAAATGGGCATCAACATCAAGAACTAGCCCTGAAATAGAAATAGATAACCAATTGGAGAAAAGTCCAGAAAGGATACAAAAGGGAAGGAAAAAAATCAAACTAATATGTAATCTCAAAATGTTAGAACCCCCCAAAAAAAACAATTTCAAATTAAGAAAAAACACCAGGACATAGGATGGAGGGATCAAACCTGAGAATCTTGACTATGAACATAAATGGTATTACAAAAAAATTAGAAAGTATATATACATGTACCATGTACCACCAGGTATAAACTTAAGAAAAACAATTTTAGTCAATGCAAATACATTCAATATTTTGCTTTAGGGGTTGATTTAACTGGGTGATAGATTTAGACAAAAGTTAAGGGCTTACAAACTAGGTAAACTTTATAAATGGATCCAACTATTTCTAAAAACAATGTAGTAGATGTCTATAGTTATTTAAAATCTGAAATATACATATTATATATAAAATATATCAAGTCACTTCCTTTATTTATATCAGAAACAAAAGTTATTATAAATACAATTAGGTGAGGACAAGGAATATAGAAATTAAACCGCACTACTTGATAGTGAGCTATTGGATTTCACCTAAACATTCCGAAAAGAAAAACATGTAGGTAACTAAAAATAAAATATTTTAGTAAAACCAAGAATACAAAAAGAATGGATTAAATTTGTATATTTTGAAATTTTAACTAAACTTGCCATTAACAGAATTAAAAAAGTAGACAATGGCAAGAGAAAGAAATTACTCCCTATAAAAATTAGGGCAAGTAAATTTAGGAATCTATATAAAAAGGGTAGAAGATTTGAAATTAAAAAAGGAATTGCAATACAATCAAATTTTATAAGATATTTTAGAATGTATAAAACAGTTATGAAAAAAAATACAAAACTCAGAATATTGATGGAAATATAATTGAGACCAGATATAAACATATTGAGTGATAAAGAAAATGTGAGTTTTGTTACTAGGGGGAGATAATAAAACCAATAGTTTAAAAATATGGGAATTCCCCAAGATCAGATGGCATTTTATAAGTTATCACATTTCAACACTTCTTGTTGATAATTTAGACATGGAGAAATGCCAGAAAAGTTTTAAAAGGAATTATAACCATAATATATAAAGGTACCATAATATATATATATATATATATATATATAGGAAAGGGGGACAAAAAAAGATTTTTAAAAACTGGATTTATTATTATTTATTATTATTATTTATTAAATAACATAATATTAAGTAAAATAAAGAATAGAATAAGCTGCTTAAATACATTAATCAAAGTTGTGGGGGAATGGGTAGAAACAATACTTTATCAATTTCTTCAGTAATTGGACTACTAAATATTAGGAGAGAAGGGATAACTTCCTATGCAATCAAGAAAAAGCTTTTAAAAGCATTAACTGGCTATGTACAAAAACATTTTGTGTTAACCTTATGGAGGAAATAGACAAAGATCAGTTAGACAAAGATCAGTTAGACAGGGATGCCCCCTATCTATGCTGCTATGTGATTGCTATAGAATCCTTGAACATAAAGATAAATAATAACACTAATATTCAAGGAATAAAAATGCCTAATATAAAAGATTACATGCAGATGACTGCAGGAACTTTACCAGAGATAGTTCATCATATAAACATATACAAGATGATTTTATACAATTTGGAAAAGCCATGATTAATCACCATAAGACAGAAATTTTACTAACAGGTAACTGGGTTACCCATGCACCCCAAGATTAAAGAAAGTATAAAAGCATTAGGAACAATATATGGGAAAAACTATTGTGAGCTTTTAAAAAAGATGCACAAATAGAAACTGGTTGAAAAAAAAAACATTAACCTAATGTACAGGTAGCAAAAACAGATTCATAATTTTGAAACAATAAAATACAAAAAAGTCTACAAAAAGCTATAATTCTAAATAGATTTAAACAATTCTCCAAGAACCAAGGGAAGCAATATATATTTACATATATGGATATTTATGCAGATTCAATAATACAATTTACAAAAATTTACAAAAATATATTGACTAAATTACTAGAACCTCCAGGGTGAATAATAGAATAATAGAACTTGTATACAAATATAGATAATATAGAAATATATGGAATAAAGAAAATATTTATATCATATTAAAAAAAATGATAAGAGATATAAAGCTAACCACTTGAAATTTTAACTGGCCAGACATGGAAAAATTGGGCAGGCATAAGATTGACCTCAATATAAAGTAGGCTTTAACTATATTTACAAGTGGTTAACAGGTGAGACTGCCTTTCAAGACAAGTAATGACAAGATGTAGAATATGTAAACTATAGTCTCAAAAGAACATTTAATACTCAGATGCCCAGGGAAACTAAGACAGGAAATAAAAATATGGTACAATAGAAAATCATTTCCTGAACACAATATTAATATGACAAGAACACTTGTAAATCATTTCATGAACACAATATTAATATGACAAGAACACTTGTATAGAACATAAACTCAATGAAAGTCAAAAGAGATGCTTACAATAATTTTAAATACTAAAGTAAATAATACAGTGTCAACTTTACTACTTTCCTCCTATAATTGACAAAGATTCTCAAATAAACCTGGTTTACATTAAGATTTACATTGGTCATTGTTAGCAAAGGGGATGGCCCTAATCTGACCTCAGATGATCAGCATGATTTGAAAAAGAAAACAATCAAAAAGTTTAAACAGAATTTGACCATGGCATAAATGCTTTTTACTAAAATTTAGAAACCCTGCTCAACAAAATACCAGATTTTTTATAAAGTGGATTGTATTGCTATGCAGTAAAACCACAAGCCAAACCAATCTCTTTCTGGCTATTTCTCGTAAATTAAAGCTTTGTTAGGTTGTATATATTTATATTAACTTCAGAGGAATGAAAAGTTTAGCTAAGAAGCAGGTAGAGCCAAGTTTTACATCTGGGATCTCAGGATATAGAGACTCAGCCTCCATTACCTTGGTTTCAGGGTCACTTATGTAAAATATGTGTTGGGCTTTGCTTAATAAGTCTTTTATACTTTTTGCAGGTCATTACTTGTGCATAAGAAGTATTCTTTCAGTAGAAAGCTGAGAAGAATGTCAAGTGAAGAAATTGCATTTTAATCAGGAACCAGGCCAAAGGTAATTAACTTTCATTTATGATTATCTATTGTATTAAAAACTTGAGATGGAAGAGAGACATGGACAGTCTCATTAACACATTGTCTAAGCTGTCCAATTCTAATTATTCTTGTCATGAAACATCCAATAAGATGCTAATGTGTCAGATTTTCAAAGTCAGTTATAGACAAGGTCATATTATGAATGCCTTATTACTACTAAACTACCCCAATTTATTCTGAAACATTCACAGGCCCCCACAGTCATTGAAAATTAGCCTTAGGGTTAAAGATAAAGCTTTCCCCTTTCTTTGATGATGTTGTTGGGCTTAACACCATTTTTCAGCACACATAGGCGATAGGCTATTCATGGAGGCCAGGGAAATCACACAGAAGCTACCAGCAAACTTTCTCACATATCCACATTTGCCTAGACTCAACACAGATGACCGGTGAGATGGCAGTGATCCTGACAGCTCTCAGCTCTTTAGACCAGACCAGCCAAGCCACTAGGGGGGCCCCCTCCATTTCTTTGATGTATTTTTTCCATATATATATATATATATATATATATATATATATATATATATATATATATATATGATGAATCATGCAAAGATAATTCTGCAAAATAAATTTTGAATCTGGGTTAAAGTAAAATTTTGCTTTGATTAAAAAAATTTGCTTAAATTTCCCAACATCCATGATGGATTTTATTTTGAAATTTGGGGTGAATCATTATGAAGCTAAGCTGTCATTCTTAACATTTTCATATCCTTTGTGACCTTGTGTTCAAGATGCTTTACAGTAATGCTTTGATCATTGTCTTCATGTAAGGGCCCCAATCTTGTTGTTTCTAATTACCACTGAACTATTAGAGCATGCTAAATTCTGTAATTTATGCAGCCTCATTGTTTTGGTTTGTAGATGTTTTCAATCATCAGTTGTCAAAAAGCATTTAACCAGTTTTGAATGTTCCATTATTTAGGGTAATATTTTTTGTTAGATTTGGTTTTGTTTTATTTGTGTCAGGTTTTTAGTTGTAATATTACCTAATTGTTCAATTCAAAAAATATTTAGCTGAGAGAGGACATTCTGAACTAAAACACATTTGATAATCTTTGTGTGCAGGAACAATAAAAAAGTATGCAGGAGATGAGGCCAGACCCCAAAAACCTGTAAAGTTACAGCATGAGGTTTTGAAGAATTGGCGATGATATAAGCAAATCTTCACCAACAAGAAAGCAGAACCAGAAGAGTTAACTGCTGCATCATCCACCATTTTGGCTCTGCAGTTTTGTTAGTGGATCTCATGCAGCATTTATCTTGACAATTTTAATTGAAATGACACTACTCTTCAGGTCACTGGCTGTTTTTGTATCCATCAGTGACATGTTTATGTAATAAAATATTGGTGTTGCATTTAGATTTGATTTTCTCTCCTTATTCCTTGTACATTATGAACTCTGCCAGTTTCATTTCTGCACATGGTACAACTCTAGTCTTAAAGTTAAGGTATAAAATGAAAATTTGAGAAATTACTATATTATGAATTTAAACACAGACAACTGCATAATTACTGTAAATGATAGAGATGTAAGTGATCATAGTAAACGTATCCATGCATACACTAAGCAGTCTTTGTTTATTTTAGTGATTTTAATAAATTCTGAAATTTTATATTTAACATTGTAATCTTATCTTGTCAGGGTCCCAAAATCTGGACCATGACTTGCAGCTAAGTATAGCACAAATTATTGGATAATATGAACCAACAAGTCATGGTATATTTTGAAATGCAAAATGAATGGTAAAATAAGATATGAACAGTGAATGCAATTCATAAATTAAAAATGTATTGAACATTCTGTGCTGCCACTAAAGCCCTTTTACATGATAACCTGTGATAAAATTATTTAGGACAATTCACTACTTAAATACTATAGAATTGCAATAATTGACATTGATATCATTACTTTTAGTTTAAGCTATTTATTTAAATGAAATCTTTGCTGTCATTTATTGCAGTTGTATTTTATTTACTGTCAATTGAATGATGTCATGGATTTTGAAATTTCATTAAAGCACACTTCCATTGAAGTGCTATTGAAATTAGAAATCCTGACTGGTTAATGCATTCTGAATGAACAGAAATGAATGGAAATGCTTAATGAAGGCTCTAAATGCAATTCAAAATGTGTCCATCAGACAATAAATGAAAATCAATGAGATGCATCCAAAGCTTGCAATTTGTTTTTGAGACAAGTGATTATATTTTTTACATATGAATGCTTGAAATACACTAATTATATTTCAATCTCTTATTTCCAGGTAGACCATATGGTTGATGTGAAGTGTAAAATCTTGTTGGAGATGCAGAAGGATGCATTTCAGTAACAAAGGATAAAATAAACATTAAGGAATTAAATGCAATTGAAATTCAGATTTGATTAAATTACATGTTTCTGGATAAAATCTGATGCATTCAGTTCTCAAGTCATGTAGTGGGGAGCTATTATACTAACCCTGCAGCACCATCATAATCACACATAAAAGCATAAAAAAATTTACATATAAGTGAATTTAAACAATTCTTTCTTCCTAGGAATGCATTTCAGTAGCACCTATCCTTACTGGGAAAGAGGCTAATTACATACATGTAAACAAGCTTTGTGTTTAGTTTTAATTTTTGCAAATCAGGTGATTTAACACATGTCACCTTCAGTTAAATTTTGTTTGACATTTATGATAAAATCATCAAACTAGATTTTATGTATTTCTGTTAGTACCATATCCACTGTGATCAACATTTCAGAAACATTTTATAAGCTTTGGTTAAAAAAGTTTACATTTTACATAGATTTGTTGTATACTGCCTATGGATGTATGTTATGTACCTAGAATAATGAAACTTGATGAAAGGATGCAAATTGATGCATAGTGTTTAGTCATCACAAAATTAGGCCAAAGTGATTGCTATTCTGATGGTCAATAAATGCCATTATTATAAAAGTTTTCTTTTAAGAGTTTTTGCCATAACAGTTCAGGATGCACAGAAGGTTGGTGTTCACATTATGTCCATTAGTGATATGTGAACTTGTCCTGCATGCATCATGTCCTTAGATGAGGTGTCAGGGCAGCCAAGACAGCTGGCTATGACTCATGCTAACTTTGATCCACAGGAGATCAGATTGAATATCAGCTCCACTGTCACTTCAGTCCACATAGGTTCTGCAATAGACAATGAAATACAGAAATTACTGTAAATTACTTGACCATAGTCTGGTCAATGTATTACTTCCTCATCATTTACCAAGGTCACTTATGAAATATACACTAGTATACTCTGAAAATTTATTCTCTCAAAACAAACAATTAAAAGTTGTCCAAAACACAGCAGAGAAAATTGTTATCTGTGACATAGATAAAAATAGAATTCCAATTTGTTTTACATACCTGTGATATCTCATTCTGTAAGGTAAAATTTTAATTTTTTGATTTCCTCATAGCCGAGATATCTTTGTTAATAGTAAATTATTGTCTTATTCTCACTAAGGTAGAATCTAAAAAGAAAATATGGTTTCCTCACATACGAAATATATCTATGCATGGTAAAGCATTCCTCAATATCCTCATGTGATAATCTCACTATATAAGGTAAAATTTCAGTGTTTTATTTCCTCACATCTGAAATGTCTCTGCATGATAAATCATTCTTTGATATCTTCATGTGTGTGATATCTCACTCTAAGGTAAAATATCAGCCTTCAAAGTTTTTACACCCATACTTCCAACTCTATTGCAAAATATTTCATTTCCTCAAACCTGTTTTCTAAGTTTATATAATAAAATCTAGGGTTTTGCACAACCTTACAGTTTCAGTTTAAATGACAAATTTCTTTGAATTACTGAAACCATGAACAAATAGAAGATAGTTTGAATATGTTTTATTTTAAATCAAAATAGTCAACAAGTCATACATGTAACTGCCTTATTTAGCTGAAAATTAATCAACCAAATTCTACTATGATCCACTTGTGTCTGTATGTCTTGGTTAACATTTTTTAAATGCCCAACACTATAATAACTTTCTGCCACATGTTCTGAGACATGCAAATTTTAATCCAAAAGATTTGAACATTTTAAAGTATTTTTTCTATAGCACATGCTTTAAGAGTTACTTAAAACCTTGACATTGATGCATTCTCACAAAGTTAAACCTTTAAGTCAACACTAAAATATTCAGACCAAAATTCCCATCATTAATCTTTACTATTTGGATTGGAACTGATAGAATTTTAGATATAAACCTGTCGGCAAAAGCATATAATAAATGTGTTGGCACATTCTAGTTTTGATTAGAACCCCTTTATCCAAAGTCATTATTTTGCAACACTTGTATTATGGTTTTTATAGAAATCTATGTAATTGTCATTGGATTTTGAAAATTAACTGAAAAGGAATAAACCCAGTTTTTATTAACATGCCATGGACGCATTAAAATAAATGCTATAATATGCAAAGGCTGGGCTATCTAAAAGATAAATGTAAGAGGTCAACATATGGGGTGATCAAAAATATGAAATTAAAGGTTTTGTAATAAGGTGACATCTTTGTGGGTTTTAATGCACAGCTACATATAATTTTACATTATGCTGTTGCAATTATACAAGCTAGTCCAATAGTGAGAAATGAACCTGTACCCTTCTGATCAGTGTCCAGTGCCATAACCATTGAGGCACTTGTATCAAGAAAACTGTACATGTAAACTGAAACTAAGAGTCACCAATATGATTGACTATGTGATTAACTCAAAATATATGTAATTGTAATATGAATATACATGGAGAATAAATATACATGAATTTTCTGTTGGAATCTGAGGTGACTAGATTAATTTTATGTGTAATTTTTTTGTTGGATTTTCTTATCAAGATGTCTGAGGTGACTGACACATGGAGATTAATTTTACATGTCATTTTATGTTGGGTCTTATTATGGAGTCTGAGGTGATTATTAGAGCAGGTGTGACTGAACTGCTTTGTCATATAATATAAGTATACAACTTTACAAATAAGTAAAATGCAAATACTACAATCATCTTTCTTTGATACCAACTTTCATACTTAATGTCCTACCTTCTCATAACATACATGGAGGTCCTGTGGGTGATGTTTTTCCATGTGTGTCCAGCGATGGTTGATCAGTCCAATCCTGGACTGGGGACATGGATGTACAGCTTGCTGACTTGGAGCTGCTGAACTGTTCCTGGATTTGCACAGAGCACATTATTCAGTTGCATCCACCAGTCTTTCCTGCTAAAAGGTTGCATCACCGACTTGACTACACCAAGCAGATTGATCAGCTGCAACACACTCACTGCTATCAATGCCTTGTACCTCTTCTTTGGACCACTGAGATCTTGTTTTGCTGTAGCTCTTTATAGAACACCTTGAGTAGGCATTCGGCATGTGGATACTAAGGCCAGCCCATCAGAACTATTGCACAGTATGCTGTGGATTCTTGTCATGCTGGCCTAGTGAGCACCTCTGTTTGGTACCTTATCCTGCCATCTCATCTTCAGCAGTTTTCTCAGGGAGCTCAGGTGGAAGTTTCAGTACTGTACAGTCCAGGTCTTGCAAGCACAGAGAATGGTGGGGATAACTGCTGCGTAGACTTCAAGTTTGCTGGCAAGCTTGATGCCTCTCTTATCAAACATTTGAGTAGTGTCTGCAAAATACTATGCTAGCTTTGGAATTTCTGGTGTTGACATCTATTTGAACTGCCTGTGAGAAGGTGCTGCAAAGGTATGTGAACCTGTCCACATTTTTGACTGATTGATGGTTCCAGGTAATCTTTTCCAGGAGCAGGCCCATGCAGAACCTTGGTCTTGCTGGTGGCAATAACAAGCCTAAGTTGGTGCATGCTGTGGAAAAATGGTCCATGCTGTTGCATGCCTCCATGCTGGTGTTTAATAGTGTATAACTAGCAAAATAAACAAAATGTTTTATTTGGCATGATAAGAGATTCTATTGTTTGCATAAATTTTTTAATCCAAAATACTTACCCAATTATAAAACACTAGAAGAATATCCACTACCTCACAAATACTATGGCCATCCCAGGGACTTAATCTATCAATCATCATTTACTGTAGTGTGCATACTCTTCCAGGGAAGTAAATGAATGGAGAGTATGGGAAGAAGGGCCCATATTATGAATGGATTATTAGTGAAGAAACATTGTACATGTATATGCTAGCTTACAAGACAACTTGTAGATATCCATTTGTAAAGATGATCTATCAGCAACTTAAAGTTGTATTTTGTAAAAATAATTAACCAAACTTGATTTAAGTTTGGAAAAATAAAGAAAAGAATGGTGGAAAATAAATACAATCAAAATTGAGTGGAATGTCACAAATAAACTGACTATGTTCTGTCCATCTTTGTGTAATATAATCCATTTTGAACAAATGTAAATGCATGACAAATGTTCATTATGATAATCTGATTTGGACCCATTCTCTAAGGTTGTTCTGAAATCGCCCATTCTTGTCTGATCACAGGGTTTTCATTAGTGGTGATAATTGAATTTTATAGGGTATTTACCAGTATGAAAAAGTCCAACTTACAAGTTTGTTTGTGGCATTGAAAGAGAGGGCACTCAAACCTCAATGTGATATTTCTGTGTTACAGTGGACTTTAATTTATATATTTGTCATTAAATGATACACGTGTCATCGTGTCATCATGTGCGTATCTTTTAAATATGCTCTACCTGTCAAAAAATTCCATAAAGTGAGAGACAATTTCAAGTTCATTACAGCTACCCTGAACAAGATCCTAGGTGACATTTCTTTGAAATATATAGCAAAAGATTATGTTATTAACATTGCAGAAATTTTTGGAGCTTCTCCATAACATTAGATTTACTTATTTTCTCCACAATTTCCCTCACTGGAAACAGCACATACACAGGAAAAACTCAATCATTATGTGAAGATTACAGTGTAGTGAATGCTACGATGTCAAATGCCAGAGAAAATTACATTTGATCTTATAGCTATGGTTTTATGATCATTTTACTTGATAAAGTTATATTTAGATTGAGCACTAAACAAAATCTAATAAAATTGTCCACTGGGCAGGCAATTAAGATGTAACCAATTTGCTCACCATATGGTGGAGTGGACAGTTTTAGTGCAAAATGTTTATCTGTGAAGATGCTGGAAGAAAAAGAATGTAAAAGAAGCACCCAAAGAATGCCTAAAGTGGCAAATAGCAATTTTTCAAATAATATGTTTAATTATATTTACCCAATCATAATACCTTAGGCATGCTACCACTACCTCATAAAATCCAGTCATTATAGCTAGATGCTATGGGAGCTACACATTGTTTGGAAATGTGGCAGTCTGAAAAAGTGATCTGCCATAGATCTAGGGATTGGCACCAAACCATGTGTGTGCCTCAGTAACTACTGGAGTTGAATGTTTAATGAAGGTTTGGTGTGTTCATACAAGTACTGTGTATCCACTTGGGAGCTTTATCTCTTCAAAGATGCAAAGTGAAAATTTACTTGGGGTATTGATGCCTTAAACGGAGAAATACGCGTGCTCAAAACTATGTGAAAAAGTTTTCCAGTTCCCCTTATATGCTTTCAAATTGGAGGGCCTTCTAAATTGATTCTTTAAATAAAATTTACTCACAAACTTCAGTGGCTTTTTAGAAAGTTTTTCAAGGTTTTTCCAGTTTTAGTAAGTGGTCAGAATGCTTTCAGTTAAATTTGTCTAATTTTTATGTCTTTTAAACCCTATCTCTCAGTGTACTACTTTTTAGCCCTTCAATACCCATGTAGCTTAGTTATTGCAGAGCACTACACATAGGCCTGTTAACCAGTGAAGTGTATGTTATGGTTAACAGCAATTTTAATCATTTTATTTATTTGGTACACACATTATGTATAGAAAGATTTAAAAGTAAAATATGGTCGTTATAGCTATATAATTTTTCACAAGAATTTTGTATGTGCTTTTAAAATCTTGAGAGAACTCATTCACCATCAAGTCAGTGAAGCCATGTGCTTAACTAAAACTCAACAATACTTTGAATATTAAAGATTAAGCTTGTGTAAATTATTCTTTTATTATTACAATTATATTACTTACATCCTGGGTCTGTCAAACAGAACTCGACAGCTACTTATCCATGTGGCCTGTTCTTTTTTCCATAACTCTAGAAATAGCCATTTGGCAAGTATGTGAGAAAAAGTTACTGAAGTATGCTATAGGCACTTATAAAAAAGTAACAGTTACATATGTATTATGTGAATATATGTCAGCATACACCCAAGACATCTACACAGAAACAGCAGTTCAAAAGCATGATCCTGTCCTATCTTTTCACTCTTTTGCCTCTGAAAGTAGAAAACAAAGTAAGCAAACATCCATATTCTATCTACATACTGCTCAGTGATCTATTTGGTCTGGACTAAAATTTTCCATTTATGTAAAGGCAAATCTGGACTCAATTTTACTTCTGTACCATTTGAAGCCACAAATTTCTAGACCAAATATAAAAACTGCTGACATATGACAAAACCTGGAATCCACTGATCAAAGGCATGTCTGGAAATTTCAATACCAGCAAATATGGATCAGGAATTATTTTTAAAAAAATGTTTCCTCAATAATATCTACTTGATTCTAATATGTAAGAAGGTCATTCACTAGTCACAAATCCATACAAAAACAAGCAAAAGTATTCAACAGGTCTTGACTTGTTTTAATAAAAGTGATAAAATGTCAACTTTCCAAAGTGGAAGTCAAATGATATTTGTCTCTCCTTGAAAAGTAAGATTTTGCACAGGAGGTTGTAGTTTGGATTCTGTGGTCTTTTACTACATCACTGAGAAAAGTAAAAACCAAAATATTTTGTAAAATTCAAAAAATAATTTCTTTACCTGAAATACAAAGTTAAAGTTTAAAAATATTGTGAATTATATCCCAAATCCAATGGCATAAATTATTCCAAACAAGTTCCAGTGGTGCTGGGAATGAAGTCTAATCTAAGATTATAGTGTTGATGTGTCAACAGCCTTGAATAATCTTAATATGCTAACAAGCTTGATGTATCACAATGATATAATCAAAAACATCTTTAAATTAATTCATTGCAATTTCAAAATAGCAGCTTAGTCCTTAAGTTTGGATACATTGTAAATCCTATGAATAATTCAACTAAATCCTCTCAAATATTAGTTGAACACAACTAAATAACTGTCTCCAATACAGACATTTATGACAGGATGTACTACAGGATTAATACTTCTGTTATTCACTTCCTAAAATCACTTCATAAAATAAAAAGAATTTCAGAACCAGGATGAGGATCAAAAGTTCATTCCCTCATTATTGTAAGTTGTAAACGAGGTTGAGGTTAAGTCTTACAATGAAATACTAGCATTGACAAGTTACAAATAAAATTGGACAACCAGATTAAACATGTTTATCAAATAAAAGCTGTCCATGTTAGTTTGACATAGGCAAGGAACAAACACTTGTTGAGATTCTCCCATGCATGGTTTAGTATTTTATGCTGCCAACACAACACCAACTCATCTCATTTCTTATTTAGAAAGGATGCCACTCTTGGACAATGGGTTTGATGTTCTGAAACTTTGTGGAGTTTTCCAAATACTTTACCAAGAATTTTATATATCTAGAATTTTTCATATTTATGTAAAAATAAAGTTACAGCTTCCCCAGGAAAAATAAAATCAGGCTTGTTCTACCAGATCAGGCACAATATCAGCCCTTTCTATACATAAACTTTACTGAAATTTCACTAATTAGGCAAAGTGAATTTATCTGAAGGAAAAAGAAAAATCTTGATGGACCAGTTGGCAGTTTTTCTCTTCAACTAGAACCTCCTTATTGAATGTTAAGTTGTCGTGAAACTGGATCCCAAAAATATTCAGGAAGTTCTGTTTACTTAGTGATTGGCAACTTAAATTGCATTTCAAATGCACCTCACTACACCTCACATATATTACCTTTATATCCCCTTTTCTTATGACAGACAAGGTTATTCCATTTTTCTGAAACCTGTAATTTGAAATGAAAATGACAAAAGCAGTTATGTGATACTGATTCCATAGCAACTATAGACTAAAACTCTTCCTCTGTCTCTCTCACATACAGTCTTGTCTCTTTCATTCTTTGACATGGAGCCAAAGTCAGCGAATTCTTTTTACTGACTGACTTCACCCTACATGTCCAAATTACATAGCCAGATCAGACATCAAACTGCAAGTGTGACATTAAAATCTGCAATCAGAGTTATATTAATTTCTTCTAAACCACTTTCTACACTACTTTCCTAAAGTTACAAATTGTTATATTGTAGAGAATGGTTTAATATATGCAAAATAAAGCTATCAAAAGAGACAGGAGACCCAAGCAGGCCCTGATATTGCTCACCTTTGTTGTGAATCCAAATTCATTCATGTATTCAAACTACAGAGAGGATGGAAAAGCTTGTTAATGTACAAGTCTTTTATGTTCTTTTCTAGACCATATGAATTGGATCACTACCTCAGCATAAAAATGCAATGATCACTGACTGACCCGAAGGATATCTCACTGCCCCTTAGTAATAAACCCCAATTTTTTTAATAGCTGAACCTTCAAGTATACATAAACCTGCTTGGTATTTAAAGGTGGCAGTTGGTGTTGCCCATGTTAGTTCTTGGGTCTGTTCTGACACTTGTGAAGCTTGAAACCATTGAGATCTCACCCCATGGGTACTATGATGGTTCTGTGACCAAGACACTAGACTCCTAACCAGAAGATTCAGCCTTGATCCTAATTAATATACAGTTGTCCTGCTCCTAATTAAACTTGTACAAACCTTAATAATACAAATTTACATAGCAAGTCTGATTAAAGTCTGTTCATATGGTCTTTAGTGTGCTCATGAGCTGAGCCAATCAGATTCAAGTCAATATCTATGAACAGTGCACATAACTCATCCAAGAGAATGGTTATGTAAGCTTTGTTCCAAATTGGACAGACTTCTAAAGTGTTCACAAACTCAACCAATCAGATGCAACAAGTCTACAATCTGTAATGCAGTCATTTATTCTCAATTTTAGCCTTGATCTTGATACTAAATCTAAACAAATGTGTCAGCCTACTGACAAATGACTTAAAATTAATCACAGTGATACTAATTTGAAACAAATGTAGCCTGCTGACAAATGACTAATATATTTACAATGATGCTAAATATAAACAAATGTAGTCTGCTGTCTTCTGACAAATGACTTATAAAATTTATCACAAAGAAGTTCTATCAGCCATGATATTTGCCTGGCCAACATTGATCAACTGTTGACCATTATACTAAATCATCTTATGCAGTATTGTAAACCACATCCTGTGCAAACTATCTTCCCCAACAGTTCTTACCTATTTTATTACAGTCTGATACAAATTACAGTCCTACCAACTAATATTGTCACTTATTTTGAGAAGCAGTCTATGCTGACAAAAATGCAAGTCCCAGGACCCATGGTGTACTGTTACTACCAAATTTGTCATGTTTATAAAAATAATATAAAAAAATAAAAAAATAAAAATAATTACAAATCCTTTATTTTTCAATGGTTCATATCAAAAACTTGCCAGTTCTGACCCATAACTTGTTTCACAATTATCTGAATTTTGTCACCAGGCTTTAAAAATTGCCAATACATTAATAAGGAGTATTTGTTTAGTCCTCCAAAGTTGGCCTTTTGGTGCATCTTCAATGAGGTGAGGCACCTTTCATCAAAGCAAACCAGCTACAATGACAATGCACCCTCCATCAAAGGAAGTTTGCACCAAACTTGAATGAAAGCAATTGAATCTAATCAATTGCTGCATTTTCCAAAAATTATCAGTGATTGGAACTTCATGAGTAATGTTTTATCAAATTTGTGACAACACAAAATAACCTTATCTGTATTAAAAACACACTACATAGTACATATATGGGATATATACCATAAAGTTACAACTTGCTATATTCTATTTTCATTCCTGTTTTAACTACAATAAACAAGAACTCTCCAAGCCCTAATACAGTTTGTGCTAACGAAAGGCACATTATTCATAAATAATAATTCATAAATAATCTTCCCCTAAGAACCTTCAATCAAAAGATTGATAAAAAGAAAAACTTGACTGAAAAAGTAATACAGAGTGACAAAAATACCTCAGATTACCACCCATGACGTTCTAATATTGGACCCCTCTCTCATACTATATATATATTATATAGTAATGACAGCGGGTCCAATGTCAGAACCGGGTCCAATGTCAGAACCGAACATGGGGGTAATCTGAGGTATTTTTGTCACTTTGTTTTTCCTTAAGATTATTGTTTTGGTTTTATTAACATCAAGTACCTGATCAGATCTGCATACTTTTTCGAACAATTCTTACTTACCTCATCAAATGTCTGTTAGATGCCATACATGAACAGTACCTCTTAAAAACCTAATGATCATCCGATACAAATTTGTCAGGTGCCACTTTCCTATTCACATAGCTTTATTGTAGATCTGATCACTTGAGTCTGCAGTTTTATCAATAAAACATGACAAAATTTCTGACATGAAACCACCTTAACGAGGTATTATAAATTAACTGCAACCTCCTGTGATCTAATCCATCCAGACAAATTATTTTAAGATGTCACAAGCATACCAAATGTTTTTAACAGCAAAATAAGTTTCATCTAAAATACTTACCCAGTCGGAATACCTTAAGAGAACTACCACTACCTCGAAAAATCCAGCCTTCCCATATACTATTAGCTCAAGCACAGTCTGCAATTTTATCAATACAGCACTACGAAATTTCTGACATGAAATCACCTTAACGGTATTATAAAATAGTTAAGGTGATTTTCATGTCATACTATCCCTGTATAGACTTTGTAGATGAGCAATTGGGAAACTTGTATCCTTGATGGCTTGTTAGCATACTCAGCCATTTGGACGTTAAGCAGAGTGGTAGAGGACGAGGACATGTGTTTAGCTTGAGATGACTCCATGTATGCATTAGGTATTCTTTGTGGAGTTCTAAAATAAGGTTATGATACGTCGGTTTGAAGATAACCCTGGAAAAGTCCCACAGCGAATTAAGTTAATATTGTTAGCAGTGTAATGAAGGTCGGAAGGCATAATCTTCCTGTGCCCTTATGTAGGATATAATCGATGATACCATCAACATTACCAAATTGTGTGGATAGTCCATGTAACAGATTAAGACTTACCTAGGGAAGAGTGGTGCAGCCTATTGCTTACTAAACATGTAGAACGCCCTGAATTAGAAAGGACCACTTCAAGTCCTAGTAAAAGGACTCTTCTAGGGCAGAATGTAGAGAAATTTCGAGGAATGAGTGAGGAGGTGGTTTGAGTTACTGATCTGTTACACGTCTGTAAAAGTCATGTTTGATGTACTGCCAACTCTGGCAATTATTGAGCCCGTAATATTGATGATTGCTCCTTGTGAACCATATAATATAGCTTACTCCGGTCAACGGAAATAGGCCATCAAAGTGTGAAAGACATTAGGATAATTAGTTCGGACGGTTATGGTATATTTGATCCATGTAACCTGTCCGTATGTCTGCTGAATGAGAGTGAACTTGGCTGTTAGCTCAGTCTCATTTAGTAGGAGTAATCAAATTGGACCCCAAGGAGGTTTGGTAAGGGGGAATTCCAAAAAAAGACGAGGCCTATTGTGGAGACTTGGATGCCCGAGCTGTTTTCGAGCATATCAAATGCTCCCCCAAAAAAAAACGCTGCAGAGAAAACCAGCATGCAGACTATTGACAACCTTTGGTCTGTGCTGTGTGTTTATGCTTTGCCAATAGTTCTAATATATATGAAACTAGAGCAAAATGTACCTAGTTGTAGCCCAGCACCTGTTCTAGAACAATGTCCGTACTGAACGAATTCATTAAGAAGGTACACCAGACGGTAATATCTAATAAGGTAAGGAAGCACACACGTAAACTATAATAAGTGTTATCACACAGTTACAAACTTGTGTGCCTGTACATGTTATAATTATCAGGTGACAATACCATCTGTTTGTAGGTCAGACAGCCGATTTAAGAAGTTTGGGGGCCCTAGGTACAAACTCCAACCTTAAAAATTAGTAGAATTGCGCCTCGGTGCCTCGGTCTCTCAATCTCGGATATAGAGTATTGCATTGCATTTCCATGTGTCATTTTGTTAAATTTATTAATATAATACTAACCTGCTAACACAACCGACGCCGAAAGTTTATCTTTGGGCTGTGTGGGAGGGGGAAAGTTGATGCGCGGGCCCTAGGAAATCTTTAAAACGGCACTGGGTGCAGAACTCACATTAATATACACCCATGTAAATGTAGCATGTAAATGTAGCCCGAAACTAAATAAGACATGGGCTGCAATTGCGCGACTAAAAACATAAGGAGATAAGGTAAGAAGATAAGAACTCTTTATTTCAGACTGCATAGTCCATACATCTAAATTAAAATACTGATATAGAGTAAAACAAAAGAACACATATATACACATATACCTATATACACACATACATACACACATACATACACACACACATACATACACACACATACATACACATACATACACACATACATACACACATACACACACACATACACACATACACATACACACATAATATATATATATATATATATATATATATATATATATATATATATATATATATATATATATATATATATATATATATATATATATATATATATATATATATATATTTCTCTTCCGTATGTACGGGAGTACGAATCTTAAGCGTTTGTGAGGAAGACGCCAAAAGGATTCCACCCTTTTGCTACGTACTGGGGGTTCATGATCAAGTCGTGGTACCGAGAGTGCCAATATTTCAGACAATGCATTCGTTGTGGGCAAAGGGGCACCTTTCCCGAGATTGCCAACACTACAATCAACATAAAAAATAAACTTATGCAACGGCTGTTCAGAAAAATGATACAGCCACCAACAGGTCTTAAAGCATTCCAGATCCTTATTTCGACTCAGTAGAAGGACCAAGTACACAAAAAAACACCACAGATACACAAGCAGACAAAGTAGAAAAAGCTGCAAAAGAAAAAAAAGACTAAATCCTTTGAGGAAACAAATGAGCACCTGCAGAACAATTTTGGCGGGAAAAAATAAACATCGGAAACGACAAAAACGTATACAACAGCAACATAAAAAAGGAAAAGGACAAACTTGGAGAGAAAGACGACTCCGTACTTTGTATTGAACGAGCCAGATTTTGGTGAGGCGTCTGCACAAAAAGATAAAACTGGCTTGTGAGAGCGCTCCTCCATGTTTTTTAGTTGAACACAGAACAAATGGTGGAGAAACTAATGTTGGAAAACACAATCTTCGATTCAAATTAAAGACGTACTGTATCCCTAACAAGGGATAAGAAAGACGGACAATTTGTATAGAGGAGTACAGAACCAAACAAACTATCAAAATATCAACTAAAAATAAATATATTCTATAAACTGACTATTTAAATAACTATATAACATTTAACTTCCAAATATCATAACCAATACATACCATTGACATAGCAAAGATGGAGGGATTAGACCTAAAAGTCCTGACTATGAACAAAAATGGTATTGGTAACAAAACCAAATTACGGAACAAGCAAAAAAATTATGATATAATATTACAAGAGACACGGTATGCCTGCACAAATAGTGAAAAAAAACTAGAAAAGGATTTAAACGCCACATTTTTCAGAAGTAACCAACCAATAGAGTAAATCTGGGGTGGCTGCACCGCTAAGGGACTGAACCTAGAACTATGCAAAACACGAAACGAATTTAAAGGACGACTACTACACAAACAAATCAATGGAATATTCTTAATATACATGTTTCACTCGAGATAACAAGTTCCAGGAAAACTAAATTTTAAACTAATTTGAATACACATTTACAGCGTTATTCACTAGAAGCCTATATCAGATTTTAATTGGGTATTATCAGACCTAGATAAAAGTGAAGGACTACTACATTGATAACTGCTCTTTTAAAAAGAAATTTAATACTTTTAGATACTGCAATGGAAGTAAACGGGAATATACATACAAATATGCACAAAATAAGGGTAGCCGTTTCGATACGTATTATATATCAGAAGGATATACTAATATATCAAATTGCTCAATTTTAACTGAAAAACAAATATCTACCATAATCCGGTGTTACTAGAATTAATACTCAGTAACAGAATTAAATGGGGTCAAGGACTATGGAAGATGAACAGTGCCCACGTGCTAAATGGGGTCAAGGACTATGGAAGATGAACAGTGCCCACGTGCTTTATGTGGAGTATGTGAGCATTGTTCATCAATGGTTAAAATAATTTGCTACAGAAAATTATGGAGATATAATGGATAAATGAAAAATGTTTGAAAGGGGAATAAAACAAATTTCAAAATACTACAGTAAAACTAAACAAATAGAGAAACAATGGGTAAAAGAAATATAGTGAAAAACAGCAAAAAATGGTCCTAGAACAGAAGAGGAGAATGGTAAAAAAATATAACTAAATACTACTCGCGATATAAAAATAAGAGCGGAAAATTGGGGAATTATACAAAAAAGGTAAAGGAACACAAGGATAGAAATTAAAAAAAAAGTATGGGAAAAAATAGCATAACTTAATATAGATTACAAAGATAAAAAGGGCATTTTAAAAGGCATTAAAGAGTATTATGCAGGAATTTGTAAGACTCAAAATACAGATATAGACAAACAATTACATAGAGGAAATATTGATTATAAAATATTAAGTAAAATTATTACCAGTAGGATACAAACTTGCCTAGATACAATTGTTGTCAACCAATGTCGTGGTGGGATGGGGTAGAAATTTTAAATAATACACTATTGGATCAATAATTGATTTTTTAAAAAAAATAAAGGGTGAAAAAGGAGTCTTGTTTCTATTCGATCAAGAGAATTATAGAAAAGTGAAATGAATCTAAACTGCAAATATATAACCTGCTCGGATTATATGTCGAATTTAGTTGTAAAATTAAATTAACATACTAACAAAAACAATGAATAACTAGTATAAACTAATGTAATTTATAACTTGATTAGGAACAAAAAGAAAATTAGTGCGACAGGGTTTTGGAATTGCTGTTTAAGGAGCATATGATGGTAAGATAGTACGGGTCCGTACCAGATCTCCCCAAAAGGTAAGGTCAAACTACTAGAACATTACGATAACAAAAAACACAAACTACTAAAACTACGAGGTATAAAATGCACATACACATGCACGCTGAAAAAAATATCTTTCTTCGATTATACTTCTCAAAAACTTGTACTCTCCTTTACCATTATACACACACCACCGACACTTAGATAAGGACTCCAAAGTAATAAAGGTAGTGGCCACTGTCACTGAAGCGTGTAGAAAATTGAAAGACATGCCACTGCCATGTGCTCTCTCTCTCAGATTGCATAATATCTAAAAACTCGAAAAATGAATTTGATATTAAAGCCAGTCCTTATGGGAACAAATATATAGGTATGTGTGTATATAGTATAGGTATGTACGAGAGGATGTATAGGTGTATATGTGTTTGAAGGTACATACTATACACAGCATAACAAATAACACAGATCATTGACCTCTGGCAAAGATCACTAAGTAAATAAAGCACCGATACCATTCAAGGTAAAGGAACTTGTTAACACTATAGTAGGACTATGTACGAAACCCTAATCCAAATTAATAAAATTTCCAAATTCTATTTGCAAATACACTACATGCACTATGGGGGTTACAAATAATAAAAAACCATATTTCGGCATTAGGGGTTTACCTTTATGATGAAAATCAGAGGGACCACACCAATAAAATAAAGTCGAATGCCCGAGGTAAATATCTGTACCAAATTTATTACGTCACGCGAAATGTAGCTTGAAATATCAGTATATTCTTAAATAGGTCGTGCAAGAAATGAGGTAAGCGTCCTCCCTTGTAGTCATTATCACAGGAGTCTGCAGTTTTATCAATAAAGCACGACGAAATTTTTGACTACATGAAATTCCCTTAACGGTATTATACAATATTTCCCTTAACGGTATTATACAATATTTATTGTATAATACCGTTAAGGTAATTTCATGTCAAAAATTTCGTCGTGCTTTATTGATAAAACTGCAGACTATTGTATAATACCGTTAAGGTAATTTCATGTAGTAAAAAATTTCGTCGTGCTTTTTTGATAAAACTGCAGACTCCTGTGTTATTATATAGTACATTTATGACGGGTAAATTGTAAGCACCGATACGAGCCCCTGTGGTTGAGGCTACTACATCGTAGCTATGGCTCCACATGCAAATACCCAATATGTGACGACGACAAAATGTAACTAATTTGTAACGGCATAACATTGTCGTGAGAGAAAGAGAGTAATAGTTGGAAATATAGATGAAATATACTTTCCTTAGAAGTAAAAGCAAACCCTCCAACTTGAAGTGACATCTTCCACAGAGTTTTAGCTTTGCGAGGTCTCTCGTGATGAGCGTGTTTCTTGGCACAAGCAGAAGTAATAACTAATGTATCTTTATTCATTGCCGCAGTCTTATATGAAAAGGGGACATCACTCTGCCAGGCCACCAATGGGTCGGCAGACAAGTTTTAGCTCCCTTGAGCTTAAAGTTATTTCTGGTAGGGCTGGATTTGCCAGATAATGGTAGTTCTCTTAAGGTATTATGATTGGGCTGTGTATTCGAAGATGAAATGTTGTAAAAATAGTGTAAAATAGTCTTTGTCTTCAGATATCACTACTTCTTCCTTCAAATATGGTTTTTCGGACTGGTAGTCTCTCAGAGGTGTGTGTGTGTGTGTGTGTGTGTGTGTGTGTGTGTGTGTGTGTGTGTGTGTGTGAAATACTACGTCATAAATAATTAATGGTCTGCTAATGTCTTTCAATAGTTATTGTAATCAGTGCATGCGTTCTGCAAAAATCGTTCATTTGTTTTAACATATGGACTTTTTGAAAGGGAAGTTCCATATGCAACTAGAACAAGTCTTTTATTTATGACGTAGTATTTCACACAAACCCTGTCTGCGTATTGAATTACAGACAAGATTACAGGCTGATCTGTACACAATGAGCCATAGACAACTTTCAATTTTACGAGTAACCTGTAAAACCAAGGAATATAGTGACACCACAATTTACCACACATTGTTATACAATAATTACCCACTTATGTCGACAAGCAGTCTATATCAACAAAATGTGATTTTAATAACCTTAAATTTAAATTTAATTCCATTTTAATTTAATGTATTCAGTATGATATATAATCTTCATTACATACATTAATTGTAAGTGTTTTACAAAAGCATATGTTTTATACTTAATAAATTCAAAACTAGCAGCAGGGAGGGCGAACCCTACAAACTTTTGCGACCAAATCGATTAAAGCCTCAGAATGCCAAATGGAACCTTCCTACGAAATCTCACATTTTAACCAAAAAAAAATAAAGACCCCATTTTACAAATGGAGCCTTAGCGATTTTGTCGCAAATACATTGTCATAACCACCCTCGAAATTGCTGCCATCTACGTCGCAAATATGTTGTCATTTCACCCCCCCTGCTGCTGATTAATACAAATTATTTAACCAAATTATTTGTTAGCTTTTCACAAACAGACTAATCGATAATACTTCACCACGTAGATCAATCAAATTATTTGACTGATCGGTGAGTGTAAAATTAATTCTAGTTAGTGAATCATTTTGACATTGCATATAGACTGGATTAGTCGGATTCTCAACAATTAAAAATCCGGGGGGTGCTGTTGGTGCAAATGAATAAAGAATGTAACCTTGTCGGGCTTGATTTGATTGTTCCATATTAATTTGATAACTTCCTTCGATTACATCACACGTTAAATTAAGTGCGATCACCGATGAAATATCCACATTGTTCGGTGCGATATGTCTACCGTCGCCGTCGGGAGAATTATTATAAGTGAGGATAATAGGCTTCGGCTGGCTATCTTTCCATGATTGATAAATTTTATTAAATCCTTCGTCGATGGCAGTTCTGAGTTTTTTCTTTAACTCGGGGACGTTATATCCTGGTAATTTATAATTTGGATTTTCATTTATATTTTTTTTATAATCTTGGGCTGAGCTAGTTCTTGAAATCGGGCTATTTTCATCAGTGAAGAGATTAGTAATCCTCGAATTAAATATTTCCATGTCATCGATGATTTTATTACCCGCGGCGACTACACTAATGAACTCAGCTTGTGTGAGAAGACCGGATCTTAACGACGGTAATAACAATTTAAAATCATCATTCATTTTTTTGAAGATATGGGATTCAATATCTCCGATTGCTGGACTTGTTTCATGTATTTCCAGAATTTCACCTTCCTGTGGGATATAATCATTATAAAGTGGAATTGTCCACTCATCTTCACCATATTCATTCTTACCTCGATATCGTTTTGTAAAGTTTATATCGAGGAGGGTTTTATATCCTTTTGATGGATTTTCAGGTCCTATTTCATCAGTGACATAATCAGATTTTACAGGCTCGGGCGTGGAATTACCAGCACTTCTAGGTGGATCTTCGGGCCATCCTAATACTGTTCTTATTGAACTGTTATAAATATCTACAACATACCCAGGGGAGCTTATTTCAATTGTAGATGATAGTGTTGGTTCATGAACTGTTATCGCAATTTTTGATTCTTTTTTAGTAATGGATTTTATTCTACGTTGTAATTCATTATTAATTTGCTCAATTTGATAGGACCCAGTTGGTATTGAAACAACGTTCCAATCTGGAGTGTCATCTTTTTTATTCCTATATGCAAATACTAAAGAATTATTAGGTCTCTGACCACCAAATGGAACCGATCTAATATTAGGCCAACTATGATACACTCGTAATTTTGCCAACGCGATTTCCTTTACTGAAACAGGTGAAGGAAAATTCACACTGAATTTAGGGTTTGTTGACGATATTGATATCATGCTTGTTTTCCGCGGAGTGGTATTTTCTGCTATCCGCTGAAGTAGTTGAATCTCTTGCGACATTATTATTATTATTATTATTATTATTATTATTATTATTATTATTATTATTATTATTATTATTATTTACAATGTCTAATTTTGCAATAGATGAAAAAACGCTAGCGTTTTTAATCGTAGTATCATAAATACGTATCATCGCGGAGAATTCGTCTTCGGTAATTATCGTATCATCAAACGATGATGACATTAACGAGGATAATTGTGAGTAACCGTTAGATACTGCTTGATGTTTTACTATATAGTCGTTAAGTTTTTCTTGAGAACACGATGATATTTTTTTAGTAATAGCATTTGCAATTCCAGCAAATGTTGTCACCGCGGAAATAGCAATTGGGACAGCAATCGGAGCTACCATTGTTACTGAAGATAGTATAATACCAGCACCGGCCATTATACCAGATACCGAGTATACTGTAACATCAATTGCGGTAATTCTCCTGCGATACTTTTTAATTTTTATTTCATACTCATCAATGAGTGTTTTGAGTTTTGTTAAGAACTCTTTGACGGTATCATAGCGATATTGCGATGATGGAATCATATTATTTTAAAACCTCAAGTGGTTTCTAATTGTTAAAAATTCTAATTTAGATCAGCTACAAACTCCATGTACCATACAAATGATGTCTTATTTAAATTAGGATCAGTGCTTGTTATTGTAAACCGTTTGTATTCATCCAGGTCAATAGTCGTTGAAATCACGTTGTTGTATCCATATGAAGTCGATGATGATATATTAAACTGATTCAGTGACACTATTGTTAATCGATAAATACCCGGCTTTGACACAGTGAGAGTTATTGTATTCTTTTTAGGTTCCCAATCTAATGATCCAGAGAGAACTGTGTATATCATATTTATGATATTCCTCTCATGAGGAATCTTTATTTTTTCAAGTAGCGGAAGATTGTCTGTTTTAAATTTTGTAATATCCTCGATAGATTTTTTAATATTATTAATGTTATCTCTAATAATACTAAATCCAGCATCATTAATATTTTTAATATTGGATTTAATTTCATCAAAATTGGATTTAATTTCAGCGAGAGATGGAGAGGTTACCGCTGGTGTTCCCAAAAAATTTATTGATAATATTTCTACGAAGGGAAGTATATGTTGTTATATGTTTTTCAAGTTCTTCATTTAAATTTTTTAATGCATCTGTGATTGTAGAAACAAGTACACCTGGTTTGAGTTTTCCATCATTTGAATATAACACTATTGTATCTTCAACGACGTCACGTCTTCGTATTAAGACATCATCCAATGAAACATTACTAGATTTCAATTTGCCCTGGCGATCTTGAAATACAACTATTTCCCCAGGATCTACACTTGACAAATTTAATGTCTCGGCGATTTCATCTTCGATTATTTTTTTTACACTTTCGACAGCTAATTTACTATCGGTTTCTGTTTATTTTTTATTCTGATAAAGGTCGTCCCCAAATATCAATCATTATACAAAAACGCTACGTTTTTCTAAATCATAACGCTATCGTTTTTGCCATTGCCTGCTAGTATATTCATTAACAAGAACTTCTGGTGGTTTCCTTGGAAATCTAGATATCTCTGCAAGGACATTTAATACTTCACGACCGCATATCGGTGGATCATTTAACTGTTGTGTTGGTAGCGTGGAATAAAAAATTGGAGATTACTTTGTTCAAATTCATTCAAAAGTCTGTCTTCATTCAAAAATTCAGAAAGTACGATTCCTTGATTTCTTAAATTTGATATTTCTGTGATGATAGATGTAATATCTTGAAATTCCATTTATTGAATATTATTACTAATGTATTTTACTAATGTATTATATTATTACTAATGTTTTTTACTAATGTATTTTCTTATCTTTAAAATATTTTTATCGAAGATATTCATATACAAAAAAAAAACAAAACATATACAATGCCCTGTCTCTTCCTCATTCGAGTTCCGAGGCAAGAAAGGCATACATTAAAGACTTATACAATACCCTAACTCCCCAATCGAGTTCAAGGGCGGGTTATATGGGTATTAGACGTGAAATCCAGGTGATTTCTTTACAAACATTGAACATATAACATGAAGCCTCATTTGGAAACCACTTTCACGCCAAACGACGTCAAAGAGGCCCAGAGGGGGGACAGCACATTCTTGGAACTCATTTAGTGCCTTCGCATTAAATAAGCCCAAGGGCCACAAACATAGATCTCCCAATTGGAAGCTCTAACGTAACAAATGCTATATTAGGTCTTCCGGAAGATATGTTGTGGGGGGGACAGTACATTACATATAGGATGATATATATACAATGAGATGATAGGATGGTATATATACAATGCGATTATATATATACTAGGGACAGTACATTACATATAGGATGGTTATATATACAATGAAATGATAGGATGGTATGATAGGGACAGTACAGGACGATACAAACATGAAACGACGGGGCGGACCTACACCCAATCTACCAATCAAAAGCAACCCAAGAAATTAACCCTGGTTGCAGTTGAAAAAATTCAACCACACCATGTCAATGGCGTGGGAGTTTTGATTGGCAAATTGGGCTTCGTTTAAAGCCCCAAACTTATTACGGCTCATATTATATATAAGGTGACTAATACTGCAGTGTCAATGTGTAGGTGTGTATTTATTTTCCTAGCATTTCATAATGAATATTGTGTAGTAATTTCAATGGAAGCTAAGTATTTAAATAAAACATTAAAACAAGAAATACAACTGTTATATAATAGCAATTTTTTTATTAATTTCTATAATATTACGATTAAATAATCGTAGTAATAATGGATTTACATGACGAGATAACTCTGTCATGGGGATCCCTGTCAATTCAGGACCTGCTATTCGAGAAAGATATTTTTCTGTGTCATTGGATAATTTTATTACATGTAGCCACACTAAAAAAACTAAACTACATGTAGCGCGCTTTACTACCTTGACCTCACATACAATCTATTTTAATTTGTAATTACAAAGTAATTTCATTTTCATACAAAATCTAAACAACGCTGTTAACGTACGTAATTGGGATTTTTAAAAAATCTATTAATAGAACCTTGACCTCGGCCATACATAACTCTGTCAAATTGTCTACCTACAGGTTTTTCCAACAAAACCCTAACTGCTGTTCTCAATACAGTCTTTAGAAACAAGAAACAATAACACAAAATCAAAATCCGTACAACCTGATACGTATATATACCGTGTTAACCATTAAATACGTACATGAGATCACACACATCAATAATTCAATCCAATTTCACATGTGTTCGCACGAATTACATATCCGGGAATCAATATCGAAAGTAGGATAGTCACGTGACGACCAGTAGTAATGAGGGGAAATACGGAACAAAATTAAAAGAATAAAATATATTCTATTAATAGTAATTATTGAGAGTCATTTCATGCGTATGAAAACTTTATTCTATGTCCATTTTTCTTTGAGATAGCTGTTTGATAAATCCCTTCAGCAACTCTTTGTACTGAAGGAATACATATTCCAAAATATTTTCCCGCAGCATTTATTGAATGAAAAACTCTTTCTTCATTCGTCGCTGTATCAAATGATTTAACTCCCCTGCGTCGTTTTGAGTATTTCCCTGTCTTTCCTCTTTTTGTATTCTCTCTTTGAGAAATACATTGTAAATTTTCAAGAGAATTATTTTGAATATTAGAATCAATGTGATCAATAACACAGCCATCTTTAATCGGTCCCATATAACACTCAAAGACTGCCCTATGACAGAGATATCCCTTTCTTCCAGCAGTAAATTGCAAGTATCCCTGATTATTAACAAAACCAATTGGTTTTTTCAGTCTACAGTGTCTAACAACACCATTACGAGATATTTCATAATTAACGAGTATTGGATGTGGTCTGAATTCTTGCTCCATTTATATATAATAATACTATTTGTCTAATTCATCATTTGCTTTAATTATAAATCTATTAATGTAGTCTTGAGGGGTTTTTATGATTTTGTCTTTGACAGAGTCATGGTTAGGGTCAATGATAACGTTTTTTATTCGTTTATCATAATAACGTTTTAATTCTCTAAACCGCTTACCCCCACAATTGATACATAATTGTGATTTTCCTCTCACACCCACCCCACAATTTATGCATGGGGACGGGCCTGTCAAATTATTTCTGACACTCTGTAAGTGATATCCACAGAATTCACCTCTACACGATTTATTGCATGGGGTTACTGATCCAATCATAAGCCATTTGCAGTGATTCATTATATATAAACAAAATTTTCTATTTAAATACTTGTCTTATTTATATGAATGAAGAATTCAAGAGATTATCGACAATCAAGCCTTGGAAAAATATTAAATTCAATCTTGATAGAACTCTCGAAGATGTACCAAAAGAGAGAATAAATAATAGAAGTCTGATTAGAAAAATACGAGATTGTGTTCATGAGTTTAAACAGGACGGTGCATCACACACCTGGTCAACATTTAAAATTGATGGTGTTGTTGATGCTAGAATGAATGATGAAACAGCAGCTATGATACTATCACAACTTGGCAATAAACGGTATTTTCTCAGAGTGAAATTCATTATCAATTTAGAATCGGGCGAATGGGTTATAAGAGACAAGTTTGAGCCAATTCTCAAAGATAGGACAACAGTCATTGTTAGCCGTGATTCCAGACCAAGGCTGTTAACTGGAATTGATAAACCATACTATGAAAAAGCGTATAGAGAAACAGCAATCGTTTATGGGATGTATCCGTTAAATAAGAAACCTGACATTGGAAAACTAGCACCAATGAAACATCAACGTCAGTGGAAAAGCCACTCAATTGTGTGGCACAACGAGTCTTAGAACACTTTACAAATGCACTCCGTGGGAATAAATTAACCGATCTAAGACATAAAAAAATAGATCAATGGGAGCTAACAGTGAAAGAGAACGGAGCAACTATTTCCGATATAGCTAGGTTGGAAAAGTCGTTGAGATTTCCGATAACCGTTTTAGCGATAACTGGCGAAGTATTATACGAATCGAAATACAATAAAAACGGAGCTCCAATCAAAATTATTGATCATAACAAACACGCATGGACATCCGCGGTTACAATATTCCCGCGAGACAGAACAGTGAAGTATATCCCAGAAGAATTCACCAAGAATGGCATTCTCACTGAAGAAAGATTATTCGATGCTATTGCTAGTTTGTGTAAAAACGACCCTGTATCAGTATGGCTACTTCATAGTTTTGAAGATGAAGAATGTCAATTCAATCAATTTGTGAAACCTAACGGTGAATTATATCGCAGTGAAAGTCTACATAATAGGATGAAAAATCTAGCAATAAGTCTCAGTGAAAACGCTAGCGTTTTTAATGGAAAATCCGAAGATTACGAACAGTTACTTACAAATTGTTTTACAATTCCATCGGTTGCAGCTCATTTTGCAAGAAAGAAAAATAATTGGAAACCAACACGAAAAGAGTTTCTACAGGATGTTCAATCCAGCTGTTTGGAATATTATCATGGCGGTCTATGGAACGTTAAATACAATCGTGAAAGTATGATATCAGTTGATATCGTTGCTTGTTATCCAGGAAGTTTTCTAGGATATGGATTCGCTGGTGAGTATTTTAAACGGTTTGGACATCCCACACATGAAATGACTCGCGTTGCTATTAATGGACAACTGCCTGATTTTGATTTGACCGGTTTTGCTTGCGTAGCATCATTTGAATTCGCTGAAGGACTTCATCCGTGTTGTTATGTTTGGATTGGTAGACACATGGCTGAAAGGATGTGGTTACCAATAGTGTTATTGCGATATATGATTGATTGTAAAATGTTAGTTTCGTTGATTGTCAGCGAAGCGATTATCTCATATCAAAAACAAACCAATGTCTGGTTACCAGAACCAGAATGTCTTGATAGTATAATCGATAAGTCTAGAAAAAATATTGATGCTGACGAGGAGTACATCATTGAATGGTCAAAAAAGATATTTAATCAACGAAATAGTGAAGCAAAGGATCTCGGCCGAAGAATAATCGGTAAATTTACACAAGGTGGAAAAAAATTCAACTTTAAAAGACAATCCTCACGATTGATTATAGATGATGCCGAATACGACTTCGTTATTAAAGATGCAGTAGAGAAAAATAGATACGCAAATTGTAAAACAGCCTTTTTGTCCAATAAAACAAAGTTAGGTAGAATTGTTACTTACAGTGATGGAGAAAGCTCTGCATATCTACATTTGAGAGCTTCTATGCTGGGTTATGCATCTATCAATTTATTTGCAATGATAAATAGATTTCCTAATATAGCAGTCAGAGTTGCAATTGATTCAATGTATGTCGATAAAAAATATATCAAAGAGATAACTAAATTTACTAATAGCGAAGAGACTTGGGGAACATGGCGAATTAAACATGAAATACAATGCAATTATTCTGAATCAGCAGACCTTGAGATTAAAAGCAGTTACCTGAAGAACGATAATTCTATCAGTGAAAAATCCGATGGATTTTCTATGTCTAAAGCACCACCGATATCAGATCCAATTTTGTAGATATAAAACAGTTTATTTAAACGGTTGTGGTGGATCTGGAAAGACAACACGTGCGATAGAATTATATCGAGAGAGAACGTCCATGATTGTACTCACACCAACCCATAGACTAGCGAGAGAGATCAAACAACGAAATGTTGAAGCTTGCACGTATCATAGTTTTTTTCGATACAAGGGTGATGCTTGGACTCCTGAGCGAATGGGTGAGAAATTTATTCCAGCGGTTATTATTTGGGATGAAGCATGTACTGTTTCAGAAGATGTATTAAAAATGTTTCTTGATTGGTTATTGCAAAATAATACAAAAATTATATTGTGCGGCGATCATGGTCAACCACCACCATTTGTTGGTAGAAGTCCACATAATTGGTTAAAAGGATTTGTTGATTATTACGAAGAAATTGATGCTGACTATAGAGCACTCGATGAGCAGTTACGTGAGTTTAAAAAACTAATTAGATTACAACCCGATAGAATTCAATGTGAAGTAGCGCGTGAAATAATTTCTGAAACACCTTTGAATGATTTTTGGGAAACATGGAGACCAAATGGTACATGGTACAAAGGCTGCATATTTCACAAAAAGTGTAGTAGATGTGGACAAACCCGACACACTTCACACAAATGTCAAGGAGACTCAAAAACTAAAACTCGACAACAACAAATGCCTTAGCAACAAGCACAAGGACAGATCATTAAACCGAATCAAGATCAGCTTCCAAAACAAGTTACAACAATCCAAAATAAAAAGGATCCAGAACTCTCCATTAAAACAAATTCGAGAACAACAACAGATTAAACAAGTACAAGAATAACGACAGTTAAAACAAGTGCAAGATAACCCGAGTCGAGAACAGATTACACATCAGCTACAGCAATCTAAACCAAATAAAATCGAAACTCCCCATCAAAGCAAATTTGAGAACAACAACAGATGTCTAACCCGAACAGGAACAGCTTCCAAAACAACAGCTACAGAACTCCTCATTCAAACAACCTCAACAGAAACGCCAGTATTAAAGAATCCTACTTTGCAGGCATCAAAAGGCGCACAAATAGCAGGGACAACAGATGAGAGAAAAAGAGAATAATAGAGAACAAGGAAAAGCAAAAAGGAGAAAGAATAAACAAATAGAAGAACAAAGCAGAACAGAGAGGAAAAATCTACTTCAAAGAGACGAAACATTAGATGGCACATGGACTTAGTGATGAATTTTAAATTTTAAAATAAATCTATTATACAAATGAAATTAAATTTTACACATACAACAATTTTGAGAAAACTTTACTGTTAACTTATTTTACCATAATAGAAAAACCAATACATGTAGGGTCTCCCTAAATGGTCTGCAAAGATCAACCAGGGAGAGCACCCTCCACAAAAAATAAATAAAAAATTAGAGATTTACATAGCTTTTATTACCTTAAAAAATGTATTTTGTGTTGGAAGTTGTCTGTTCGTATGGCTACGTAGAAAGACTTGTTTTGTTATTGGAGATAATTGAACTTCGTCTACTTTCTAAATGATTATTTCACTGGAGAACAACACTACTGGTTTGGACAAAAGACATTTATGAAATTCTTATTAATTGGAACAGAACAATATAAATTGTGATTCAGTGTAATATTTGTTTTTGCCACCAGAATTAAAACGCATCATAATGTACATTAACGATATTTACTGCAGACTCGAGGTTGTTCGGATCTTATCTTCCAGTCGGCTATTGGACGATTCGGCCCAACTTGGACCGAAAATAACACATTTCGGCCCAACTTAATACAACTGACAAGTTTTAACAAGTGCTTATTTTTCAAAAGGAAATGCTCAATAACTTACATATGCGTAAGTTAACCAAGACAAAATATTTTTGGACAATTTTTATGGTTGTGTTTTACTGTATAGTTCACAATTCTTGCTTTAGGTAACTTAATTATTTTATTAATTTGGAATGTTATGTATGAAATTAAGGTCACTTTTTTACTTACAAGCATTTATTTTGAATTAGGTAAACTTTTTTCGAAGTTATAAAGGTTAGCTGTATGTATGTATGTATGTATGTATGTATGTATGTATGTATGTATGTATGTATGTATGTATGTATGTATGTATGTATGTATGTATGTATGCATGCATGCATGCATGCATGCATGCATGCATGCATGCATGCATGCATGCATGGATGGATGGATGGATGGATGGATGGATAGATGGATGCATGCATGCTGGTGAGTTTTGTGTATACGGGCTCAGATGTATTTTGATTTGTTTTACTTATTCCTTTCTAGCACTTATTTTGTTTCTCATATGAGAGAGGTTGGTTGATTGGTTGAATATAAAATGCGCACCAGCAATATGAGACTATTTAGCAGCATACAAAAGGTTATATCTTTTGTTATTTAAAACAGTTAAAGGTAAAGCGATAAAATGGTAACGGTGATAAAGTTTCCCGATCAACGTGGAGTACAAAATGATGCGTGACAAAGAAAAGAGATGAAAATTAATAAAAAATCTATTAGAGAGAGAGAGAGAGAGAGAGAGAGAGAGAGAGAGAGAGAGAGAGAGAGAGAGAGAGAGAGAGAGAGAGAGAGAGAGAGATAGATAGATAGATAGATAGATAGATAGATAGATAGATAGATAGATAGATAGATAGATAGATAGATAGATAGATAGATAGATAGATAGATAGATAGATAGGATTTTAAATACTCAGCGGAATCATGTATATAGTTTTATAGTCTGAACTATTATGTTTCTGTTTGGACCGATAGTGGTGAAGCGGTTGCAGTCTGCCAAATGAATGATGTTGGGCTGGGTTGTCTGAGGTAATTTATGAATGAAAAATTTCCTCTGAGCAATTAAGTCACACACACACACACACACACACACACACACACACACACACACACACACATCTATCAAAAGCCAAACTCAATATTGATGGCAAATGAAATACTTTGGATGATATAGGGTACTTTATCATGGCTTGATTTTTTATCATGGCTTGATTTAAATAGCAGAGATATTCTAACACACATCACCGTTTTTAGAACTCCGTAAACCTTCATAAATGTTCTGTCTTTCTCAGCACTGAAATAATATCCAATCCGTATTCTTCTAGAAGTTATAAAATTATGACGTTTTTACAAGTTCCAAAACAGTACCGTTTTTCTTTTCTCTAGACCACGAGCACCATCTGTAACATTTTTGTAAAATCACCAAAATATCGTCCAACAAAAATAAAACCGTATCAAGCTGCCTTTTTTCTAGGCCGCCACTTCATCAATTTTTCTTCACAAAAATCGTGCATTTAATCTTTAAATTAAATTACTTCTAACCCATATATTCCACCCACGAATTTAATATCAGCTTAGTAAATACAGTATTTAGTTCAGATGAATTTAAGTGTAAACATTTGTGCCACGAAAATAATGGTCTTTAGATTCAAGACATGAACAAGTACCGAAAAACACCTTATCATTGTCAAACACCTTATCATTGTCAAACAACTTAGTTTCAAGCACTAGTTAGCAAAGACATCGCACAAACAGTTACACAAATCAAAATTGTCTTACGCTAAAATGATTGTCTCAAAATACCACTCATGAAATCAATTTTATAAAGGCACTTTTAAGATTTGGCAGTGATGATTCAGTTAACAAATACTGAGCACAGTGTAATGTTGGTAAAATCAATTGAATTCCTCGGTTTGGGTAATAGTAGTTGGCTGTGGATATCTTATTGGCATTTAACTTGTACCACAGTTGGTAAAATATTGTTATGTATATCAATAGTTTTGTAACTCATGGTACATGATTTGACCTAATTTTTCTATTTTTTTTATTCATGGATGTAAGTTGTACCTTTAGTTGGATTTTCCCTACGTGACCTGGATCTGTTTTATGAATATTACGAGCGTATAATTAAATAGGATCTATAAATAGATGATTACGGTGACAATTACTAATAATAATCATAATAATAACACTATATGACGACTTTGGGTTAATTTCTTATAAGCTGACGAGGCTTGGATGGTTCAAAAGAATTCAGTAACTTCCAGTTAGTTGGGCTAGGTCACATGAATAAACAAATTTGGAATAAATTTTGTATTAAGAACTCTCACGTGTGGTATAATGTGAATATAATTGTAATAGAGGGGTATATATAGATGTGTGTATAAAGAGAGAACGCAGCAGTTAGATTCATTCCTATTTGGAATTCTCCTCGTTTCTTGTATTCCTGTTGTAAGTCTGCATACGTGTTTTATGTTGTACTTAGTTATTATTAGAGAGGAAAAACATGTTTAGACTGGTCATTGGGAATAGAAGATACTCATTATTTTGGACTATATTATTATTCTGGAACTGTTGTGAATTACTCAAAGGAGTTCTGGACAACGCCATCTTGAAAACGTCATGATTCTTGGCTGAACAGTACATCTCCGGTTTTTAAATTTATATGACAATATTCTAAGCTTTTAACTTTCGCGGCACTTTGCCAGGAATAGTTTCGATGCACTTTGTGATACTGTAAGTTTCTTCTATATTTTCATTATAACATTTAATAATTAAATTATTTGTTAAGTTTAACAAACTGTTTGGGTTTTGCTTCCATCTGTTACTTAGTTTGTTAAATCGTTTTATATAAGTCGAAAACCATATACTTGCTAAGGATTGACTTTCACCCAGCTTTTACATATTACAGATTTACTTTTAACTAAGCTTGCTACTCAGCCAGTTGCAGTACGCAAATCCAGCGCAGACAAGTTTCAAACTGTTTGACAATAATTTTTGACATAACGGTATGCGAATATTTGGCAGCGTGTATAATGTGGATTTATACTGGCGCCAGTAGACCTCCCACGTCCCCGTCCACTAAAGATTATTTCCAGAAACAGTTAGTTTTACACCCAAAATGATATAGAGATACAAATTGACATTTGACCACCACACCAGGTGACCTGGAGCAGTCAATGGATAGGCAACATTCATGCATCATTATCTCTAGCGCCGAGTGTGCTCACCTCCCAAACGCTGGCAGGCAGCATGGACCTTTATTAAATGTGGTCCGGTGTCCATTCATTTTAGTATATCCATGAAAAGATGATGTTGTAGAAGATGAACTTTAGGACAAGTATGCGAATATATATATATATATATATATATATATATATATATATATATATATATATATATATATATATATATATATATAAACAATATATATATATATATATATATATATATATATATATATATAAACATTGATAACGGCGCAAAATCAAAACAGATTCCCAGTGATTCAAGCTAAACAATCTCTTTGTCAGAGATAGTAAAATAATATATACAGAACAAACACTTAACAAAGTATTCGAACAATTCTGTAAAACTAAATGTTTGAATCACTAGGGGCAATTTACAACTAGATTTATAAAAATAATGGACAAGCGGGTTCTTGTGTTTATCACTTAGTGAACCAATATGATAGTATTGTGTATGTATATATATATATATATATATATATATATATACATATACATATATATATATATATATATATATATATACGTTTATAAATATATATGCATATACATATATATATACATATATATATATATATATATATATATATATATATATATATATATATATATATATATATATATATATATATATATATATATATGAGCCCCATCAGCACGGAGCTTCCTTTGCCATAAGAAACACCCTCCTGGCCTCGGTTGAGCCTCCCTCAGGGTGCACTGAACATCTCTTGTTCATCCGCCTTGCCATTGCTGCAGCTCCTGTCAACATCCTCAGTGTTCCGCGTCTCCAGAAGACATAAAGGATCAATTCTATGGGCATCGGGACGAACAGATCAAAGGATGTCCTAAGGACGTGTTACTATTCTTCCTAGGAGACTTTGAAGCTAGAGTTGGAGCTGACCACGAGTCATGGCCTACCTGCCTCAGACATCATATCACTAGAAATACCAACGAAAATGGTCAAAAACTGCCTGAACTGTGCGCCTATCATGACCTGTTCGTTACTAAATCCTTACTCAAGTGTAAGCCAGAACACAAAGTGTCATGGAAACATCACAGGTCTCATCGCTGGTACCAATTCGACTTGGTCATCACCAGGCATTCTTCCCTGAATAGCATCCTCTCCACCATAAGCATGCATAGTGCAGACTGCAACTCCTACCATGCATTTGTGTGCAGCAGGGTGCGTCTAAAGTCACGAAGAGTGTACTTCTCTAAACTAAAAGTTCGACCTCGCATCAACACCTCGCATATGTCTATCATCTCCAAGGTGGAAGAGTATGTGTCCGCCCTGGATCATGCTCTCCAGGATCTTCCAGAGCACGATTTCGCAGCCAATTGGAACGCCATGAAGGACGTTATCTATAAAACAGTCATGTCGACGTTTAGCATGAATGAACGGCCAGGCCAGGACGGGTTCAATGCACACCTTTCAAGGATGGAACCAGTCATCGAGAACAAACGAGGAGCTTTCATAGCTTACAAAAATGCCCTAATGAACGTACACTTGATGCCCTCAGAAGAGCCAAAAGCACCACCAAACGCATCCCTAGACAGTCAACAAACGAATACTGGCAGTAATTGTGTGAAGGAATCCAGCGTAATTCCGAGTCAGGAAACATCCAAAGCATCAAGAAAACTCTACAATGAAAGGGGTTGCTCCACTGAAATTTCTGACAGTTTAGAAGATCACAGACTGTGATCAACAGATGGCCAGATGGGTGGAGCACTACTCAAAGCTGTATTCTCACGAAACGTCAGTCACCGATGTGGCACTCAGCAGCGTACAGGAACTGCTCACTATGGAGGAGCTAAACAAAATGCCTACCTTAGAGGAACTCAGCAAAGCCATTGACTCCCTCCCAAATGACAAAACACCAGGTAACGATAACATCCCGCAAGAAGTTGACACAAAACTGACGGCTATGTCTTTGTTTGAAGCATTTTAGTATTGAAGTGGATCCATCATTGCTACCCCCAATGATATTGTATTTGAGATCACAGCTTTGAGCTGCAATCTCGGTTCTGATACTAGAAATTTGGTTGTCCAGCGACTATCCATGAAAACTAATAAGAGCCTTGAAGTACGTGTATTGGCTGAATTACCGTTCAACAGTTGCAGGTCACAAATCTGCGTAACAAAGACATCTCTGATTACGACCTCAGATTTATCCTAGATGAAGTCGACAAATATACGACCCTGAAAACTGAAATGCTACATCGTACTAGGCATAGATATAGGTTGTCATTAACTAAGTGTCAAAAATAAATCTAATAGCCCGCAGTATAACCCACTCTGCGTGAAGATTATACAAACTCTCTATGAATTCATAAAAAGCTATGTGGTGTCAGTCGGAATGACAGAACCCTCAGAGTGACAGCTTGCTGACTTGATGCCTGTTCTCATCACACCTCTAGCAAACGATATGGGTTCAATCTGATTAAAATCAAATCTCTGCTGTCCTTCATGAATATTTGATGACGACCGCTTAAGAGTTATGTTCTGGTGACGTTTGAATTAGCCAATGGAAATGCAGATTTAGAGAATCTGAAAGTGAATCAAATTCATGCTCTTCATCGACACTGCTCTGATTCCATACGCAAAGATATAATACTTCATCTGATTGGTTGATAAAATTAGTGATTATGGTAATAAAATATGTTACCAGAACATGACCCCTAAGCGGTCGCTGTCAGATCTTCATGTTTAACACTGGAGATCTCATTTTAATCAGACTGGATGCGGGTTTACAAAATAAGGCGGAAAATAAATTTATTGCCAAACAGTAATTTTTCCGTCTGCCTTTTCAGTGAATTAAAAAGAATGATAGGCCCAGGTGTGTTGTCACCCTCACCCGATATGGTCTGCAGAGGCGCAGTAGAATGTCGTAAACTGCCAATGCCATTGTCAACATCTGTTTAAAAAACTACCGGCTGAGATGCGTAAATTCTAAAACTAATTACAGCAAGATTCCCATAGTCAAAGTCGACAAAGGCAAAAAGGAATCAACAAGATCTCATCTGGTGAACATTTAAACTGTGGGAATGGCAACAATACTACAACATTCCTAAATAAACTAAATAAATATAAAATATTAATTGAACGCTGCCTTCTGTCTAGCATTTACAACCAGTATATTTTGAACTACACAACAAAGTTTATATGGTGCGTTGTTGATAGATGATTATGACGAGTATGAATTTAAACAAATATGAATGAAAAAAAACAACATATCTGAGTATACATTTTGAACCAACATGATAATGAATAATCGGGCAATATCTAGGCAATAAATTATCCAGAGCCAGCGAATTATATCGGTTTTGCAACTCGATTTGAAACCGTTCGCGGTTGCATAATCTTTGAGCTTTTCCACCGCGAAGGGACGTGTCCGCTTTTTCTGCACCTGTTCACGCTTCAGACGGAGTCGACACCTGGCGGCAAGCAGATAGTGACAAGCCGTTTACTGAGCAAAAAGAGATAAGCCGGTCACCATTGTCATTTGTCGTATCAGCTGATCCGTGCGGTCCGATTGCGTGCTCAAACCCAAAGCGTTGGTTACCAATCTTAGCGTTAAAGTCATGTAAGCAAAATTTCAATAGTATAGATTTTACTGTGGTAACGATCAAAAATTTAGTGAGATATTTTTTTGTATTAATCTTAGCTTTATTTTTAAGAAGATGGTATTTAAAATATTGTGCAAGTATGATATGTGCACGCTATGCATGACTTGACAATTAGGCTTAAAAACGACCCTCCCGGGAGGTTGAACGAGTTGAAGAAAGTAATTACAGCTCAATATATTAAACAAAGGTGAATTGGAAAATGTCTTTAACTGCTTTTCGACGTTTATGTATAAAATATCGACAGACAAGAGTGAGGTAAAGAGAAAAATTGATGTTGAGCAAGATTGAATATTTAACTTTGCACAGAGATTGATATAAACCTCCCAGAGGAAAATCATGACTAGATTTTTATTATTGTGTTTACAAGGGTCGTATAAAATAATTTATAAAGATGGTAAATGTCTATTATGCTCAGGAATCGGTTTTAAGCACACGAAGTTTTCACGCAGATTGATTGTCAAAATATAATTTAGATATATGCAATAATTGTTTCCTACATTGTCCAGTAAATTACTAAGGAAAAAAGACTATAAATGAACTTGTCAAAGTCTCAGTTATATGTTACTATCGTGGACCTAATGACTACAGAGGTGGAAAGGAGGAACCAATATAACAGAATTAAAGACTTTTTAAAATTGGTGTCATATAAATAAACAGCACTGATATAAATATGTCATTTGTTTCGATATACAGGACAAATTATCAAGCAGTCTGCAAATATAAAAACTAATAATTTACAGATAAACTCACTGTATTCAGGCATGCTACGATGCTTTGGGTAAGGCCAAACTAGTGAATCGGGAATTAAGAACAAAAATGTAATTCTTGTGGTGTTCATAGAAGATGAAATACATTTTAGCTGAACAAATGTCTTACATTTGTGCAGGGAAGCACGCAGAATTTTTGGGGTGGGTGGGGTGCAAACATATATTCAACTAATAGGTTTTATGGCTGTAAGCCAAAACATGTTTAGAGGTGCAATGGGGGGAGGGGAATAGTGCCCCCTATGTCTCGAGTCACATGCATTTGTAGGACAGACATGCGTCAAAGGAAGAGGTATAGTGTCTCTGGATTATCACACGAGGCTTAATTATAGATATGGAATGTAAAGTTTCGATTTTTTTTATTACATGATCCTATCAACTGAGAGTGAAAGAAGAGGTAGAATCAGCAATGTAAAACTCTACAACAACAGCATCAATAACGTGAACGATGTACAGAACAACAGCGTCAACAACCTAAACAACCATAACCTCATCAACCTCATCAGTCCAAATCAAAAGATACAAATTCAATAGGAATACAACCTGAACATCAAAAACAACAACAGTCAAAAGTACAAACAGCTAAAAGAACAAAAATAACAAGAAGCAACAAAATGCAGCAGCAAAAAAATACATGAAATTAATAAGCAGGCATTAACTCTGATACCACTAGGTTCACAAACAGAGGGAACAGAGAGAGAGAGAGAGAGAGAGAGAGAGAGAGAGAGAGAGAGAGAGAGAGAGAGAGAGAGAGAGAGAGAGAGAGAGAGAGAGAGAGAGAGAGAGAGAGAGAGAGAGAGAGTTACTATTGGATGAACAACGTAAGGCAGAAAGAGAATACCTTCTCCAAGCAGACGAAACCTTACATAAACACTACGGAACAAGCGGAATAATACTTTCTTCAAGAAGATTTAAAAAAAATAAAAAAAAAAAATAAAAAAGACGGAAATAATGTGTAAGTACATATTAGACAATCATAACAGAAATAGAAATGTATCAAGTTTTAAAATACAAAACACTTTACACAAACTTTATCATGAAGAAAGAAAATTTTACAATATAGCACAACTTTCACATATATGGCAGGAGGGCCTCCCTAAATGGTCTGAAAAGATCAACCAGGGAGACCACCCTCCATACAAAAGAAACAATTGAACGGTTTTGAAAGTGATACAATCTAGTGTATAGGGCACTCACAGCGATATAAGGCTGAACAGTACATTAGTTTTCCATAGTTTCATCTACATATTTACTATACATATGTTATAGTGTTTTATGTTTCGTACTAGAAGCATGTACTTCGTCTTGTGGGGATAAATGTACGTCATTTCTGGTTGGCGTCTAGAGGTGGGAAATCGTAGCTAAGGGGAAGTAACAGCGTTGTATGCTTAAATTTCGGGTAATTAAATTATTATTTTTTCTTTAAACTTTACATTTTTTGTATTCTTTTTATGCGAGTATTACTACTTTTAAGCATGTAATGCAAATCAGATTTAAACAGAAAAATGTTGGAGTATGCCGGGACCTTTGAGCTAAAAGCTTTTCGCTTAGAGAATCGTGATTAAATATGCACTGAATTTTGGGGGATATTTCCCTTGTGACTTTTGCATTATCGTACAAGATGGCTGTTATTACATATGTGTGTGATGGTGGATACACAAAATAATAGTGCATAGATTCGGTATAAAATAAAGGTTGCGTCTTTTTGTTCCTACCATATATTAGTGCAAGCAATTACAAACAAAAAAGTACATATTTAAATATTATAAAATACATTTTGGTGTATCTTAATATTGTGTGACGTGTTCCCGAAGAAGTGAAACTGACTAGTCAAGACTTCTCTTCAAAAAATGAATTGAACACAAGGAATTCTCAGAATTAATGCCAAATAAGTGCAAATTCGCTATCTTAATTCCCTGAAAACCTGGAATAAAATTACAACTATTATTGCATGGCCTATAACTGTCCGCCGTTCAATGCTTTACCAAAACTTCTGTGCACATTTCGTCTGTTCTGCCGAGAAATTTCGAACGATGTATAGAATATTTAATAACAAAATTCAACTCTGTTTTAAGGACTCCGAAATTAGGTTATCATCTTTCGTGTCTTTATTTTGCAGTTTGAGCTATTTTTAAAATATTTGCCATTTTCTCTTTAATTATGACTCAAGCTGCCGAAACTAAAACGTTTTAATGTTTATTACAAGTCCAAATTTTGTACTAAAGAGATTATTTGCGACAAGGAGGCATAGCTTCAAAGCGAACTTAACTTTCAAGGAAGTCTTTTTCATTAATGACACTCGCGCATTCAAGAAGCATTTTGCATTACTTTGTTTACGAACTCCCAACGACCTCTGACGTACAACCAATCTAATGCAGTTAACTTATTGTAGCTATTTCTGAGACACAGACTATATCATACGACTACACTTTTGCTGATGGCAGGGATGAAGTGTTTTGCTCCGACTTGGCGGATGGAAATGCTATGATCAATCTGATTTTATAATAAACGAATATAACATAATTTCAGACTATAAATGTGTCCACATTTCACGAGGTATTCGCTAACGGTAATTCCAACATCATTCCACATAAGTAACTAATACTCATAACATAGCAGGGGAAAAAATTATAGTGTGATAACTTTTAGTCAGCGACGGATATTTCATTACACTTTTACCTGAAAGAGCTGTAATGGGCAGAAGGGAAAATGCGAATGTATTCATAAATTCGATAAATCAAACAGTAAACCTTCTGCATGATCATGTGTGAAGTTATCCCCAAGCCATATTCTAAATTTAAGATAAAAAAACGATCTAATATTCTTCCCCTCCTTCTTTTTACCCCTAGTTGAACCTGTCAGTGTAGTCGTAGGTGAGTACTGTGACAACGCTTCGGACTGCCTCGGATAAATGTTGGGTGACAAATGATTAGATTGATGGAAAACGTTTGCTATCGACGCTCTACACCTGCCAGAAATTTGGGACGGAAGGCTCACCTGAGTAAACTGTACTAAGCATGCATATTAGTAGTAATGATGCATTGAAATTTGTAGCGTTGTTATCTAAAATCATACTTTGTCAAAGATTTGAAGAAGAAAAAGCTCATAGTCATTCTTACATCTGGAATCACACCAACCAAGCGTGTGGTAAGAACAAATTTATGTCATCGATATGACGAGATATTTCTGTTTCATATGTGATCAAGACGAAGTCTTCTACGTCAACAAAATGACTTAGGGACTGTTGACAATGTAAACAAATTGTTGTTGTTGTTGTTGTTGTTGTTGTTGTTGTGTGTGTGTGTGTGTAAATATATATATATATATATATATATATATATATATATATATATATATATATATATATATATATATATATATATATATATATTCTTAATGTCAAGCTAGCAAAAACCGCAGCCTAAACATGCACAAAATGTAGTCATGCTGACAAGCTTATTCAACAAATTGCAATCGGTAGCTAATTTTGTTAATAAAAAATATTGACTTGATTGCATATCCAATATAAATATCCCATGTCGACGACAGCTGATGTGCATTCTTTGTAATTTACGTTAATACTGCGCTAAAAATGCTGAGTATGGCCTTCGGCCCCGCACATCTTCTGTGTCACGTGTGGCATGTAGGCCGATAAATCAGCCTGACACTTGTAGGGATATATTTATAGACTGGTGGTTTAGGTGCTGATATTCCCTCTTCAATGATCTTGCAAAATAAATCTGCATTCACTTTTGTCCACACACATCGGTGTATATTTATATACGTACGCTGTTAATTCGACGCTGTTTAAGCCTACCGTCGACTGAAGGGTTCTTTCCGCGATATGTTTTTACTATTACCGGATTAAATTCACGTAGAATAACTCAATCCCTGTCCTGTGGCCATTTTGAATTTCGCGTTATATATAACTTTTACCAAATATTGGTAAGTGTCGAAACTGTACGCAGGTGTGTTTTGGAAGGAACTACATGCAGCAAAATTGCACATTTTAACGAACAAGTGGCATCTAACCTACATATCATCCATCAGTATCAACAAAGTTTGGGGTGAGGGAAGGGGTTTGATTTTATCGGATTATGTCTTATTATGACAGCCTGTTCCCTGCCCATCATATGTGTGAAGCTCATAGACTTTGTATCGTGTGTCGCTATAAGTCCAGTTAAATAGTAAAAAAAAAAAAAAAACACGCTCAGAAAATGAATTTCTGGGCCTAAAACTCGAGAGCGTCACACACCTTAGTTCAGACTGAACGATCTTTATTACGTTAAAGATGATGCTTTATTAAATTTCAGTCTGTGTACAGATCCTGCATAACTTCGTTTCCAGGCTACTTGGCAAGTTCGCACATATCACCGTTGTCTGGAGCACAGGGGTTTGTTACAAATAAAATTGGGAGCCTAACCTGCAATAATGTTATAATATTAGCAATATAATCATGAAAAAAAGAAAAACAGCAGACAATACAAATTAAAATATACACAACATGTGCGAAGTAACTCTTGAGTAATAGTGATTGGTCTAAGAGTTGTTTCCCTAAAACTGGTGCTGTTTTTAGAAACCATTTTGTATCAACTTTATTAGATTGGTTTTTAACTTATGGGTATTTTATTTCCTGAAGCAAAAGAGCACTTCCTAATGTCACTGTCTTTCTCATGAAATAAGGCATACCGTAATAGCAGAATGAGATACAATGCTCCGCCTTGACAATCTTTTTGCACAGACCACATGCAAACTTTCTTTCCTACATGGCACTGTCAATTACTTCACCATAAAGTAACTGAGCTCTGAATCCGACAATCATTAAGTATGATCTCTTCAAGGTAGCGCACCAACGTAAAGCGTAAATTTGCGTCTAGCCTGCCACTTAATACTTTATTGCCTTGATGTTGCCCGATTATTCATTTTCATATTGGTTCAATATATCCAAATAATACTATAATACAGGTTAGAGAATTATAATTTTATAATTTGTACTCTACAGAGTTTCGAACCCAGGTCCGCGAGTAAACGGCACCCATCGCCTTGCCTGCACACACCAGCCCATAGCCAGTCACGACTAAGCACACATTACTAAAAAAATATGGCACTGAATCGGTGTTATATGAACTTGTGTGAACAAAATAAACTCGCCAGACGACCTAGTGATGAATTTTCATATATATGCAAATTCGTTCCAGATTCCTATTAAAGAAATCAAGGTATATATGAATTTTATTACAAAGAATTATAAATATATACCAAAGAGAACAGAAAGTGCTATCCCTGGATTCTATAGAAGAATGATAAAGCTAAGCAGAATTAATAATTTAATACAAATAATACTATCATTCAGGTTAGAGAATTATAATTGGTACTCTACGGAGTTTCGAACCCATGTCCGCGAGGTAACGGCGTCTTTGCGTATGGAGACATAGCAGTGTGGATGAAGTAAATGAATTTTATTCTCTTTCAGATTTTTTAAATCTGCATTTCCATTGGCTAATTCAAACGTCACCAGAATATAACCCTTAAGCGGTCGTCATCAGATCTTCATGTAGGACAGCAGAGATTTGATTTAAATCAGATGGAACCCATATCGTTTGCTAGAGGTGCGACGAGAACAGGCATCAAGTCAGCAAGCTGTCACTCTGAGGGTTCTGTCATTCCGACTGGCAGCACATAACGTTTATGAATTTACAGTGAATTTGTATAATCTTCAAGTGAAGTGGATTATTCTGCAGGCTATTAGATTTTTTTACCTTTAATTGATGACAACCAATACCTATGCCTAGTACGATGCAGCATTTCAGTTTTCATGGTTGTGTATTTGTCGACTTCATCTAGGATAAATCTGTGGTCGTAATCAGAAATGTCTTTGTTACGCAGATTTGTGGCCTGCAACTATGTTGAACGGTAATTCAGCCAAGACACGTACTTCATGGCTCTTATTAGTTTTCTTGGATAGTCGCTGGACGACCAAATTTATATTATCAGAACTGAGATTGCAGCTCAAAGCCATATCATTGGGTGCAGCAATGATGGATCCACTTCCATACTACAAACAATCACATAGCTGTCAATGTTGTGTCAACACTATCCACCGCGTTTATTGCACGTTTGCACTTTTGTACACGTGCTTTGCTGCCCAGCCTCTGCCCGTAAGGAGATATCAGTGCGCAGCTTATTAAGGAGCACACAATGGGTCTTGAAATTTAAGGCATACCTAAATTAAAAGTCATTGATAAGTAGCATGATATAAGTTTAATAGAACTGGAAGAGTTGTTAGGTTAGATCCCCTGCGGACACACACCTACAAGCTGTCGCCTTGGTGTCCTGGTAAGACGGCGGAGATATCTAAGAAGATTTCACTTTTTCTGATATTAGATCCACAAACAGCATGGTCTTCAACACGGCCGCCAACTCCTTCACCAAATTTCAAAAATACCAATGAATCTGTTCACAGGTTAACCTTCTGTTTGTTCTTCTGGACAACTGCAGAATGCGTCTTTTTCTAAAATAGCTATTTTCAGCCTGTGAGATGCATCAAAGGCAAAACTAACTCAGAAGAGATTATCGCCCAAACGTTTCACTGAATATCACGTTATCATTTTATTGGCAATCCAGCCAGTAGCCTACTGAGGGTAGTACAGGTGTTCCAACAAAGAAATTGCAATTAACCGTAGTTGCGCGATGGTTGGATTATAATGCTCTAAGTAACCCAGTACTCTCTGTCCATCTTCTTTTCATCCTTATTCCATTTAAATCTGAACCGGTACATGTTTACCACAATTAGACTCAGGTACTCTCGCATCAGTAGTATGTATTTCCTTGTTGGCACCATGCACCTTTTATGCGAGCTGTACCAATACTCCGTTTTCGTTAATCTCAGATGTTGACAAAAATGGTTTGTGATCCATGTTTGTGTCTGACTGCTACCCCATCGATTCGCTTTTAAGCTAATATTTTGCAAGTCTTAGCGACAGCTATGCCCTTGCTGACTATCAGTCTCCAGGTGCCTCTATCCTAGGCCTGTACTTCCCAGCTGTCTGGTGAAATACTGTCACTGCGGTCTCCTTTTTTTGTAGAGGATCACAAGTGTGGCGTCGCACATGTCTTGGGGGACTGCTTCTTCCTCCCAGCAGAGGCAGAGTAGCTGATGCAATGGCTGTATCAATGTCGGTTTCCCACGTTTGATGGTTTCTTACGGAATGCTATCGCTACCTGGTGATTTGTCATTTGGAGAGAGAGTCGATAATTTTGCTGAGTTCGTCTAAGGTAGGCATTTTGTCTAGCTCCTCCATAGTTGGCAGTTCCTGAGCGCCACATGGGTGACTGGCGTTTCGTGGGAGTACAGCTCCGAGTAGTGCTCAACCCAACTGGTCATCTGTTGATCTAAGTCTGTGATAGTCTCACCCATCAGAAATTTCAGTGGGGCAACCCCTTTCATTGTAGAGCCTTCTGGATGCCTTGGATGTTTCCTGACTCAGCACTGGATTTCTTCACACAATTCAGTGTCAGTGTTCATTTGTTGTATGACAAGAGATGCGTTTGGTGGTGCTTCGGGCTCTTCTGAGGGCAGCAAATGTACGTTCATTAGGGCATTTTTGTAGCTATGAAGGCTTCTCGTTTGTTCTCGATTACTGGTTCCATCCTTGTAGGGTGTGCATTGAACAAATCCTGGCAGGGCCGTTCCTTCATGCTAAACGTCGACATGGCTGTGTTATAGATAGCGTCGTTGGCTGTGGCATCGTGCTCTGGCAGATCCTGGAGAGCATGATCTATGACGGACACATACCCCTCCACATTGGAGGGGATAGACATCTGCGCAGTGTTGATGCGAGTGCGACCTTTTGGTTTAGAGCGGCGTAGTCTTCGTGACTTTAGACACACCTTGCTGCACACAAATGCATGATTGGAGTCGCAGTCTGCACTATGCTAGCTTCTGGTGGAGAGGATGCTGTTCAGGGAAGAGTGCCTAGTGATGACTAAGTCGAATTGCTATCAGCGATGAGACCTGGGATGTTTCCATGACAATGTGTGTTCTGGCTTACACTTAAATAAGGTGTTTGTAATGCACTGGTCATGATAGGTGCACAGCTCCAGCAGTCTTTGACCATTTTCGTTGGCATTTCCAGTGCCATGATGTCCGAGGCAGGTAGGCCATGACTCGTGGTCAGTTCCAACTCTAGCATTAAAGTTTTTTTTTAGGAGGAATAGTAACTCGTCCTTAGGACATCCTTTGATCTGTTCGTCCAGATGCCCATAGAATTGATCCTTTATATCTTCTGGAGACGCGAGAGTAGGGGCAAAGACACTGAGGATGTTGACAGGAGCTGCAGCAATGGCAAGACGGATGGACAAGAGATGTTAAGTGCACCCTGAGAAAGGCTCAACCGAGGCCAGGATAGCAAAGCCAACTCTGTGCTGGTGGGGATGACACACACACACACACACACACACACACACACACACACACATATATATATATATATATATATATATATATATATATATATATATATATATATATATATATATATATATATATATATATATATATATATATATATATATATATATATATATATATATATACACACATTGGTTCGCTAAGTGATAAACACAAGAACCCGCTTGTCCATTATTTTTATAAATCTAGTTGTAAATTGCCACTAGTGATTGTAACATTTAGTTCTACAGAATCGTTCGAAAATTTTGTGTTATATAGATTATTTTACTTTCTCTGACGAAGAGCTTGTTTAGCTCGAAACATTGGGAAATTGATTTGATTTAGCGCCGTTATCAATGGGATATATATATATATATATATATATATATATATATATATATATATATATATATATATATATATATATTCGCATATTTGTCCAAAAGTTTATCGTTTACAACATTCTTTTTATGGATATACTAGAAGGTATGGACCACGCAGGTCAAAAGTCCATGCCGCGTGCCAGCTTTTGGGAGGTGAGCACACTCAGCCCTTGAGATAATGATGGAAGAATGTTGCCGATCCATTTACTGCTCCAGGTCACTTGGTGTGGTGGTCAAATGTCAAATGTCAATTTGTATCGCTATATCATTTTGGATGTAAAACTAACAGTTTCTGGAAATAATCTTTAGTGGACGGGGACGTGTAAGATTTACTGGCGCCAGTATAAATCCACATTATACACGCTGCCAAATATTCCCGGCTCGTTAAGTCAAAAATTATTGTCCAACAGTTTGAAACTTTGTCTGCTCTGGAGTGGCGTACTGCAACTGGCTGAGTAGCAAGCTTAGTTAAATTAGTTACATTATACCATGCGTGAGTGATCTTAATACAAAATTTATTCCGAATTTGTTTATTCATGTGACCTAGCCCAACTAACTGGAAGTTACTGAATTCTTTTGAACCATCCAAGCCTCGTCAGCTTATAAGAAATTAACCCCAAGTCGTCATATAGTGTTATTATTATGATTATTATTAGTAATTGTCACCGTAATCATCTATTTATAGATCCTATTTTATTATACGCTCGTAATATTCATAAAACAGACCCAGGTCACGTAGGGAAATTCCAACTAAAGGTAATCCATACAACTTACAACCATGAATAAAAAAATAGAAAAATTAGGTCAAATCATGTACCATGAGTTACAAAACTATTGATATACATAACAATATCTTACCAACTGTGGTACAAGTTAAATGCCAATAAGATATCCACAGCCAACTACTACCACCCAAACCGAGGAGTTAAATTAATTTTATCAACATTTAATGTTACATTATGATTAGTATTTGTTAACTGAATCATCACTGCCAAATCTTAAAAGTGCATTTATAAAATTGATTTCATGAGTGGTATTTGAGACAATCATTTTTAGTGTAAGAAAATTTTGATTTTTGTAACACTGTTTGTGCGAAATCTTTGCTGACTAGTGCGTGAAATTAAGTTGTTTGACAATGATAAGGTGTTTGAAAATGATAAGGTATTTTTCGGTACTTGTTCATGTCTTGAATCTAAAGACCATTATTTACGTGGCACAAATGTTTACACTTAAATTCATCTGAACTAAATACGGTAATTAGTAAGCTGATATTAAATTCGTGGGTGGAATATATAGGTTAGAGGTATTTTAGCGAAAGATTAAATGCACGATTTCTATGACGAAAAATTTGACGGGGTGGCGGCCTAGAAAAAAAAGGCAGCTTTATACGGTTTTATTTTTGTTGGACGATACTTTAGTGGTTTTACAAATTTGTTACAGATGATGCTAGTTGTTCTAGAGAAAAGAAAAACTATACTGTTTTGGAACTTGTAAAAACATCATAGTTTTATAACGTCTAGAAGAATGCGGATTGGATATTATTTCAGTGCTGAGAAATACAGAACGTTTATGAAGGTTTACGGAGTTCTAAAAATGGTGATGCGTGTTACAATATCCCTGCTATTTAAATCAAGCCATGATAAAGTACCCTATCCAAAGTATTTCATTTAAGAAACATGAAAACTCAATAGTGATTGCATTTTTCACCTTTTCGAAATCTATTCATTGAGTGAGATATCAGATAAGATGTTGATCTTGTTGTCATTAATTCTTGCTTATTATATATATATATATATATATATATATATATATATATATATATATATATATATATATATATATATATATATATATATATATATATAAAAGTGTGTGTGTGTGTGTGTGTGTGTGTGTGTTCATGGTTGGGACTGAATTGCTCAGAGGATATTATGAAATTATGTTTCATTCATAAATTACCTCGTATAACCAGCCCAACATCACTCATTTGGCAGACTGCAACCGCTTCACCACTATCGGTCCAAATAGAAACAAAATAGTTCAGATTATATATTAAACTATTTACATGATACCGCTGAATATTTAAAATTAATTGATGTAGGATTATATTAGGAATAATTTTGAATATAATGATATATAGTATATTAATTGAATCTATCGTTAACTATGTTACTTGCTTGCGGATGAATATTGAATGTAATGGAGTTCGGATGACTGCGCATGAAAGTTGCAGACAGCAAAATATTTAGTGAATATGGAGGTCACTTTGATGTCTCTGGAATAATTGCTTGTTCAGTTTCTAGTGGATTTTAATAGAGTGAAACAAACGCCAATGTATAATCTATTCGTAACACTGAATCTCATCGAAGATGAGTAGAAGACGACGAAAATTGCCACCACTTGTTGGGTGGCTGTTCGCGATAATTGGTGAGTTCCATAGACATACTGTACTCATACCGTGACCTACAAAGTAGGTTGTTTTAAATTTTTTAATGAGGTAGAACCTTATTGTTAGTAAAAGCGTACGAGTATGGTCATTAAAATACATTTAGTATTATATATTATACCTTTATTCTAACATGGTTTGAAATTTCTTGCATTTGGTCAAATTGAACTATTTGTATATAATAATAAACACAGCAGATGCATGCATCGGCATTTGGCTGACCTGTTGATTGAAATTGAAATTGAGACGAGAAACCGTCAGGATCTTAGGTGTATTGAAATATTGTTGACATAGTGTCCATGCGCATGCTGGGTTTTGTTTAAGCACAGATTTTCTACATTTTAGTGCAGGAAAATATAAATGTTACTGTAAATGGTATTGCTCTAACCATCAAGCTCACTCAGTGGTTCAAGCAGGCGGTAACCCCTTTGGGTAGGAAAACTACCATTAAATTATGTATTTCGCAATACTGGTCAGGGCTTAAAAATCTTGCGTCCAGTAGGGTAGGTGACATTTACTAGCCCTACACCACAGGTGCTTGACGCAAACCTGATGTTGGACCGGCTCAATCATGCTACATTTTAGATATTTATTTTTAGCAGTTAATACCTACTTGTTATATTACTGTAGCGAGATCGCAGGGTGTAAAACTTGCAGGACATAAAGCATTAGGAGCTGAACAGGACCCCTTTAATTTAACTTGCACAGAGTTACTCAGTTTTACATGTTACAACTCATTGGTCTTGAATTAAGTAACAAAAAAGAGCAAAAACCAAGCCCTATAAAGTTCAACAAAGTGATAATTAAAATAGAACTTGTACTGTTTTGAATTAAATCCCCAATATGTCTATCTTTAATACAAAAGTATAAATTGTGAATGAATTCCAGTAGTGTTGCAAATGAATTCAAATTTTTTATTTGCAGATGTGCCAATAGTCTTGAATATGCTAATGTGCTAGCTAGCTTGATGTATCACAATGGTATATCTCCGGAGTGTTCTTGAATGAATTCATAATTCCAGTAGTGTTGCAAATAAATTCAAATTTTTTATTTGCAGATGTGCCAATAGTCTTGAATATGCTAATGTGCTAGCTTGCTTGATGTATCACAATGGTATATTTCCGGAGTGTTCTTGAATGAATTCATAATTCCAAAATATTGTTCTAGTCAAAGTAGGAATAGAGAGCACTTTGTAAATCAAGAGAATAATTTAAATAAACAAATAATTTAAAATAAAAATGAACACAACAATAAGACCAATTCCACTTCAGATGTTAAGGTATGAATGAGTAATCCTGAAATAAACAATTTTATATACCCCTCCACTTGACCTAGGTTGCAGTTACTGTTTTATGAAAATACTCTGTCATCTTAATTTAAAAACTTATCTCTGGAACTTTCTGAGGTCAGAATCAAGACAGTATCTAGGACTCAAACTGAAGTAAACATGATAAGACTGCTGATGTTCAATAAAATTTCTGGTATCCTGTTTTTCTCTTAATTTTGTAGACATGCCCATGCAAGTGTCTTGCAAATTTTAACCTGCCCAAACCAAATTTGAGCACCACTTTGGTGGCCTAAGTAGTTAGAGTATCAACCTCAGATGCTGGAGGTTGTGGGTTTGAATCCCAGCTAAGTCATACCAAAGACTTTTAAAAATGGTACTTCAGGGGTCGAGCGAGACTTGAATTTTAGGGAGAAGTGACTTCTTCTTTTGGACAGAACAGGGAGAAGTGGGAGCAAAGCAAGAAACACAATATGGGTGTGTGTGTTGTTTTCATAAACTTATTTGAATTATGCCATATATTTCCCAATATGCATATTTGCATTTAACATTGGTTTTAAGCAGAACTTTTTTTTAAGCAGAAAATTTTCAGAATTCTGTCTAAATTTTAAATACATTTGGTGCATGTTTAAAATTCATATTCATATTCATTGTATTTTGGCAACATGATTTTAAAGAGAACAATAGAAGCTTTACATTGTAATGAATTTTAACCAAGTAACTAGAATTAAAGTATTGTAATTGCAAGTTAGTACAAAATGCTTAAGTTCCCTTAATCAAGAATATTTTTTCTTTTTACTTTCTGAAGTTCATTATAAAATGGCATTTGAAAAGGTTTATGAACTTGTTTGAAACAAACCTTGCACCATGTATATGACACAAAACTCACGTCTTTCAGATCATACTATTTGTACTAATTTTGTTGTTGCTGATAAATCTTTGCCATAACTGTTCATTGACAACACACTGAAGAATTAAAGTCAGTATTTGAATGAACTAAACATTTTTAAAGCAAAGAGACTGTGCCAACATAACATACAAGTGCATCTATTTTTAGAGACATCGGTTTTCTTAACCCTTTCATCACTACAGACCGAAAAATCTGTCCAGGGGAAGTAAGTCCGCAAACACTATGGACTGCGTACTCGGTTTAGGGCAGTATTTTTCTTTAACGTTATAGTACCCGACTAAATAACTTTCGGGATACCTCTAATAACTTCCTTCTTGTAATGTAGATGTTATATTTGGATGATCTCATGAGTTTAGCTTGTATACAATTAGAAATATCGAACAAAGTAGGAACTTTTAACGTGTTTTCCGAATGTTGAAATCTGTATCCAAAATGGCGGAGTTTGAACAAACTTCAGAGAAGGTTATCAGAGGATTTTAATAATTTCGACCTGGTAAATTTGGATGAAAGAGAGAAGATGTCTGGAGAGACAATGGAATGCACTTGTGGGTGACAGTGATGACGATGAAGAAAACTTTGAAGATTTGGAACCAGAGAAATTGTACGCACCACATGGTTTTGTTTTGGACCAAGCCGGAAAACCAAAGAGATTTGTTTCAGTTTTCTGACAGAATTGGGCACTCCCGAGTGTTAGAGGGCTCCAGGAAAGCTTAGGAATATTTTCAAATATTCTATTCAGATGAAGCTTTTGGAAAAATTGACCGTTTAACAAACATCAATGTGATGATCAAACGTGGCAGAGTGTTATAGGTGTGTGGACAGATCTCACCTTGGAGATCATTTTTGTTCATTTTATAGAATTTTATATATTATGGACACCATGAAAGAAAGACTTGTGTTGTTACTGTGATTATTCAATAGTACATAATAGGGTCAATTGAACAAGTTTTGAGAACTTTCTAAGTTTTCTAAGAGGTAATAAAATAATTACTTGTATTTTACCTGTTGTGTTACCTGTTTGCACCTGCATTTTAACAGTTGTAATAGATATGCACATTTTAAATGAATTAGTCATAAAATTTTTATTTTTAACCTTGATTTTGACACCTAATTCAGCCAGATATCTTTAACATTGGCAAAGTTATGTTGTTTCAAAGTCCACAAGTCATTTTGCTTTACAACTCCAAAGTTACTTAGTGTTGAAGACTATGCCTACAAAGTTACTACAGACCGAAAAATCGGTCCAGGGGAAGTAAGTCCGTAAACACTATGGACCGAGTACTCGGTCTAGGGCAGTGTTCTTTCTTAACGTTATAGTACCCGACTAAATAACTTTCGGGATGCCTCTAATAACTTCCTTCTTGTAATGTAGATGTTATATTTGGATTATCTCTTGAGTTTAGCTTGTATACAATTAGAAATATTGAACAAAGTACGAACTTTTAGCGTGTTTTCCGAATGCTGAAATTTGTATCCAAAATGGCGGAGTTTGAACAAATTTCAGAGGAGGTTATCGGAGGATTTGAATAATTTCGACCTGGTAAATTTGGATGAAAATGAGAGATGTCTGGAGAGACAATGGAATGCACTTGTGGTTGACAGTGATTACGATGAAGAAAACTTTTAAGGTTTTGAACCAGAGGAATTGTACGCACCACATGGTTTTGTTTGGACGAAGCCCAAAATCCAAAGAGATTTATTGCAGTTTTCTGACAGAATTGGGCACTCCCGAGTGTTAGATGGCTCCAGAAAAGCTTCGGAATATTTTCAAATATTCTATTCAGATAAAGGTTTTGGAAAAATTGTCCGTTTAATGAACTTCAATGCAACGATCAAACGTGGCAGAGTGTTATAGGTGTGTGGACAGATCTCACCTTGGAGATCATTTTGATTCATTTGATAGAATCTTATATATTATGGACACCATGAAAGAAAGACTTGTATTGTTACTGTGATTATTCACTAATACATCTAGGGTCAATTGAACAAGTTTTGAGAACTTTCTAAGTTTTCTAAGAGGTAATAAAATAATTGTATTTTAAATGTTGTTACCTGTTTGCACCTGCATTTTAACAGTTGTAATAGATGTGCACATTTTAATGAATTAGTCATAAAATCTGATTTTTAACCTTGATTTTGACACCTAATCCAGCCAGATATCTTTAACGTTGACAAAGTTGTTTCAAAGTCCACAAGTCATTTTGTTTTACAACTCCAAAGTTACTTAGTATTGAGGATTCTATGCCTACAAAGTTACTTAGTGATGAAAGGATTAATGTAACTATTTACTTTATAGCTTTATTACAATTGTTCATTGATAGGATTGCAAGTGTATGATTTTATTATACTTTGTTTAACATTAGGCATTGGTTAAATAGTATTTGCTTTGCAGTTTTTTAGGGTTTCTTTCTTATATCAAAAATTAATAAACTCCGAATACAATCTTGCCCTTACAAGCAAGCACCCTTTCAACTTCAAAAACATAGCATTGTCCCATATATTTATGATATAGTTGGCCCAGGAAAGGATGGTATCCCAGCAGAAGTCAACAAATGTGGCGGCAGTGTGCTGTTCACACACCTTTATGATCTTTTCTGCCAGTGTTGGGATGAAGGTGCAGTGCCTCAAAACATGAGAGATACCAACATCATAACCCTGTATAAGAACAAGGGCGACAGAAGTGACTGCAACAACTACAGGGGCATATCACTTCTCAGTATCATGGGTAAAGTCTTCGCTAGAGTCATCCTGAACAGACTGCAGACTCTTGCCGACAGAGTGTATCCAGAGTCTCAGTGTGGGTTCCGTGCAGAGAGGTCCACAATCGACATGATCTTCTCCATCAGGCAACTGCAGGAGAAATGCAGGGAACAACACAGACCCCTCTTCCTGGCTTTTATAGACCTCACCAAAGCATTCAATCTGGTCAGCAGAGATAGACTCTTCAAAATCCTGACGAAGATTGGATGCCCTCCAAAGCTGTTAAGCATGGTCCAGTCCTTCCATGAAGACATGAAGGGCGCAGTGCAGTCTGATAGCTCATCGTCCGAACCATTCAATATCCACAGCGGAGTGAAACAAGGCTGTGTCCTTGCCCCCAGGCTCTTTGGCATCTTCTTCGCTGTCCTGCTTAAGTACGCCTTTGGGGCGTCCACAGAAGGGATCTACCTGCACACGCGTTCAGACGGCAGACTGTTCAACCTGGCACGAGGCAATGAGCAAAGTAAGGAAAGCAACCATTAGGGACATGTTCTTTGCAGATGCTGCTGCTATAGTCACTCACACAGAAGCTGAACTACAATGCCTGATGGACCGCTTTGCTAAAGCATGTGATGAATTCGGGCTGACCATCAGCCTAAAGAAAACCAACGTGATGGCTCAGGACGCCAACCCTCCCAGCATAACCATTAACAACTACAAACTAGAAGTAGTCAGTGAGTTCACTCTACCATCACCAACAACCTCTCACTCGATGCCGAGCTCAACAAGCGGATTGGTAAGGCGTCAACAACTGTCTAGATTGTCGAAGAGAGTGTGGAACAACAAGCTGACATTAAACACTAAGATCACCGTGTACCATGCCTGCGTGCTTAGCACTCCTGTATGCCAGCGAAACTTGGACCCTGTATGCCTCTCAGGAGAAACGACTAAGCGCCTTTCACATGTGTTGTCTCCATTGCATACTTGGGATCACCTGGAGCGATTGTGTGACAAACAACGAGGTGCTTCAACAGGCCAAAATTCCCAGCATGGTCACACTCCTCCACCAACATCGCATCAGATGGCTGGGCCATGTGCATCGAATGGATGATAGACGAATCCCCAAAGACCTTCTCTACTCTAAGCTTGCTTCAGGCAGAAGATCAATATGACAACCACATTTTCACTTCTAGGATGTCTGCAAGCAGGATATGAAAGCTCTTGGAATAGAGGTCAACACCTGGGAAGAGCTTGCACTTGACAAGTCCAGCTGGCGACATGCTCTATACACAGGTCTGAAAGCCAGCGAGGAAAAGTTACAACAGCTCGCTAATGAGAAAAGATCTCAGAGGAAGAGGATGCAGTTCCAACAAAGACCTGATTCATACTTCAAGTGTAGCAACTGCAGCAAGGATTGCCACTCCCGTGTGGGACTTTATAGTCACAGAAGATGCTGCACAGCAACAAACTAGGACTCCTTTCATGGGTGCATTTCCATCATCTCTCGGTCTCTCGAGACTAACGGAAGCCAACCTGTTGGCCACTTCGCCTGCATGATTCCAGTCTTATGTCATACTCAAGTTATGTTTATAAAAATATAGTGTCCTCCTTGGACTTCAAGTAGTTCTTATTTGTTGAAGGATGTGCAGCATTTTTCATCTATTAAGTAGTCTCTTGGTACATCTACAGTCAGTAAAATAATGTTAACACTGCAATTAAAATATTCATGTTACCAATTATGCTGTTAAAACTCAAATTGCTATTTACATAAATTTAAGGATAACTTGCAGAAATCTGGCAGTAATAGTTGCACACTTACTCAATGGCTAATTGTGAGTCAGCTATCCAAATACATGCTTGTGAATGTGCAAGAGATTGATTGCTTAACCCTTTAACTACCTCTACCGCATCTGAGCATCGCCTGTAAATAGCTCCTGAACCCCACTGATTCATATATGCAGTGTCGATAAGCCTTGTTTAAAACCCTAGTGTGGCTTTTGAGCGCGTACTTCTGCTGTACTCAAAACCCCAGTGTCACATATATTCCGACGTAACTGCTATGTTAAATAAACGTTGATTGGTTGAAAGTACAGATATTTACTTATTTTTCATTATCATAACCAATGAGAAGACTGGTTACTGAACATTTTTATACCAGTTGGAAAGCTGAGAGGTTAAATTTAGACACGTGGGAAGGAAATTTCCGGCAATGTACAAAACATATGTAGTTTAGATAAACAAAAATGGATTCCTAGTCAGATATTTGTGACTTTGAAGGGTTCAGTGCAAGCAATATCAAAGAGTTTAATGGATCATTCTTAGGAAATGGATCAGATAATGATGTTAGTCCCATTTCAACACTAGATGTATATGATTTTGATTCAAATGACGATTTATTTTGTGCAATTCAAAACAGTTTACGTGATGGGGATTTCTTGTCTGATTGTTGTAGGAGTAAATAAAATGGAAATATATGAATAACAGACACTATATAAGGTAAGCTGCTTTTTATTTTACTGAAATCCAGCAAAAACTAATAAAATAATGAGTATAAATGTAACCATGTTTTTTTTTGTCAGTTTCTGTAGTCAGCCATGACGATGCTCTAGTATTCAGCCTAGCAAACAGTATCAGTAGTCTCAGTAACTGATATGCTATCGCTCAGCAGTAGCGAAACTGCAGACTGTAGTAGTTAAATGTTTAAAGCCTTCATTCGCCTTGAGCTGTATGTATCATAACGCTGAACTAATCTTGCCAATGCAAGGGAGCATCTAAAAATAGGACAGTCATTCAATGTTCCTCCAAAAAAATCACAGGGTAGTCATATTTTCTTTCCTTACAGAAGAAGGTGAAGTTTACACTTTTTTGGTGTTTTAGTTGCCCACTTCGCCAGGTAGTTTGATCCTCAGAAAATCTAGAACAAAAGGCATGATTTCAGTCTGATACCTTAGTTAACTTATGTTTATAAAATATAGTCCTCCTCCTTGGAGTTTTTATTTGATGAAGGATGTGCAAGATTTTTCATCCAGTAAGTAGTCTCTTGGTATATCTACAGTCAGTCTAATTCATTTTTGTGTTGCAATTAATATTTCAACTGCTTTGCAGAGATTGTTGGAGGCCTTTGCCATAAAATAGGTGCTCATGCACACAATTATAATATAATGTCCACTGTGCTATCTACTAAGCTTTTCCACCTCTCTTGCAAAGAAAAATGTTTTTGAGTGAAGTGTAGATGCTTGATGTGTAGATGTTATTCAGAGGGCATCCCAACAGTGTCCTCATATAATTTGAGTGATCCACATCATTTCCTAGCTAAACCAGCAAAGACATTTTCCCATCCTTGAATGCTGATGGTCCTTCTACTAACCCTTTACCTAATATAAGCGTCTTTTAGCAATTTACCTGATGTCACACTAAGCGCCTTTTGGCAACTCTGTAAACAACAGCTATTTTGAGTGGGTTTTTGTAGTGCCACCTTCGGGAAAATACTACATTCATTGGTGAGAATGACCATTACGTCAGATCACGTGGTCACTGTTGATGCTAAAGTAAGTAGGTCGTAACTGGGTCGTATTCTCCATTCGACAAAATGGCGGCCTCTGATATCGTTCAATACTTGAACCAGTAAAATCACAACTATGAAAGCTTCAGTAACTTGGGGAAAAGAATCTGAGACTGAGGTAGAAAACCCTTAGTTTTTATCAATTATAAATTTAAATTATTTTGTGATGTAGACGCAGACATAGAACTTGAAAATTTTGAGTATGGAAATTTGCTGCTGCCGTTATTCACGCTGCTTCGCTGATTTGATACTAAACGAGTTCTTTCAAGATTTTAAAGTACATACAAAATTCTTTTGTTAAAAAATAATTATACAGCTATAATGACCTTACTTTACTCTTAAATCTTTCCATACATAATATATGTGTACCAAAAACATAAAATGGTTTAAATTGCTGTTAAACATAATATACACTTCACTGCTTAACAGGCCTATGCCTAGCAGACTGCACTGTGTAACTTTGCTACATGTGTATCGAAGGGCAAAAAAGCAATACACTGTATGAGGGTAAGGGCTAAAGGCTCAAGTTTAAAACTCTTTTCTGCCCATCTTTCACATGATGAGGTGGTTGGAGGGGCCAAAGGAGGTAGACTTTTGACCTCTCCCCCTTCCTTTTGAGGGAGACAGTTTGTCTTTGGGAGTTGAACCACTTCCTGCCAAGTTGTATTTTTCTCATTGTCCCAGTAGTTGGCAGACTAGACTTCATAATTTGTTGGTTGTTCCCCAAATTAAAGGAGATTTACTGTATTAATTTCAGGAATATGCTTCTCTTTGAAGGACCCCAATGGGTTTCATGTTTCTCTATAGTCTCTTAGGAAAGAGGTGTATGCCTTTCTAAAGAAGGTTCCAGTAGAGATGGAGACAAGTAACCAAAGTTTGGCATTTCATTCCCCATCTTCAGTGTTAAAAGAAATGCAGCAAGGAGTGAAATTCATGCCTTATAATTGGAAATGTATTGTTTGATTCATTGTTAGCTGTGATTTGGTTAGTCTTCCTTGCCAACTTCGGGTTTCTGGACAAGAAATGGCTACCTTTGGCAGCCACAGATCCAGTTGAAATACCCACTTATGGTTTTTGCACCTGTGTTGAGGATGGTTCAGGCTTGCTTGACATTTCTATTTGGCTTAATCACATTGGAAAAGAAAGGGTCAAGACTATCATTTTCTCACACTCAAAAGTACCTCTGATATTTTGGTAGCTGCCATCTTGAGATGGACTGTTCCAGCTAGCAAAAGAGCCTACTAATCTTTGACTGTGAGATATCTTTCTTTCATAAAATTATATCCATGAGATTAGGGCTATTTTTTATATTGGGCATTTCCTAATCCTTCTCCTTTGGATGATCTATGTAAAGCTACATTGTGGCAGTCCCACTCACTATTGTTCTTCCATCAATCAGTGTTGTACCAATGTCAAGCATTAAAGCATTGAGTCCACTTGTGTTGGCCCAAGTTGTCAAGCCATCCTCAAGTCTGCTGTAAAGTATTCTACCAACAACAAGTAAGTTCATATTGACAGCTTATCTGTTGACCCTTTTTCTACCACCAAGGTGCAAAATTCAACAGTGCAACAATATGTAATTTATTTTTGTTACTGAAGTGAATTTTATTTAGGTGTGGGTGGTGGTAAAACTAATTGTATGTATGTAATACTTACCTGCTGCTGTTACCTTATTACCCCTTCCTCCCTACCCTGATATCCTTTCGGTTTTGGTCCTAGTCAGATTATAGAAGTTAACTAAGGATTCGTGCTGGGATCATTCTGTGCCTTTAGTTATTGTATGTGAATTTCATATTGGAGGAGGGAGTAATCTCCTAGGACTTGTGACTAGTACCAGGTAAAAAGATAGCAATGCAATAAATGCAGGCAAGTATGATATAATTAAAATTTGTTGTTTCACCAGCAAACTACATTCACCACTCCCTCGATAATTCGCCCTGGATAACTCACGAGCTCACTTATATCACGATGTCCAGCATGGATCCAGATTTTTTTCAAAAGAAAATATATTTTTAAATGTGTTGAACGTGAAAAATGTTGTGATAAGAAATGGTAAATTGGTAAATTAAACCTTGGTATATAGGTCGTTTTTATCATCAAAAATGGTGATTATTGCCCATAAAGATAGATTCCATATTGTGAAATTTGCAATTTCTAATAAGATATCACATATTATGTTAGGCTTTTTTTTTATATAGAGAAATAGTTGTCTATACACTGTAAATAAACATCGCTCAACGAAAAATTCTGGTAAATGCTAACATGCAGCAACAGAGAAGGAAATAAATACCAATTAAATGTCCTGCTAGGTGAAATTCACATTATAATCCTTTAATTTCCTCTCAACACTATAATCCCAACATATTCTCTTCTAGGAAAACATGAGAACATAATTGAATGCCAGCTTTGTTTCAATCAACAGTTTGGGGGAAGTGTTTGTTGCAATAAAAGAATCAATTAAAAAAAGACCTGTGTTGTTTTATCACTTTGAATATGTCTTTTGTATCAAATCAAACAAGGTAAGTACAATAAAATAAAGTTCAAAGGAATGCCAATATGAGCAAACATTCTGGTATTCATTACCATATCAAATTTCATTTTACTTGACCAATCAAAAATATTTTCACATTTTATGTATTAACATCATTAAAGTATATAATATCAGTAATGTATCCTAATCATTTATAAATGTGATCATGGAGAGCAAAGGAATTAAGCAAAAGGGTACTTAGTGACTGAAAAGCTGTTCATCATAAATGGTGTTCATAATGACAAAGCAAGATCAAATATTTGCAATGAACTAAAAATTGCTGAGTCACATTTAGAGGTTGGCTTAAGGATGAACCAAAACTTCTAAATTACAGTGGAACCCCGCTATAATGCGCCCTGCATTAACACAAATTCGGATATAACGCGGTCGTAGCATGGCTCCCAAAATTTCGTATATTCATTCACACATGGAAATTTTTTTTTAAAGAAAAGTAAAAAAAAAAAAAAAAAAAAAAACCACAAGAAATTAACTTCATTTTGGGCATGAGATTAGTTGTGACTTTTAAAATAATATTTTCGTGGCATGGTTCCTGAAATTTGAAATTCATTTACGTGTATTTTTATGGGACCGTGAAAATATTTGTTTAATGTACGAGAAATAGTGTGTAAAACGTTTATTATAATTTGGTGGAAGAATTTGCGTATTGCTTTTAATAATAAACGATTGGAACTTAACAATTTATCCAGGTTTTTTAAGTGATTTTAGAGAAGTGATCATGTATGAATTCTAAAATAATACGATATATGATATATATAACGTACGAGAAATAGTGTACAATGATTGTCGTCTGAAATTTATCAATTTGAACAGGTTGTGGTGAAGCTCCGTATTCCACTCTAGAAGAGAAAACTGGTTTCAGTAGGGTTTTGAATTGTTAAGCCAAAGTAAACATTATCGGAAGTGTTACTTATTATGGATCCCTGAGTAAAGCCAGTAAATTGTCTTTGTGATTGTCTTCCGTGAATTCTGTAGGCAGTCCTTGCTCAAACAATATCCGACATGGGCTTCTTATTTAGCTGCAATCACAGCCAAGCCGAAGACCAAGCAGTGGTTGATACAAGAGTCACACAATTTAATAAATATCAAAGGACGAAAGCCGCCGACATGTCTACTGTGCTTGGCATTGTGGTCAAATAACAAAACAGTTCAAAGTAAATAATATCCACTTTATTATCTGTAAATTAAAAGGGTTTGAAATTGTACATCCATTTGGCTTAATTTTGTTTTAAATAAAAAGTGATTCATAACCATTGCAGGCCTTCATTACTTTATCTGTGTATGTTGTTTGCTTATATATAATTTTTTTTTTACTGTTATGGAAAAGCCTGTTCAAAAACGCAAGTCGTTTTCTGCTAAAGAGAAACTGTATGCCCTAGATCAACTAAAGAAGGGCAAACAAAAAACTCAGCTTGAAGACGACATATGTTTAGCAGAAGCACTCAAAAAAATGAGCACAGACTTCATGATATCCTTAACTTGTATTCAGTAGATGACATCTGCCCTATATATGAACACATATCAGATGACAAAATTTTTACAAATGTCAGGAGGAAGAATGAAGCTGAACAATCAAAACCAGAAACCAGTGATGATAATGATAACGATGATGATGGCACACCAACTCCCCCCACCAAAAGTGTCTGAAGCAGTAGTATATTTAGAAGCAAGTTTAAGGTGTCTGGAAACACAAGATGTTGACAGCGTCAAAGTCATCCAATCAAGAAACACTCTTGACTTTGCTAGAACCCAACAGCAGCAAAGAAGCAAACGTCATTGAATATATTTTTCAAGAAATGATGAAATTTAAATTTGGGACCACGCTGACTTTGCACTTTGGGCAACGATTAATTTAGCAGTTTTCACATGCTTCTTTTGATGTTCACAAATTCTGAAATAAAAGTTATTTTCACGCTGAAATCATGCTTTGATTGTTAATTATTCTTGCAGTTGTCACATATGATAAAATTTTAGTGGTATGAAATTTGTACAGACACCGTATGTAGACCCGGGAAAAGCTGCATGCAATGACCGTACAATATCAGACGGCAAGTAAATGGTTTCAATAGTTTGTTCATCCTATATTTTACACAATGAATTCAGACTATTATAAAATTATTGAATATTTAAATCTGTACAATTTTCAATGAAATTACATCCATTTTGGATGAACTGTATGCCACGATGGCACAGTAGCATACAGTGTTGATACACTTTTCATGATATAGCGATAGTCTGGCATTATCGGTCAATCTGTATTATCGTTCAAGCAAATAAAAATTAGTAAATGTTTTTAATGCACAGTAATAACCTATAAATATCTTAGCCATCGATTATTTTGAATATATCTTAATTAATGCAATCCAGTTAATATTCATCTGATGATAAGCAGACTTTTGATCATTGTTCATGTATACACGTACATGTATATGTTCTCGGAAAAAAAGATAAATATTGTAAACCCGCATTAACGTGACCCCGCTTTTAACATCGTGTTATAGCTGGGTTCCACTGTACTCACATGATGTTGATTCAGATGAAGGGATGAAACGAAAACGAGCACAGACTGCAAGCAATAACGAAGTAGATGATGCTGTGTACGCATTGTTCACACAACAATGTGTCACAAACCGCAAGTGTTATCGTGTTCTAATTTAGGCCGTTTTAAATTTTTAGATCCATTAATTTCATGTTGGTAATGGTTAACCCTTGTGAATTTATTTTGTTTCTTCCATTTTACATCTACTGTAATAAATATCTACACATTGTTTGATCAATAGTTTTTTTGAAATGTGTCGATCTTTCGTATTTAAAAAAACCCCGTCTACTTTGGATCAAACAATAAAACTAGAATGTATACCATTCACAGCAAAATTTAGTGACATAGTACACAAAGTGAAGTCATACATGTGCTAAGTGAATGGAAACCACATGGAATGTTTTGATGATCAATATACTGCAAGTTATCCTGAAATTAATGTTACTCTGTGATGAAAAAAATTAAACAAAGTACACAGATATGAAGAGATATTTATTCACTGTTAATCTTAGCACAATTAGTAATTGAGTATTCAACACTGTCACATGACAAGCCACACCCTACCCCCTTTTGCCTATAAGTCGATTCCTTTGTTAGTTTTGTTGTTTGTTATAGGTCCCTTGATAACTCGTGCCCTCGCTTATATTGCGGTCGATGGTTTTGGACCCCGATGTCCGCGAGTTATCCAGGGAGTGGTGTATTCAGTGATATTCCTCAGGATTTGGCCATGGATTTATAAAAACTGTTGATTTGATTTCATGAAGAAATAAAGTGGTACACAGTTGGAATGTAGTTTTTATTCGATGCAATAACATAATTCACCTTTTTCATACACTCGGAGTATCATTTGTTGCTAAGAATTTATTGTAACCAGAACAACTTGCTAATACATATAGAAAGGTAATGTTTTTGTCAGATTTTTTTATCTCCAAAATGTAGTATTGTTGATCTTCAGATTGCCCCATAAACTGTCCTTCAACTTATCACATGTACTTGCTTATAAGTTAAGTCAAACTGCAAACAACAAAAACCATGATCTTCTGGCACATTATGCGACAGCATATACGGGTCTGTGCAGTTTGCAGTTGTACTTTCCTTGTACATGAAATTCCTTGTACATGAAATTCCATCGTATATGTAGCAGCAAGGAAAGCAAAATTTCTGTTGAGCAGCTTTGTCTGCCTACTTTTATAATTAAACTGATCTAGTTCAGTCCAGTTTGAATCAATATAAATAATATATTTTTCTATTTAAGGGTTGGTGGCTTGTCTGGATATTTCTGTGGAAAATTCCCAGGATGTCTTTTTCGTTAAACCATCATATGACAAAAATCAGCTGCCAGATCCCAATGTTCGGGTTGAAACATTTTTTGTCAATCATCCAACAGAGATGTACAAGATAAAGGCCAGTAATGGACCATTTGAAGTTACCAAAACTATTCCTCAGACTTTAATGGATGAGGTCAGTTATCAGGGTTTCAATAGGACTAATGCCTTGATGCATTCAAACTTTACATTTAACATGGATGTTAGTGCCCATATAGTGTCATTGGATATTTCGCCAAAACTGCCAGTTTTACAGGTCCTAATACATACAAGTCTTCGAAAGAAAAAGAGCAAATCATGGCATGAAAACACAAGTTCCCACCAGTCCTGGTGTGCTCAGGTTTATGTACGCAATGGAGAGGAAGAGCTTACAGATGTTTGTATTTTATTAGAAAAAGACCATGCTTGTGTTGTGAGCATAGAATTACCTAAAAAGTGGTGGACTCAGAAAGGTTCTTTGGTAAATGTCAGTTACTCTTTTCTGGAGGTTGAACAAAATCCACACTGTGCAAGTGCATCCAACTCGATTGTTCCTGGAAGGACTATGACAAGTAATATTGATATTGAGAATTCCAAAAAGTTAATTTCAAATTTAATCATTAAACTAAATGAAGAGCAGTATTATGTTTGGAAGGATCAGGATATTTTACTTGATGTGCCAATGGAAACCTTTCATCCAGGAGACAAGTTTGAAGTTCCTATTAAATTAGAACCTGGGTCAAATCTTCAAGTGTTCATCATGAGGTAATGTTACATCATTATTAATATAATAAGGTGTTTTTATGGTAAAATCTAGATTTTTATGTACTGTGTTGTTGAATGGATTGTTTTTAGGGGTTTAGAATTAAATGCTCCATGAATTTATATCTGTATTCCTTTTGCCAAAAAACTAAATTGAGGTAGACACTTGGTGTGATTCTGTTTCTCTCCTAATAAATGATGAATATTGAAAATATTTTGTAAAAATGTACACCAGAATCAAGAAAAATTAGCTGTTATAGGATAACTGTTCCAGTCAGGCAGATGTGATTATGTGTAATGAAACTAGAATAATTTTTTGTTTTGTTTATCATGCAAATAAACAAGCCATCTAAAGATCTCTGTGGTGTATGTAACTGAACAAAGACCAGCCAGGATCATCTCAGGAGTTGCATACATAAATGTTGAACAAGTGATTTCACTGTCCCAGTGTCATTACCAGAGAATTTGTGTTGCAAGTGAAAGCAGTCACCTAAACATGGGTCAACAATCTTGCAAGTAATCTAGTTTTCAAAAACATCATGTCACTGAGTGGAATCATTACTGTTTTAAGCTGGCACCAAAAGGAGTTTCCCAAAAACTTTACAGGCTGAAGTAATCAATCTGGGTAGATTTAGGCAATAAGGCAGTAATTTTAGATTGTTATGGGCAACCAATTCGTGCTTGTCAGATTGGTTTAACTCTAACCAATGGAGGTTTTTGTCGTTTTCGCCTGAAATTCGAGTAGGAAACACATTTTGGGGGCTATTTCTGAATACATCCTTATACATAGACTTCTAAGAGATTTTTGGTTAACCTAAAGCCTAGTTGTGTTCTTTTTATTTGTTTTGCTAAATGGACCCAATATTTTTGTATTGAGACCACTCTTTATTGTAAATGCTCATCTTGTCCTACTTTTTGCAAAGGTTCGCCTGTCTGTGTGCAGTTCAGACCGGTCTGCCTTAGATCTGAGGCCAAAAAGTCTAAAATCCAAATACAATATCAGATTTTTTTCAGGCAATTTTTGGGTGGAAAAAAAAAATGGAAACAAAAACTTAAATTTTTTTCCCCACAGCTTTTAGTAGTGCAACTAGAATGTCCAGATTATTTGGTATCATTGTAGAGCTACATCTGTCTACATTTCTATAATCCCATCCAGTTCAGTGCATCATACATGACCTTGACATGACAGAGCTCAAAAGTAGGTTACTACTTCCTGCTGTATAAATGAACCACCAGGAGTTAATAATTTAAACTTTGGTTTTGGATGCATTGTGGTTTCTTAAATTTTAAGGCTTGCAGTACAACCATTGTTTCAAAATTAGAAACTGGAGATTCACAGAAAATTATTTTCATTTGTTCAAATAACATAAAATTATTAAGAATTGATTGTTTTTTTTATATACTATAACTCATAACACATTTCACTTTGAATATTGAGTTTCCTTGGCAAATTTAGATGTGTGTAGTTATTGTTTTGAACAGATTGCAGTTAACAGATTACTTTCTTTTCACCAGAGGCAAGAAAGCAGACACGTGAAGTCACTATAGGCCAAAGAAACAAGTGTTTCTGGTCAGCTACCATCCTCTTTACTCATTATGACTGATGAGGTTGTCATCTATTTCTTCATTTTTGTTGTGTGAAAAAGATCACATTTCTGGTTGACTAAGTGTTTTTCTTCATTGGAACATAAACCTTTTGGTTGGAATGCTAAAATATACCCCTTTGATGATGGGGAATTTTTTTTTATAAGTGATAGAAATACACGTAGAATTTGTATTCATGTAAATAACTTTTGTAAGATTTTGAAACTTACCTACTTTTTAAAAAAGTTATTGGCAGTGTCTGATTGTTAAACCCCATTGATATACATATTTCTTGCAGGGCTCGTGTTCGACATGGGTTACAATTAACAGGAGCGAGGCTACTGGACCCATTTGGAGCATGGGTCATTCATGTGGATATTAATGACCGCCACAAGACTGGAACAGTCACAGCATTTGTCAAAGATGGGAAAATTTATAAAACCCCATCAGAGTGAGTATCACTCCTTCTGAACATTTGAATTCTTAATATGAGATGATGCAATGGGTGTATATAATTTGTAATGTAAGACCTATGTGCCATTGTTTTTCATAGGGCATCCAATCCATTAATAGTTACTTATAAAACAAAAAGAAATAGTAATAGAAAGAATGACTAATATAGAGATGAACCTCCCACCTAAAGATTCACCAATTCACCAATCTCGCCATGAAGTAGAGGCTTTGATGTAGCCGTTCTTTTCTTCAAATCAGCTCAATTATCCCTATTTTATTTATTTATCTACCATAAGATGTTGTTATGGTGTTGTCTGTCAAGTATTCTTTCTATTACCAATTTTTATATGCACCATAACTTGTTATAAAGAAGAACCCTATCAATTTTGGGGTCAAAAGCTGAAAGATCCAGGTCACTGAATCGGAGAAGAAAAATGGATTTCACTGAATTGGAGAAGAAAAATGGATTTCCATCATCTACAGTTACCAAACTTAATGGATGGCTTGCACTTGGAGTCTGAAAAAATCCTTTTGTTTTTGAGTATAAGGTTAAAGTTAGTGATTGAAAGAAGAAAAATGGTTCTGTACAATAACATGAGGTTATACTTGGACCCTGTAGATTTTGGGGCTAATATTTCAAAGGACAAGATCATTGTGGCTGATGTTGTTATGTTGTTATAGGGTTTAATGCCATTTTTCAGTACAAGATACGCTATCCTTAGAATGGCGTAGGAAGAACCCTGAAAAACCACGGGAAGAACCACTGACCCACGAGAAGCTACTGGCAGGATTTCTCACTTACCCACGTTAGCTGAGTCTGGACTCGAACTCATTGTGGCTGAAAGAATCAAAATAGTTTCTACACTATAACATTAATTCTAAAGAACTTATATGGATCAAGCTTAATAAATATCTTGCACTTAAGGTAAGCAAACATTTTCAGTTTTGGGGTCAAAAACTCGAAGATCAAGGACAGAGTGACTAAGAAAGAAAAGTTTCTACACAATAATATTACTTCTACCGAAATCTTGAAAACTTTTAATCACATGTATTTTGATGTAGATTTTGTATATGGGATGCAGAAAAATCATTTACTCAGAAGTCCTCTGTAGGCAAGCAGTAGCTGGACAGCAGATTCAAAACTTTGCCAGTTGTGCCTCAACCACTTGCTTAGTGGGAAAATGTGCTGATCAAATGATCATTTTAGCAGTGCTGATATTTACAATGAGGTAATTAAGCGGCTGAACAACCCCCAATGTACATTTTGTCATCATAAGAGTACATCAAAAGAACGTGATGCAATAGCTGGGCACTGTGACAGAAATAATAATACAGCTACAACTCTACTTCTAATGACCATTTTAAAAAGGGCAAAATAGTTAGAACTTGACTACCTTGAGGCCCTCATCCAAACCTCGACCTTGGATATTTCTACAACCCGAATATGTCAAGTGTTTTGGTCCAGTCCCAAAAAAATCATTTGGTATTATGTTATTTTTTGCCAGCTTATCTTGACCTCTGTTAAGTCAATAACCCAGTTATGCCTGGCATTAGTTTCGGTACGAAGTGACGTGGACCCGCTTAATTCGATGAATTGCAACTTTTTAACTTCAGTCTTGCAGAAATTATACAAGAAATGGTCGACAAAAGCGCTCGATTTTCATGCACAATAGAGGTAGAGGTAGTCACATGTTTATTTAGTATTCTTTTTTTGGTTCCTATGAGTATCTTAATTGATTAGTTCATTAGGAATATATCATGTTCACTACATAAAATATTCTAGTCTACAAAGACAAGTGCATAAATTACATTTTAACTTTATTTTACGAAAACGCAGAATCATAGATGTCAGCTACATGTGTATTTTATCATTTCCCATTTGTTTCTTTACCCTTTCATCACTAAGTCCTCAACACTAAATAACTTTGGAGTTGTAAAGCAAAATGACTTGTGGACTTTGAAACAACATAACTTTGCCAATGTTAAAGATATCTGGCTGGATTAGGTGTCAAAATCAAGGTTAAAAATCATATTTTATGACTAATTCAATAAAATGTGCATATCTATTACAACTGTTAAAATGCAGGTGCAAACAGGTAACACAACAGGTAAAATACAATTATTTTATTACCTCTTAGAAAACTTAGAAAGTTCTCAAAACTTGTTCAATTGACCCTAGATGTACTAGTGAATATCACATTAGCAACACAAGTCTTTCTTTCATGGTGTCCATAATATATAAAATTCTATAAAATGAACCAAAATGATCTCCAAGGTGAGATCTGTCCACACACTTATATTGCCTCTGCCACATTTGATCATCGCATTGAAGTTCGTTAAACGAACAATTTTTCCAAAACCTTTATCTGAATAGAATATTTGAAAATATTCCTAAGCTTCCCTGGAGCCATCTAACACTCGGGTGTGCCCAATTCTGTCAGAAAACTGAAACAAATCTCTTTGGTTTTCTGGCTTCGTCCAAACAAGATCATGTGGAGTGTACAATTCCTCTGGTTCAAAACCTTCAAAGTCCTCTTCATCATCATCACTGTCTACCACAAGTGTATTCCATTTTCTCTCCATACATCTTCTCTCATTTGCATCCAAATTTACCAGGTCGAAATTATTAAAATCCTCCGATAACTCTGAAATTTCTTTGAACACCCCCATTTTGGATACAAATTTCAACATTTGGAAAACGCGTTAAAAGTTCCTACTTTGTTCGATAATTCTAGTTGTATACAAGCTAAACTCACGAGATCATCCAAATATAACATCTACATTACAAGATGGAAGTTATTAGAGGTACCTGGAAAGTTATTTAGTCAGGTACTATAACTTTAAAAAAGAACACTGCCCCTGACCGAAAAGTATGTCCATGTTGTTTACGGACTTACTTCCCCCTGACCGATTTTCCGGTCCGCAGTGATGAAAGGGTTAAAAGAAGTTGAGCAAGTGTTAAATTTCATACTTCAGTCACTTTACGTGGCCATCCATGCCATCTGGATGTATTAAATGCCTAGATCTATCTCCATTTATTAATTTGTATATTAATATACTAATTAATAAATGGAGATAGATCTAGGCATTTAATACATTCAGAGGGCATGGATGGCCAGGTAAAGTGATCTAAGTTTTGTTGCATGTTTTTATTCAAAGGATTTGCAAAATGCAATCAGGATTTATTTTTTAATATTTATTTGGATGAGGGATGGCATTGTGTATACTTCCAGCATAGGCATAGTCTGGTTCCCTGTTTTTTATGCTTCCTGCTTTGCACTCTGCTATATGGAGCTTACGAAACAGAACCAGACTAGCATAGGCAATGTTATGAGGAGTAGCTTCACCTAATCTCATGAGCTGTTACGCTTTTGAAAGTTCAGTCAGATGTCATCCAGATGTTTAACATAAGTACTTGTTGCACTAGAAAGTGATCTGCAGATTTAAATGGCATGCACTAAGAACCATTGGCCACAAAAGTGAAAGAAGCAGAGCACAAAAGAATAACTGTGGATATAACTTTAATGAAAAATGGAGAAATAATTCCCTTGACTGGAATACAGAACATCCATTAGGATTACCAGTGTGACTTCTGATTGCATGATTGCAAAGACTGCAAAAGCGAATAATCCTTTTGTGACGGTTTAAGAAGTTTAAAAATCTACCCTTGTTCGCCACAAGATATCTGTTGGACACATCATCACTCAAGACATAATTTCATAACAAAGAAATCATTAAACTTGCATAAACAAATCCATTATTTGGATTACTAAGTCAGGGGGTCATTGCAGATTTTGTTGGTTTTTAACTTTGTTGCAACTTATAATTTATTAAAGAGAAGATGAATCATTAGTCTCTTTGATTTTTGGATAAATAAATTTTAGGGCGAAGTACAATGAAACTGATGGATAGTAGACATTATCACAGGCAGTAAATTAACTAATTTGGTTTAAAGATTTATTTGGACATTTGTATTGGCTTATATGTAATGTGTTGTCTATAATATTTCTATATAAAGATTATACAGAGATGGTTAAAAGTATGAATTTAAACTAAAAGGAAAATGAACTAATAAATGCATTTGTGTGTTAATTGTGTGTGTTGGTTTATTTGTATTTTTAAAAAGAGGATGTGATGTGATTATGATTTAACAATTTAGCTTTAACAATTTTTCAGTCATTATTGCTACGATGTCTGCATTTTGGTATTTTATAGTGATGTCTACCACTGGGGCATCATGCTGCAGAGATGTAGCATGATGTCTTAACCCAGTCACATTATCCTGACACCAGGCTGACCAGTCCTAACACTAACCTTGTAATGCTGAGCATCAAGCAAGGCAGCTGTTTAGTACTATTTTTGTAAGTTTTTGGTATGACTCAACGGGGAATCGAACCCATGACCTCCCTCATCCAAGGCAGACGCTCTAACCACTAAGCCACCGGAGCGGTTTGTATTTTTAGAGAGGAGTGGATATAGCATGTGCAAATTGTGGAAGTTGTAATATCCTATTTCAAGTTGAAAAAGTATGGGTCAGATGAAAATTTGTCAATACATTTTTTACCTCCACATTTTAATTTGACCCCCAGTTCTGACACCAAGGGATTCAATGTTACATGACACATGCTCAAGATTCACCTGTTGATTTCAAACAAGTCAAACATTTAAATTATTGAAAGGCATTTTACTGAGATTATTGTCATATTCTTCTGTGAACTGATTAAATGACTTATTATTCTTTAAATTTTTTGATTCTATGAAAGATCAACTCTCCAACCAATATTACATTTGAAGAAGTTTCATTATGGTGCAGTCTGCATACACTATACACTATATATATTTAAGTGGCAAAGTTGAGCATAGTGATCATTGAGTAAAGAATCTGACAAGGAAAATTCACATGAATGTAGGCAGAAAAAACAAAACCTTGTAAGGCTGTCACATAGTTTGAGGTAACTATTTCTCCATAGAGTCATAAACCAGGCTCTGCAGTAGTCAAAACTATCAAAGATGACAAAACTGTGATGGAAAGTTTTACATTGGCTGCATAAGTACCCATGACATGGATTTAGTATTTCTGAAGGAAAGATGTTTCTCAATTATTTCGTATAATCTAGGCAAGTGATGAATTTTTGGGACAAGTGAAATGGGGTGTGGGATAAGTGCATTTTTTAAAAACTACTTGCCCAGTACAAGTGGATAAAAAACAAATTTTATCAGACCAGGTGAAATGAATTTCACTTTTGGAGCATCCGACACAAAATGATAGACTTGAGGGCTGCTAATTTGTTCAGATCACTCCCAGCAATAACTCAGGTGTATGTGCACCTCTTTTTCTTGTGGAAAAAAAGATGTACAAAGAGGTGTGTTTATCGAGGTTCTGGCAATTCGTCAGCTGACAAGACTTCTGTCCCACCCACATCCCATCTTCAAAACAAAATATTATGGTCAAGCACTTTGTCTTTTTGATGTACAGCACCAGCTGGATGATAGTATAAGCTTGTACATTTCAACTAGGTAGTTAAAGAATTAAATGTGTGTAAGTAAACTTTTGAAAATATTCAAATTTACTTGGTATTGATTGGAATAATATTGAAATCGTACCTATTCTTCACCTGTGTCCCCACCATCCTGTGCTTAACATTGTAGGAAAGTCTACTGTTTCACATCTGGAAGTTAAAATGAAGAAAATTGGAATTTTCCATTTTTTATGGAATTGGGATAAACAAGAAAATAACACAAACCCCAATAATTCTGTGTAACATGTTTCCCATTTACATAACAACATAAATAATATGCATCATCATAGCAATAATATATGACAGGAACTAAAAGATACACGAGTCTCTAATGAAACCTTAATTAGTCATAATTATTTTTGGAGAGATTTGTTGAACTGTGAAAAAAAACCCTGAAAACAATGTATATCAAAAGTATATGGTATATGATTATATATAGATATTATGTTTACAGCAGGGCTGGTGATGTTGCTGTACCATGGACTTGGAGGGTTGCCATTAAATTATTTTATTTTCATCAGATGCTACTTCTAACAGATATATTTATCTAGCTATAGGAAGAGAGTGGGAGAGCTAGTTTGTTGGCCATGTACCAAAAAAGAAAAGGGTGTGCATGTATGTATGTTTGTATATATACACACAAATTTAAACAGGGAAGTTTGAGTTTGTTGAGGTACCAAGTTTTCACTGTAATATTATTTTCTTTGATTACTAATTGTTGTGTATCCACATGGCTGTGGTAGATCATGATAGAGAAAATTGTACTTGTCAGCATTATAATTATGTACAAAATATCTAGTGAAATTTACAACATGTATAAGTACATAAACAATAAGTTTAAAAAAAATTAAAATCTTTGGAAATTGACTTTGAATATATTGAGCTCAGGAGATGGCTTTATATATTATTATAAGATTAAATGATCATGGTTGGGTACTTATCGATGTGTAAATTTTACCTAATCACTCACAAAGTAAATAAAGTCCGAATAACTTTATGCTAACTTTGTGAGTGATTAGGTAAAATTTACACATCAATATATACCCAACCATGATTATTTAATTCTTATAATTCCAATTATAACCTTTTGATCGTCAAATGAACATATTCCATTAACAATGCATTTGAATTGAAGTAGTGCATATTTTTCTTTTCATTCGCTGCTTCATATCGCCCCATAATTCATAACCTGTACATAATGACAAGAATAGATTGACTGCTATCACAGTTATGTTTATTCCGAAACTTGACACTTTACATCTTAGGCAGTGGCTACTGGTGGTTTGTTTATATACAACATTCTTGTTCAATTTTGGTCAATGGCATCTGCTACGTCACATGACCATGACCTTAAACAATAGCAGCTGATAATAATTGAAAAGTGTGCTAAATTGAAATTCCAATAAAACCTGAAATCATTATGGATTTTATTAATGAGCAACATGGAAATATGAGCAAGATGATGCTATCCCTTGCCAAAATAAATATAACAATGAAATAAAATAATCTTAAATAAATATAGCAATGAAATAAAATAAACTTCATACTTTACATCTTAGACAATGGCTACCCTTAGTGTCAGCACATTTCTTTTTATATAAAAGCAATAACAATAGTCTTGTATAATTTTAATCCTATCTGCAATGTTAGATGACAATGACATTGCATAATAACAAACTGATGGGAATAGAAAGTGTGCTAAATGAAATTCCCAAGCAAACCATAAATCATTATGAATTTTATCAATAAACAACATGGATATATGAACAAGATGATGTTATCCTTTACCAAAATAAAGGTAAAACTTAAATACATTTTATGCAGGAATAATGTTTTATATCATTTTCAAGAGAGTGTTACACCCTTTTTGTTATCTAATGTGAAATTAAATGTGCAGTTCTTGAATGTAGAGTTGCTAGAAAAACTGACCATTTGTTTTGTTTGGTTGTACAGTTGAGTCTTGGACTGTGTGATTAGAGTGGTTGAACTTCAGATTGGAGAGTTTATCAGGCATTGCTGACTTTGATCTAAAATGAAAGGTAGGTTGGTTTTAGGGTCTGATACAGACAAATCTTGACCACCATTTGCCATATTTTACAAATATTTTCCAAAACTGAACTAATTAGTTTTTTTTTGTTCAGTGCTATGTCGTCGACTGTAAGTTATTAAAGATTCCTCACGTTTGTGGTCTGTCATGAACAAAATATTTATGGTTTCAAACCCAGCATTACTCGGTAGCTTGAATTGCTGTTGTACAGAGTGAGTGATCAGTGCACTCTAGCATTCTTGCATTTGTCTGGCATGAGAATTACTTTGATTTCACCAGTTCACAAGTATACCATTTGTCAGCAAATTCAGGAGATCTTAGTGATTCTTTACTGCATTGTGTAAATAAGACCTTTGCTGCTTTGTCACATTTCTGAAGGAAATGTTTTACAGATTTCACTGGGCAAGTATTGGTGCCATTTGCATACATTCTTTTATCTGCTGTTTTTTCAAGCTTCTCATCAACACCACCTTGGTGTTTGATTTTTTTGGAAGTGTTTAATGATTTAGAGTAATGTACTTCATGCCAGATTCATCATTTTCAAATTTTTAGGAAGTTAGGCTCAGTTGATGGTGAAATTCTATACCTCTGGTCACAAAATGAATAGCCAGCAGATAACATATTTTGAATTGAAGGGCCACAGGGTCAGATTTTTTAAGTTATGCATTGATTTTTTTAAAATTCTTTCAGTGAAATTACTTGGTAGTGCTGGGTTGGCCTTGAAATACCTGATTTTAAATTCAATTTCAGTTTTGCATTTAACATCAAATTAGCATTTTTTAATTCTTTGTCCTTGACAATGTCAGTATCTTTTACATTGTCCTTCAGGTATCTGTCTATGGCAGCATGAACATTTTTAAAGGAATTCTTGTAATATTCTTGTGCCTGATCAGCTGGCATTTTTGTGCCTCTTTATGATAAAATTTTGGTTGGGCCTCAGTGTAGAACCTTCTTAAGTGGTTTCTAAGCTCATCTGGTCTGATTGTGTTGAAGTCAAGTTTGTATCCAATTATTTCAGTGCACCAAGCTGTAAGTAAATAGAAGAATATTCATATCACTACTGTTCTTACACCTGACAAAATCATTTTGATATCCACATTAAATCAACCTTTCCTGCAATTTGTACATATATTGAATACTTATGTTTGTGATTCATGTATGTAAATATGGTGATATTAGTAATTATATCCTTCAACATTTCAAGTCTTTGAAATTTGTACAGAAGATTTATATCTTCAGAAAAAGAATAGCAACACAAAAATTGATGTAATTTCTTTTTCATTGAAATTAATGACTACATATCCAAAATATTTTAACTTAATTAAAAAAATCACTTTATGTACTGTATTATTATATACAGTTGTCAATTGTGTTGAGTCACATTTTGGAGATATTAAATTGTCATGTCAATATAGTATGCACTATGTCAATATATATGTTCAAGATCTATCCATCAAATATATCTCATGCAAAAAATCTTTATCTTTTTCTTGTAGTTTTAACATGTAAAAATTTCATTGTCTTTGAATAATGGTTGGATAAATATTTTATTTTTATTTTTGTGTAAGTGGTTATATTCACAATATATCACCAACACCACACACATCCAAAAATAAGTAAACAAAATTAATTTAAAAAAATTAAAAGTTACCATTGAAAACCCCAATGCCACATTTTGTATTTCGTTTAGTATCTCTGAGTATTGATTTATTTTAATAGCTAGCAAAAAATATGAATGATGCAATCTAAAGCTGGTATTGCATACATGATACGAATTGCATCATGTTATTCCTAGAAGTCATGGTTGATGCAATCATAACTAAGCTTACATCACTCTGCGGAACAAATCGACCTATATCAGCTTTAGAAATCAGTGTTATCCTCTCTTATTAGTCGGTGTTTGATTTTGCTAAGGGACAGTTTAGCCAAAATGAGGAGATGCCTCATACTTGTAAACAATGCAGATAACTTCTACTATATTTGTGGTGAATTGACTTTTGCATCACAATAGCACAGGATAACCACTATGGTTAACAAAGCCTATCACCTATATTTTGGCTGCAAAATTGGAGATCAGGACAAGAGTTGGGTCCTGCACATATGCAGCAAATTTTTGCCAGTGGTTGAACAGGAAAAGGAAAGCAGTGCCAATGATTTGGAAAGAGGCAACAGATTATGTCAGCAATTGTTACTTCTGCATGGTGCATCCAGTTGGTAAATGTGTGTCAACGAAGAAAAGTGGACTTATATTACACAAACATTCCATCAGCTATACTCCCAGTAACCCATGTAGAAGGACTACTAGTTCTTGATGCACCAGAATCACTTTGAGTCAGATGAGGAAGAGGATGAAACTTCTAGTCCTGAAGCAACAATGTCACATGACCCATATTTTCTACCATCCTCCTCTGAACCACACTTATAACACAAGGTGAAATGAATGACCATGTCAGGATTTGGAACTATCCAAGGGTAATTACAAGCTGTTGGGTTCCAAAAAACAGCAGTATAATCTTATGGCAGGTGATGTTAGGGTTTCCATGTTCTATGACAATCAAAAAAATCTTGTCCCATTGATCTTGAAGCCTGCAACAATGATGGTTTGATGGCAGCCCTCAACAGCATTCATGATCCAGATGAGTGGAGATTGATCGTTAATTCATCAAAGATTAGTTGTAAATCTGTTTTGCTGCATAATGGCAATATTTTGCTGCAATTCCTGCTGGTCGTGCAGTCCATATGAAGGAAACCTATGAAAACATGAAACAGATTTTGAGGTGCAACAAAGGAGAAATGCTATAAGGGCAAATGGATCCCATCAATGCTTTCAGACTATTTCTGGACAGTGACAAATGAAGTTTCAATTTTATGAATACAAGAGACAACCCAAGAAGCGCCTAGTAGATACTGAATAAGGACTAAACTATGTACTTTATATATATATATATATATATATATATATATATATATATATATATATATATATATATATATATATATATATATATATATATATATATATATTTTTGCCTCTTGTTTCATAATAAATTTTATTAATTTAATCCTTTTGCTGTTTTATAAAGTGTTACATAAACAGGACAGGTGAAATATATAAAGCAACCATAAACACACAGAATGACTTTGATTTACAACTTTTTATCAAATCTTTACTATCAACATAATATACATACATGTATATGTAAAATGTAAAAATTAAATATTTTGGAAATAGTAGCTCAGTTGTTTTATTTGTCATATTTGAATTTAGCACATCAAGATTCATAATAAATAGCGCAATTTATCTCGGAAGCAACTTCAAAAAAATTGCAGACCATTGTTATTGGCTGAGCCATCTGTCTGCCCTCCTGGCTTCAATATTTCATGTCATCTATGAACCACACTGAAGTGCTTTCAGACAGTGCAGTCAATCTTGTCTGATGGGGCCAGGCCACTAACTCTTCCTCTTGCAGTGGAGATCTTCAGACTATGTCACACATTGTGAACAACTGTCAAGTTAGAAAGTTCTCTGGTTGACTGCATGCTCTGCACCATGCTGATGATGTTAAAATGTCTGAGCAGCACTGCACATAATAATAATGATTGGTTATTCTATGTGGTTAATATTCTAAACAGAAGTGATTTTGTTTGTTGCATTTCCTTTTGGTTTACTCTTAAACAGTCAGAGATGAACATGAAATAACTTTTGAAAACTTGTAAGAAATAGAGTTTTGCTTTCCTCCCCAGATATACTGGCTGCCAGGTATAGCCTATCATGTTAAAAAATTACATTAAACTCCTACAACCACAAACTACATCACAATTTATGTTTCCACCAGAAAGCTTTTGAAAGATTTCTTGGATTATGTTTAAAGTTGGTATTGGGTATTACATTTAGAAGTCTTGGGTTGTCTTTGATTTTCAACTTTTTATGGCAGATTTGTATATGGTGTTGGCCCCTGTATGGCTTAGAATTTTGCTAATAGTAATTTTTTGCACATTGCATTGTGAACATTATTTTATTATTGATTGAAACTAAGTTTGGTTTTTGTCTTTTTATTAAGGAGTTATTAGTGTACTGAATAATTCCATACATATTTCCTTCATTTTTAACTCTACTTTTCATTCACGTAGACCAGATGAACTTATGCTATGGCCTATTGTTTGTTTATGGTTTGCATATAAACTGTATGGAGAAATGCCAAAAATATTACAAACACATTCATTCCAGCATCTAGTTGGTCCTGAAGGAAAATAGCGATACTCAGAAATTCAGTATGGCCACCATGGTGACCATCTTTAAAATCTTGATATGGCTATTCTTCCTACCCTGTTGAATCTGTTTTATCGCTAAACATTTTTTTATGATGCTGATTCTAAATGACAGTGGTGCCACTCAGATATTCATTAGTGGTTGCCATCTTGAAAATCTTATCATTACAGCATCTTTGGTTTTTCAATAAATGTTGGACATTTCTAAAAAAATTCTATTTCTTTATAGCAACATTGAATCATCAATGCTAGATTTGGTTGCCTTTTCTTCATTGTGGTTTGCATTAAAGTAAATTTATCTTTCAAGAAGGTTTTCTAATTGGACAGTTGTGCCATAGGGTACAGATCTGAAGTCCAAACATAGACTTGGTATACTCATAAAAAAAGCTTCATGGACATAGGTAGTTGGGGTACATTTTTTTAGGAATAACTCAACTTTTTATTTGTAAATATCAGTTTAATGTTCTAGCTCACCTGGCTGTGATTGACTGGGCTTATTGCCATACTGTAGGCTGTGTTTCTGATCAGATTTTTATGAGCAAGAGCTCAAACTTGCTAAGCAAAAAACTTGGAACCATGCATATTTATGAGATGATCTTGAATCTGATTAAATGAACTATTACCACTCTTAAGACTGTTCTTAATCCAATTTTGAATAAACACTGTAAACAGACTTAAATCAATGCGCTGTCAAATGACTTTATTATGAGCAAGCACTGAAATTTAGGACTACTAGAAATGGTCTGCAAATTATTTTTAAACCATTATAATATCTATCTTTGTAAAGAAAAACAAAGTAAACAATGATATAGACTATTGCAAATCAATGGTTTGGTTTAAACCTAGTTCTACCTTTCACAAAAGGGCCCAAACATGATATTATTATTGATTTAGAATAAAGAATGGATACATTTCAGTTGACCAACTATAAAAATAAACATGGGATTACAATAAATACTTTCAAGACACACACAAGAAAATATATAAATTCAATATATTCTAGAAAATATACAGTTGCAATGTGGTAATTAAGAATAAAAATATAACTGCATCAGTAAGAAAATCCAATGATAAAATATTTCTTATTTAAAAAATATAGAATCTTCAAGTTTATATATTTATTTGTATAAAATCTAATTCAAAAATATTTCCATGTTAGAAATGCTTAAATATTTGCAAGCAAGTTTGTTATATTTTGTGAAATAGTTGCTTACTAGTATTTCCATGTTAAGGTACCTTGTACATTTACTTTTTTTTTTACACATTTTGTGTGTTGTTTTGATGGCCCTATGTTTATTCAAAACCATTGCTTAAAATATTTTTGAAATTTATATTTTGCATTTATAGCTTTATTAAAAAACATGAATGAACAATTCTTTTCTCCTGAAACACTTCCAGATTCAGTTACGAAAAGTACAGAAACCCCCTACTCATGAATTATAATTGTATTTTGTGTGGAAGATATCTGATTCTGTATGCTATATTTTAAAGCTTATTCTGTAGACTTCACTTTTAAAGATCTATGATGACTTCAGTTCTGAGCAAGAGAACATGCATGTTAATTATACATGTATCTTTGGAAAGAATTTATTTTATCAGAATACAATAAAATAGGTGAATTTAAAATGATTTAAAGTTAAGGAGAAAGTTTACATAGGCAGTTGTGCATATTTGGTATATTTAAGATAAACAACAGATGGATTAGCCATCATTCAATTAATTGTAGCTGTTTCAGTACAGTACTTAGGCCATATGTTGACATAAATGGATTATGATGTAACAACCAAAGAAAAAGTACAAAGACTGTTCTTTGAGAATTGCAAATACTGTCAGACTTTGACAATAGATAATCATGACATCATAGAATACTTAAAAGCAATTGCTTACAACATTAACTTTTAAACAATACAATTTTTTAATATGTGAAAATGTTAACTTTTTTAACACTTCTGAAATTTATTTCAAATAACTTTTTTCTTTTAACATAAAATAAGTTTTTATATTTTATTGGCAAAATGTCATATTAAATTAATTAAATTTTAAGATCATTGTGGGGAGAGGAGTCCAGGGGAAAGATGTCTGGAGGGGATGTTCTAGACTCATGTTAAGACTGGTCAGCCTGGTATCCAGATAATGTGACTGGGTGGGACATGATGTGACATGTCTGCATCATGAGGCCCCAGTGCTAGACATCACTGTAAACTGCCACATTGTAGACATCCTAGTGATATGACTTGAAATTTTTTTCAAAGTTTCAATAATAATTCAAATCACACACACTATTTATTTCATAGTTGTTGTTATAGGGTTTAATGCCTTTGTCAGAATAAGATAGTCTATATGTGGTGGCATGTATAAATGGTGGAGGAAGAACATGGGAAAACCCCAGAAAAAACCACCTACCCACAAGAAACTACTGGCAAGCTTTTTCACATACCCACATTGGCTAAGCCCAAGGATTGAACCAACACAGACAGATGTGAGATGGCAGTGATCTATAATGGTGAGCACTTTAGACCACTCAGCCATTTGGGGCCCCTACTAGTTCATAGAGTATATGCTGTAGCTCAGTGTAAATATCATTTTGTGTACACTACAGTATTGTTCAGTTTGTCCAAAAGCAATATGGCAGAGCATACCAGGTCATGTAGTAAATCAGATCAAACTATATAGTAACAAGGTGAAATCATAACATGCCCTATTTTTCTTTTGGTGTACCAAATGCTTTGGATTGTGAACTGCTTCCTTATTACATGCAGGAACAAGACCCTACAAGACATCTGACTTGTACACTGACTGTAGATATTGATTGCTTTCCCAGTGATATTGCATACACAAATTTCTGGTTTTGACTTCAAGAGGATTTTTACAGAAACTGTTAGCTGACTTTACCCTTACTTCAAGGAAATCAATACTGTTTGCTAAACACTGCTGAATATTTGATTTGATGAATGTTTTGCAAGGGGAATGAGTGAATGTTAAAAAAGAACCACATAAAGCTAGATGTGTGTTATATTACCGGTATACCAGTTTCTCATAGTATATCAATTTGATCAGTCTACAATTTTCAGAACCAGACATGTTTTCTATCTGAAATTTACATAATTTCATAAATCCACTAAACTTTTTCTCATTTGTTGATTGTCTTTTTACATTTACTCTCTCCAATAAATATATCTCCATTTACATTTACTCTCTCTAATAAATATATTAGCATGTGTTTGCATGCCTTCCAATTTCCCTGCCTGTTATATCAGTAGTTTAGCTAGAAGGTGGAGGCTTCAGTATCAACACTACCTGATGTCAGCAGTGTTTTCACAGTATCTGCTATAGCAAGCTTAATCATCTCATTTTAATTACAGTTTTTAGATTACAACAATTAACATAAACATAGCAGATTCGTCTGATGTAAGATACTAGACATTTAATTTTAAGGGAGGGAGCTCAGATTTTCTTTCTTCTATCTTTAGATAATTAGTATTTTTCTAAATATATGTAATATCAAGCTTATATTATGACATTATTTTGCTATAAACCAGTGCAAGTATTTTTTTTCTCGGGCTATTGACAGAAATTAAATAAAAATTTTTTTGAACTTGCTCAGGAATATTGAATGAATTGTTGTTGGTCTCCTTGATGTAATTGTAGTATACTGTGGTATTATGGTATGTTCAGAAATACATGTACTGTGGTATGCCTGGGTACAAAATTTGCCATGGTACCCAGCTCTATTTGGAATACACTAATGCCTTGACAACCTAGGTCTTATCATGTGGAGATAATAACTGCTACATACTTTGGCTTAAATATTCTTTTTGTAGTCCTGGATGTTTCATCTCTTGTAATTAAAATCTTGTCAGTGTGCAGTAGGACCTCATTTTTGTCATGCTTACATGACAAGATCAGTCCTATAAATTTTACATTGAGGTTCTAGGTTTTTTTTATTTATTTGGTTTTATTTCCAACATCCCTAATTGGATTTTCTTTATAAATGGGATGGATCACTTTGAGCTAAGACAACTTATGTGATGTGACCACTGGTACTTGGAGCTTAGGGTTAAGGTCATAGTTATAACAAATTTGCATTAAAACATTTTTAGTTGAAGTTTTTTTAAATTTGTTTATTCATGTAATTTCCAAATCCTCTGAGGTTTTTCTTCATACTGTGGATGAATCATTATGATTCTTTCTGACATGTTAAGTTTAGCTCAGGACATCTTGTTGAGATAATATACTTGTCTGATCAAGACCATCTGATTTTTATATGTTCATTGAGGACAAAAATTGATGTTACAGAGCTTGCAAAAGGAACGGTATAGTCCACTTGAATTGTTCTGTAGGTTTTAAACTTTTTATGGTGCCAGCCAAGAAACATACTCTTTTTCTTACATAATTGGCCAACATCAGCTACAATAAATTACCATCCCACAAAAGATAGCTCTGGAACAAAGTTGATGCCCAGACAGTAGAGGATCAGCTGATAATGTAACAATCAGACCAAAGGCTTCAAATAATGCTTGGTTATATCAACATGGGCTTTTCAGTAAAGGACTACTTAAGATATTTTTCTTATTCATCCTAAATGAAAATGGTGCTGATCTAATTGTCAAGATAGATTCCACAGTGGTCATCTTAAAAATTTTAAAATGCTACTCTTAAACAAAATGTAATATTGTCATGGGATTTCATCAGAAGACTTGAGATACCAATATGGTCCTCAGTTAATTGGGTGTCACTTGCAGATCCAGTATGTCCACCAGAGTGACCATCACTGTTCTTGTTGAAGAGCTTATTGTATCAGCTTAGGATTGTAGCTAATGGTGAAAAAATGTAATTCTGCTGCATATTGATACAATTTACAATACACAACCTACATTATTATCAATACATATATGAACTTGGTGGTCTTTTCCTACCATTGGTAGTGTGTGCCATTTTTTTGTGTTAACATATTGATTATATTTCCAGTATGCAGATTTAGACAGACTTGTCATCATATCCCATTTTCATCCTTGACAAGATTTAAAACAATAAAAACTACTTTCAAACAATTGATCTGTTATTTACGATTTGAATTCAGCAGCGATTTGAGGTCTCCATTGAATCAGATGCAGGACTTGTCTTAGTCATAATGCCCCTTGTTTTTTACGGCATGAATACTTGAAAATCTTATTTCCCAGTTTAATGTGAAGTCTTCACATAAATTTGGAAGGCATTACAACAGTGTTACCTTTAAAACAGAAGAAATAGTGCAATTTCTTTGTGCAATAAAAATCTTATCAAGAACAAACCCACGCATGGCATTGTAGATGACTAACAACAAAATCCTTCACATTGTACTTTCTGCACTTTGTTTGGAACTTGCCCAATGCAGAGTTTGCAAAATAAGACCAGATGCAAAGCACCAGAAAAATATTGTGTAAATGAGGTTATTAAATGGCCAGTACAGTACTTAAATCATACACAGAAAACATATTTAATGTTTTTCTTATTGATCGACTGGACTTGCAGTCAGTATAAAATAATTAGCATGGAATTTGTGAATTGGAAGGGTCAGATTAAGAACTGGGTGAGTTAGTCACCTTTCTTTAATTTGTAGAAAGAAAGTGGGTCTTGCCAATAGTTTTTAATTTTTGCTGATGGATATGAGTGCAAGTGCCTGCAATAGCTGTCTCTAATGAAATCTCATTTTAATGAATAAAAGAGCAAATGACATAATTTTTAATAGCTGCTGAAGATTAAAGTAACTTGTATTGAATATGTATTGTTTTGTATTGATTCTTCATGTTTATCAGTGTGGAAAAGTATTGATATAAATACAATTCAGTTATTTCACCCCATGATTTTACTAAATGACTTTTTATGATGCCATGTTGGCCTAAATTAAATTGTTTTCACAGTCACCCAGTATGGTCACCACATAATCTTTTTATCACTGTTTCTTTCCAATGAATTTTTATATCAACATGTTGTTTTCACTGGAAGTCTTCTTATGATATCTAGTAGTTAGTAAATCTTATTGGTGCTGATATGACTTCCTATATGGCTTGCTCTGGCTTGTATATTTTGAAAAGAATACCTCAAAGGGAATGAAGCTCAAGTGCCTGAAAAGAATTCCAGAAATTTAAGATAAAACTATTGTTTTCATATTAACTGCTGAGTGTTGATGTCATCTCTGATATTATTGAGTGTTTTGAATTTCAAATTAGCCACTGTGGCAGCCATATTGGAAAAGTATTATAGTTTTGGTCAAACTTGAGCAAATATTGCTGATCACTGTTATGGTGCCCTTTTTAAAATAATGAAAAATATTTGATACTTAAGTCTAAGGAACTATGTCCAATGTTCACTTTTTAGTTTAAAGGGAACAAAACCTACCCATATCCTTAACTATTTTAGAATAATACTAGTACATGTAATTTCCGCAGTGAAATGGTCTGTTAAATATCATTAGCCTTGTGGAGTTTACTTACTGCAAGTGAATATATATATATATATATATATATATATATATATATATATATATATATATATATATATATATATATATATATATATATATATATATGCTTGTAGTTTACTTCTGCTCTTTTCTTAAAAAGGAACAACAAAGAAACATGATTAAAAAGATGATCCCTGCTGTGTTTTATATGAGATCCTGCCAAACTCGCCATGAATCATTATTAGGTCTCATGCTCAGAGCAGATTAACTGACATATTCCTGACTTGTCTTTATGCAACTTCTTCAATTCAAAGTAATATAATCTTCTGTTGCTTTGTCATATGAAAAGGAAACCAATGTTTTCATGATGGGCTTGACATATAATTATTTATTTTGTCAGCGAGATGAGAATGTTAAAAACTCTTTGCTAACATTGATCTTTTTTATATATTTGTGGAGTTTAATATCATTTTCAGCACTTGTTAGGCTATAGTCATGATAGCCAGTATATTTGGTGGAGGAAGAACCTCAGATCTATGGATAGCTACTGGCAAGTTTTCTCTAATGCTTAAGTTGGTGGAGCCAACATTCTAACCCATTTGACAGGTGAGTTGTGAGTGATCTTTAAAGGCAAGTGCTTTAGACCAGCCTGCCACTTTTTAGCCCCTGCCAACAGAGACTTTTAAGTTTTGTATGTGAATGATTTGTAGACACAAGCAAATTATGTGTTGGCAATAGATTTCTAGTAATGATGATTAATATATGTTTTAGGATTGAGCCAATATTCAGCTGGCAGATGGAGGTGGATGATGATTTATATGATATTGAGACGGGTCGGATAGTTTGGAGCATTGAATACCAGCGTACAGGATCAGTCCAGGAAGTGTACACGTCACAGGAGTCCAAGATCATCTCTCGCATCAACATCCGCAGCAAAGATCAAGAGAGAATGGTCCCTATCCTTAAGGTATCTTTGATTCTCAGTTTGTTGAATATTGTACAGTATACTGCATAGCTGGTAAATAAAACTTTCTTTATTTGTTCTGTGAGTTCTCACTACTACTCACAAGTTATTTGTATGTGTCATTGTTGGTGGAAATAGGGAAAAACCAGTGGCTTTACGAAAACATGTGGAAAAGAACCTAATGATCATGGATGGTTAACCAAGTTACCAAGTAAAAATTATTGGGAAATAGACAACATACAATCAAAACTGTCTGCTGCAGCGACTCATGGAAAAAGACAAGAGTGGCCTTTTACAAGTGACCTCTGAAGGCACATTTAGCTTTCAAAATTGGTTCATAACAAATTTATGTACTGTGAACCAAATAGTATTATAGTATTAGCATTAATATTAGTAGTACAGTGTGACCCTGATGTAACATTTTCCAAATTTGGATATAACACAATTGTAGCATGGCTCCCAAAATTTCATATACTTGCACCTGAAAAAGAATTTCTTACATAAAAGTATGTAAAATAATGTGTAAAAAGATTATTAGTCATTTGGGGAAGAGATCACATATGAATTCTAATATAAGATGATCTTGGCATGGCTCCTGTAGTTTCATATACATGTACTTTTCGTACATGAAAAAATAGTTTTTCCTTTGAAAAAGTACCAAAAAAAAGTGTAAAACGTTTTTTCAGGGATCATGATGGTCTTCCCCAATGTCGCAAATTGCAGTTTTTCCTTGTTGGCAACAAAATATACCATCTGACAATATTTTGTTGTTGTTGTTTCAACATTGTTGGATGTTTAAGCTTGTATATACAATCTTGAATTTAAATTGGACAAATTCAGAGGCACCATGAAAAATCCATGCAAACTTGAAATAAAATGTACTGGAATTTATTTGTGTTACAAAAACAGATTTTTTTTTCAGAGTGACAAACCATCTTCACAGCGCATTGTTTTGTCAAAATCTGCTTATTCTGTCCTAAGTAACGTATGCTGTGAGAATGTCAAATTTAATTTTTTTTTTTGTCATTTCTGGAGATCAACTTATCTCATGAAATTTTGTCAAAATACTGTCCTGCATTTTAGTAATTCATGTATTTATTTAGACCGACCTTTGTACACCACTCCCTCAATAACTCATGTACATCGGGGTCCAAAAACATTGACTGCAATATAAGCGAGGGTGCGAGTTATCAAGGAACCTATAACAAACAACAAAACTAACAAAGGGATCGACTTATAGGCAAAAGGGGGGTGGGGTGGCTTGGTATGTTACAGTGTTGAATACTCAATAATCATGCTAAGATTAACAGTGAATAAAAATCTCTTCATATCTGTGTACTTTGTTTAATTTTTTTCATCAAAGAGTAACATTAATTTCAGGATAACTTGCAGTGTATTGATCATCAACACATTATTCCATGTGGTTTCCGTTCGCTTAGCACATGTACGACTTCATGTTGTGTACTATGTCATTAATTTTTGCTGTGAATGGTATACATTCTAGTTTTATTGTTTGATCAGAAGTAGACGTTTTTTTTAAATACGAAAGATTGACACATTTCGAAAAAACAATGTCAATCGAACGATGTGTAGATATTTATTGCGGTAGACATAAAATGGAAGAAAAAAATAAATTCACAAGGGTTAACCATTACCAACATGAAATTAATGGGTCTAAAAATTTAAAACTACCTAAATTAGAACACGATAACACATGCAGTTTGTGACATGTTGTGTGAACCATGTGTACACAGCATCATCTAATTCGTTATCGCTTGCAGTCCATGCTCGTTTTCATTTCATCCCTTCATCTAAATCAACATCATGTGAGTAATTTCAAAGTTTCGGTTCATCCTTAAGCCATCCTCTAAATGTCAACTCAGCAATTTTTAGTTTATTGCAAATTTTTGATCTCCCTTAGTCATTATGAGCACCATCTATGATGAAAAGCTTTTCAGTCACTAAGTATGCCTTTCACTTAATTCCTTTGCTCTCCATGGTCACATTACAAATGATTAGGATACATTACTGATATTATATACTTTAATGATGTTAATACATAAAATGTGAAAATATTTTTTATTGGTCTAAGTAAAATGAAATTTGATAATGGCAATGGATACAAGAACATTTGCTCCTATTGGCATGCCTTTGAACCTTATTTTATTGTTCTTATCTTGTTTGATTTGATACAAAAGACATATTCAAAGTGATAAAACAACACGAGTCTTTTTTAATTGATTCTTTTATTGCAACAAACACTTCCCCAAGCTTTTTGATAGAAACAAAGCCAGCATGTAACTATGTTTTCTCCGGGTTGGATGTGACTGATTCTTTTCAGGTTTTCATAAAAGAGAATATGTATGTTGCAATTATAAATCTGAGACTAAATTAACCCTTTCATCACTAAGCAACTTTGTAGGCATAGAGTCCTCAACAATAAGTAACTTTGGAGAAAAGAAAAATGACTTGTGGACTTTGAAACAACATAACTTTGCCAATGTTAAAGATATCTGGCTGGATTAGGTGTCAAAATCAAAGTTAAAAATGAAATTTTATGACTAATTAAATAAACTAGAAATGTCAAACAGAGTTGGAACTTTTAATGTGTTTTACAAATGTTGAAATTTGTATCCAAAATGGCTGCATTTGAAAAAACTTCAGGAGATAGTTATCAGAGGATTTGAATAATTTTGATCTGGTAAATTTGGATGCAAATGAGAGAAGACGAATAGAGAAACAATGGAATGCACTTGTGGGTGACAGTGATGACGGTGAAGAGGACTTTGAAGATTTTGAACCAGAGGAATTGTACGCTCCATGTAGTCTTGTTTAGACATAGCCGGAAAACCAGAGATTTGTTTCAGTTTTCTGACAGAGTTGGGCACACCTGAGTGTTATATGGCTCTAGGAAAGCTTCAGAATATTTTCAAATATTCTATTCAGATGAAGGTTTTGGAAAAATTGTCTGTTTAACGAACTTCAATGCGATGATCAAATGTGGCAGAGGCAATATAAGTGTGTGGACAGATCTCACCTTGGAGATCATTTCGGTTCATTTTATAGAATTTTATATATTATGGACACCATGAAAGAAAGACTTGTGTTGCTACTGTGATTATTTACTGTACATTTAGGGTCAATTGAACAAGTTTTGAGAACTTTCTAAGTTTTCTAAGAGGTAATAAAATATTACTTGTATTTTATCTGTTGTGTTACTTGTTTGTACCTGCATTTTAACAGTTGTAATAGATATGCACATTTTATTGAATTAGTCATAAAATATGATTTTTAACCTTGATTTTGACACCTAATCCAGCCAGATATCTTTAACATTGCAATTGCAGTTGCTGGCATTCAGCAGGTGATGGTCACTCATAACAACTCTTATATAATAAAATCAATTCATGCATTACTATTGTGGTCGGAAATGCGAGATGTATTGAAACTATTTGGACTAATGTTTTTAATGATCTTTCAGAGGATTTTTTGTCCTTATAATTAACATAATTTGTACAGGAAAATAAGCAGCTTCATTAGAAAAAGCTTTTTATTGATACACCACTCCATCAATGCCTTGAATCCAAATAAAGTTTGAATCTGCTTTTATTCTGCTTAAGTCATAAATCCCTTAAAAAACTCATAATAAATTGGCCCCATTTTGGTGAATGTGAAGACAATAGCGATGAGACCTTGATATATCACTTGATTTATAGTCCAGAAATGGTGGTTAGTACCTGGAAATTTGAATCAGCATTATGAAATTCTTAGTTTTCAGTAGGAAGTAAAATATTTTGTTAAATTTTTTTTCCCAACAAAACTCTTAGCCCACTGTAAATAACAATATTTGACAGAATTTTTTGCAATGAAAATGTCACCAATGCTGCTGGTGGTGACACTTGAATAATTAAATACCAATTAAATAAGGTTTGTCAAATGAAATTAGTGTTTTAGTTCTATTATTTAATTTGGTTTCAGTGTAATCATCATAAATGCAATATGCATTTTTGTATTTAAATGTAAAAAATGTCAATCTACCATCACAGCTATGCTTGCAAGCATTTCTTTGAGTACCTATTTAATTGCCAACATGACTTCACCTCTGGCCTAGTGGGTAGTGCCTCTGCCTTGCACCTTGTATGTGGGGGGTAATGCGTTGGAACCCTGGCTGAGTCATTACTAAAGACTTTAAAAATGGTATAAGCAGCTTCCTCACTAGGCACTCGGCATTAAGAGGTTAGTGTTAGGACTGGTCAGCATGGTGTCAGGATTATGTGACTGGGGTGGGACATCATGCTACATGTCTGTGATGCCCCAGTGCTAGAGATCATTTTAAACTGTCACACTAAAGACATCATAGAGATATGACTGAAATTTGTTTAAAGCTATGTTCAAAAACCAAATCACACACACACACAATTGTCAACAGTGGTTTGATCTCCAACAGAAGTATTTGCTATATTTTTACATTCAAAAACCCTAACTGCATAAGAGGAATGGTCACAGTTGTGTGTTGGGTCAATTCATTTCAATTGAACCCTGTTATAGATATTAATTAAACTACACACTCATTCACATATATGATCCAAGAAAGCATCACATTTAAGTGATAAGACTATTTGGTTAATAAACGGTTTTGTTTTGTATGTATGATTCATTATGGAGAAGTGATTCCAGAGTTGCTACTCTTCCTGAAAGGAGGCTCATATAAGTGTATGGTTTTCAGCAGAATGGTATTTAGTTTTCATATATGAAAGTGGTACTGGTCTTGCTGTACAGTAATATTAGATAGTTTCAATTGATTTACCTTCTTAAAATAAAGTCTTTATTATTAAAACTCATCAGTTAAAAGAAGACATGGTCTCATCTTTAACTCTTGGAAATTTTTTCAGACAGATGAGTATCAGACCCTTATGGAAACTAATATTTTTGTGACCTTGTAGAATCACTTGTTACATGATACACATTAATTCTTATGTTGAGGCAAAATCTGTATCTCAATGCCTTGTAAAGATGCAGTGGACCTGAATCAAAATGCAAGGATCCTAAAACTGTATTTCCAGTTTACGACCTGTACAGGTATATGTAGTTTGATTTATTTTAGAGTTCTTAGGTTCATCACTTATAGCTAATTACTTTATGCAGACACTTAAGCTATCCTAATGTTCAGAAGGTAATTATTAAGGCTCCATGCAGGTTATTTGTACTGTGTATAGTTCATTTGTTACTGATGCTGAATAATAAGTGTTGCCTTATTAAAATATTGTATGAACCATATCTCCTGTTGCATTACTGTATTGCATAAGCACATAAGATACTCTAGTTTCTTTGGATTAATATAATGGTTCTGTCTCAGAATCAGGGCTATGGGGTCAGTGTTTTCTGGACAATATCTCATGGGGTTGAGTCAGATTTTTGATTTGTTTCTATTCTATTGATTTGTCAACATTCAAAGATTTTGTGTAGAAAAGTAATGTTACTATGTAGTTTATCCAATGTTTATATTAAATTACATTTATATAAGCTGATATACTCTTGTACCAACCAGTATGCTGTGGTCAATCTCTAGTTTCTTTGGATTAATATCATGGTTCAGTCTCAGAATCAGGGCTATGGGGTCAGTGTTTTCTTGACAATTTTTCAAGGGGTTGAGTCAGATTTTTGAAGGGGTAATATTTTGATTTGTTTCTATTCTATTTATTTGCCAACATTCAAAGATTTTGTGTAGAAAAGTAGCATAGTTTATCCAATGTTTATATTGAATTACATTTATATAAGCTGATATACTCTTGTGCCAACCAGTATGCTGTGGTCAATCTCACTGATGATTTTTATTAAATTGTACAAAGGGTTTAAATAATCTGAATCTTTTTTAGGATGTAAATATCTGACCATATGAATACAAAATAGGGTCATTTATATATGTCTGTATTGTTATCATTTACAAATTACACCTAGTCATTTGCACCATCCTTGTCTTCATAGAATCAGAGACAAAAATGTTTACTCCGTCTTGTTGTTACTGTGATTATAGCAAATCAGGATGCATGTACTTTATTACCACTCTTTCCAGTAGGTCATTTTATCTGGTTCTCAAGGTGGTCTGAATCAGGTGAGGGAATCACCTAGACAATTTCAATTAGATTTTATCATTTTTATTTATTACTATGGGTGCACTTCATCCAAATAGTTTCTTATGAAGACATTTTATTGCATGTGGTTGAATGGTTATTGTTTATTATGGTGATCAGTCTAACTAAACCAGGGTATATAAGTCAAAAGATTATCTACAAATGCATATCACAGGTCATGGGTGAAATTCACAGGTAATAGGTGATCTTTCTACACTATTGGTACAAATATGCAGCCTAGATTTAACCAAATGGATTCTACCTGTATTTATTAGAAAAGAATTTTGGACATGGTTCCCCGAAAGTGCAAATTTTGAATATTGAATTACTCATTGTTATCCTTGCCATTAGTTGCTTTAAAGTAAGTTTGGAAAAATACATCAACATCTACCTTTAAATGAATTAATTGATAAAAGCAGGCATGAAGTACAACAATCCATCATGTTTATGTCACTTTGCAAGGGGAAGCATGTGCCAAGTTTGTGCATGCATCATAGAATACCAATAAGGGGAAATATTGCAGCCATTACTTTTTGCATGTTGTTAGTGGCAAAATTATGCATTTATAAATTAGCAGTTATGTGTTGTAGTTGCATTTATTTCATGAAGAACATCAGCTTTATGCTATTTTAATATATATACAACATTTGGTGCAAGTTGCAATACCATTTTATTGACAGGTCTGCATCTTTAATGATGTCACTCATTTTAGTTCACCCAGATAATTTACAAACCTGTTTAAATTGTGGAGGCAGGCATGGATCCAATTGTTTCCTTTTTAAAAAAACATACCCCAAAAATAGGTCTCTATTTGCTGAACATGAATAAAGGCTAGATCAATATTGGTAAATTATACCTTGATATGTCAGTTTGCATTTTGGTTAGAAATAGAGTTAGTGCCTACAAATTTGAATCACCATTATGAAATATACAGCTTTTATTAAGAAGTCATTGTCTGGCTTATTACCTTAAAATGGTGGTTATCAATGTCTAGAGGATGATCAACCACTGTGTTTTAGCCTGGATCAAGTGAATATTAGAATGGGAAATCTGGGAATGGAATAAATGGAGATCTGAGCAGATGTATAGAATAGAACAACATGAGCCCCTTACACAGAATATAACAATTTGATGAATTAGACAAACAAAATAAAATTATGACCAATTGTAGAATATACTTCTGCTAGAAGTTTGAGTCCATACTTGGCTTATGTGGGTAAGTGAAGAAAGCCTTCCTGTAGCTTCTCATGGGTCGGTAGTTCTTCCCGGGGGTTTTCCAGGGTTCTTCTTCCACCATTAATACTGGCCACCATGTATATAGCCTATCTCGTGCTGAAAAATTGCATTAAACCCTATAACAACAGCAACTTCTGCTAGAAATATAAATTAACATGTAATTCTAAAACTGCAATTAACAGTTCCATGAACTTAGTTACAACAAATTTCATCCTGAAATTGAGTCTTTTGAACTTCATTTCTGGCATGTATGCATACTGTGGTTATATGTCAACTTTTCAAAAGTCAAATTGGGAGATTGATTATAAAATATATTGGGAGATTGGGACCTAAAATTGGGAGGTTTTCTTAACATTTTTTAATCTTTATTTTCACTAGTTATTGACTGTTTTTCTGGGTCCAGTTGGTTTGAAATTTCTCAAAGAAGATGCCATTTATCCCTGTAACACTTATTACTTTTCCCCAGGGCATGCCCTCTTTTCCTATTCTGGTCAGCTGTAGCCAAACAGTATAATAGCTAAAGGTTAGTCTAAAGGTCACCAGCCACACTCCAACATTTTTCTGTTTACATCAGATTTGCATTACATGATTAAAAGTGGTTATACTTGCACAAAAAGAACAGATAAATTATCAAGTTTAAAGAAGCAATAATAATTTAATTCCTTGAAAAAGATGTCTACATCGAAGTTACTACCCCATAGCTACTATTTCCCACCTATAGATGATGTCAGCCGGAAATGACATACATTTATTCCCACGAGACAAAGTACATGCTTCTTGTCAAAAAATAAATATTATAAACCATGGATTGCTGATAGGGTTACATTCATTTAGATCAAACTACTGAAAACTAATTTACCATTCAACCTTATATTGATATGTGTGCTTGACACACTAGATGGTGTCACTTTCAAAACTGTTCTATTGTTTCAATTTGTTTTGAAAATTCCCATGAATACTGGTAAAAAGGTAGTCAATGTTGGCTTTTTTATGTTGGCTGACTTTATTAAAGAAAAAAAAAAAGAAAAGAAATTCACCATACATAAAAGAATCCAAAGGAACCAAACTTTACTTCCTTATGTCGGCTGACTTCATAAGTAAAATCGGCACACTTAAAATATACCAGAGTCAGCTTTCAGGATTGTTTGCTTGGTAATAAAATAACCTTTGTATTTGATATAGTTTAGGGAAAGAGTTTATTGCTCACTCCAAGTTGTGTTTATCTACACCTGGGCTTCTATTTGTTTCCCAGATTTGATCAAAATTTAGGTTTGCAGAGCAAATAGTATACACAACAATAACATGCTTTAATAACATTTTTGTAACCCTTGCTAGTGAAAAGATTATCATTTGCACTCTCAGTGGATGTATTTTAAAATGATTTTTATTTGTGAGATACCTTTGTATAGTTGACCTGGGTCTTGGTCAGTCTGCATCTTGTAATGTCATGCATAAATGGCAGGTGCCTTCAATCAATTGGCTGAGATTTTCATCTCTTTTATGATTTTGATATTTGACTTAAGTGATACACAGTACAGTAAGGATGCATAGCATCCACTACATACACTGAGTTCATAGGTATAATTATTTCTTTAATAAATTTCGCATGATAAAAAAGAAGGAATAAATGATAGCAATGCAAGGCTAGTTTCTTTCATTTTGTTTTCAAAAAAGTGGATTTTTAAGTCAAGAATTAAGTCTAAGCATTTTTATTTTGTGCATACATAATAAAATGTGTTTTGTTTATGACTATAATAATATCACATGTTTGTACAATATAGGTGGCTGGTGCCCTTTAAGTAAATAAGCAAAAAAACTATTTTGACTAATTAGCAGAGAGATCCTTATCAAAGCAGTTATCTAGTATAAAGGACTAGCCCTCCAACATAATTCAAGGAAACCATGTTCTATAGTGTGTGTTATTGTAAGCCCCAGCAATTGATTGGCAAATAAATGCTCTATTTTTTGTTACTAGTGGTGTCCAAATATGCAGTCTCCAGCTTCCCCTACATGTAAAAACCATTTTTCTTGTATCAACTTGCACCTTGTGAGATGTAGGTTTTGATTTAAATTCAGTTAAGGAACTTTATGATAATGTACTACTTGGGAAAATCATGGAATTTTGAGAGAATACAGTTTTTATTACAGCTTTTGCAAAATTTTGAAGATTTTTATATTTTGTACCTCTGTATCTTAAAAGATATATATTTCACATAATTTTTACATCTTTGCATTATATTTTACTGCCTCATGTTTACATTTATTTGAAAATGTTTTTCTTGAAAAGATTTTTTTAAAATGATTTTCTTCGTTAGATTGTTAAAATGTTTAATTGCCACATATAGTTGCAGATAAATCAAATAATTTAGGAAAAACAAAGGCCTGAATCAAGGGAGGTTGGTTTATATATGGAACAAGATCTTAATTTAAGTTTTCTTGTTGACATTACATATACATATATTGTTACTGTAGGTCACCAGAGACAAGTGCTCTTGCCTAACCTGAGCCTCCAAGGACCTCCTTTACTGAGACTTAATGTGAATATGACTATCCTTTTAGATGGAGTAGCAATAATAATATTTTCAATATGACAGAACTTATGAGTCATTTTATGCACAGGTCATGCACTTTTTAATATTGTACCTATTCAGTTTGGGAGTGTCAGATTATATGCAAATGGGCTTATACATGAGTATCTATGGTATCATTTAGCCATTATTGTGCTGATTTACCATTAGACACTGATGAATATGTACATATATTTTTTAGTGTCCCCATGCTTAGCTGCATGTGTGCATCACTTTGCACTCTTTTTATTTTTATACTACCTTGTCCCAGGCCTATCCCCACCCTCATGTTGGATCAGATTTTTTTTTATCTTTGTGCAAGTTTCAGTACATCCCCACCTGAATCCATCTTACATGTAATCTCAGAGTTTGAATTTGCCTTTTTGTAGTAATTGATGTGTGAGGAATTATGACAGGTTTACACACATGCATAAGCCAATAGCTGGCTCCTACATTTTCTTCCTTTCCTGCCAAAGAACTAGGGACAGAAGGCATATATAACAAAGACATGCATGCTGTTGTTGTTGGTAGGTTAATTTGATAAGTCCACAATCTCAGTTTATCTCCACCATGTAAGTGGTAGCATGTATTGCCTGCATTTAAAGGTCATCCATATTGATTATTGGAAATTTTTTCTTGACCCTTATTGACCATTGAAAACTGACCTTTTGCAGTTTATAACTGTTTTCTTCTTACATTGATTGTAGCATTCTACTGTCAAATAACCAAAAAAGGAATCCGAATATTTCTCTTTGTATTTGACCACTAATGTGAGAATTGGTCTCAGAAAATGTGACATTTTCAGTTCTGACAATATTGGATAGCCCTATCCTCAGAGCCCCTCTTATTCTGCAGTGGCATTTCATATTCTAAGTGAAATGGCCACGAGGCTTGTCAAAATAGAGAAAGCAGTTTCTAATTTGCCTGAAAAAACATTGAGTGTTTCAATAAAATTCAGCATTTTCATCTTAAAGTTTTTAGTGGACATTGATGACTTGTAAAATTCATCCATCTGCTAGAACTCCATTTGAATGAACTTTCATCTTTTAAAGATTGTCTACTTGCTTGAAAAATGAAGCACATGCCAATATTTGAATGTTGAATAGTAACAATTTCTCTATTATTTCATTGATTACCTATAGTTATTGCTGACTCTTCCTTTATGAATAATGAGCTGTCTACCAAACATGTTAAATCTTTTGAACTTTGGTTATGTGATAGTTCAAACAATTGAAAGGAGGGGGGATTAGTGACTTCTAAAATCATCCAGTGTTGATCACCATAAAGAACAGATATTTGCAATGTATTTTATTCTATTTAGTCAAAGATTTGGTAGCTGAATATTTTATTTATAAATAGTATGGAGTTGATGTTTGGTAATTGTGATGCATCCACTGACTCACTTTACCATGACTGAACTAATTATGAAACTTGTAGCTACTGTGTATTTTTCTTGCTAAAAAAATGTACCAAGAGTTTTCTGACTTTATTTGTTTTCAGCTTCAAACTAGCAACATGCGGAGATCAGTGCAATGTTCAGAAATCAAAACTATCCCAAGTCTCCTGAATACTATTCCCTTCAGATTGTTTTAAAATAAACAGCAAACCAACCTGAAGTCAAGATTTGTATATATGATATCCTAAGATCAGACCGGATGCCTTAATTATTATGAATTGCAGATGTGAATATGCTGAAATTGTAAAATTGTTGGCAATGATGTTGTGTGCCCTGCTAAAGCAGACCTTGAACAATGGTTCATTTTTTTGAGCAGTATCAAAGTATAAAGAAAAGACAAACAGTTTAAAGTAAGACAAGCTTCAAAATACTTAGGAACATCACTCTCCTGATCCAGTCATTAAGAAGGACATTGAAAGAATAATTATAGTATAAGTCATGCAGGTCATGTATGCATTCAGTGTTAGATATTTCAGTACTTGGTGTCACTTTTATAGAATATGATTCTACAAACCTTTAAATGGTAATAATTCACTTTATTTGGCTCCTCATACATCCATATTTCTATGGAAGGTCATTATTTACACACCCCAAGAAGTTCATATGGCAAAATCAACATTAAAAGTACATGGACCATTTTAGTCAACCTCTAGGAGTGATCCAGTACAATTCCAGATTGCCTTGTGATGTCACAATGAAAGCTATGCATGTTGATAAACAAATTCATGCTACCTTATATTTTGGCCCTTCCACTCAACATGATAATTGCTTGATACAGTATCTGGCCACCATTGTAAAAGTCCATAGTGATCAATACTTTTTATCTGGAAGTTTCTTGCCATAGTGATCAATACTTTTTATCTGGAAGTTTCTTGATGACTGTTAAGGTGCATTGCATTCAATAATCAGGATTGAATAAATTAAACAAAATTAGTATTAAATTTTAAAACAACAGTTTATATTTAAGATGGGTAAATGCATATACTGTACATGACCATTATGACTTTTTCTATAGACACTTGCTGACATCAGGTCTTGAAGGAAGACATTCCTTCAAGTGAAATGTAATCAAAGTTTTGTCTGCCAAGACATAAATCTTTGAAAATACCGTGAAGTATAAACTATTTTGGTATGGAGGACTGGTTTGAATCAGGACCTGATAAAACAATAAATAAAATCAGAATTGTAGAAAATAAGATTGCACTTATTTTCTTCCGCAGTACATTATTTTGAGAGCAAATAAACACATTGAAAAGTAATTTGACAATCTTTTCTCATTGCTGAAAACCAGATAATTTCGAAATTTCTTTTGCCCAATAAAGTGCCAGACAGCAATGGACTCTTGCTACTAATAACTTTATGACTTTGTATGATTTCTAGTTGGTGTTAAATGAAATGGTGCTGATCTGATGTCCACTATGGTCACTATAGAGATCAACTTGAAAATCGTGATATTGCTAGTCCTGAATGGGAGTAATGGGCTTTCACCAGAAGACTGTGTGTGTGTGTGTATATATATATATATATATATATATATATATATATATATATATATATATATATATATATATATATTCATATTTCTTTTGTATTAAAATGTCAATTGCTTGCTGCAAAACAGGAGATCTGCAGTGTGAGATAAAATCAAAAGCACCATCTAAAAATACAGATGTGACAACAACTGGCTGATGTCCTTCATTTAATAATAATTAAAATAATAATAATGACTTTAAAGATTTTAATACACTTAACTGAAGAATTAATCTGACTTCAGGCTACATAGGAGCTTAATTATATACCAGTAAACACATATATACAAACATACATATTGTTCATATACATAATAACATGCATATGTATAGAGAAAAATATATTGACCTTCTAAGCTTTCATCAATTGGATACTGTCCCATATTGAACCCACAGTCATTATACATGCAGCTGCCCAAACCATCCATAAATACAAATACAGTTGTTTCATTCCCATTTTGTACATTTCTGAAACCACTAGATATATTGGGTTTGGAAGAAGGCATTTGAGTGGGCATTTCAAATAATTCCTTACTTGGTTTAGGAATTTTTAACTGTTCAGTGGACATTGATTATTGGTGGGGATTACAAACAAGTATACTGTACTGGAATAGTGATTGTAAATATACAGGAGCACTATTATTGGATATCCTGTTCATTAACTTGGCCACACTGCAGACATCATAGCCATATGACTGAAAAATTGTTAAAGTTGTGTTAAAAATCTTAAGTCACACACAAATCACACACAAACTCTAATAGGTAATATTTTTAACTTGCCAATTAAATTTTCCTTTCTTTATATTTGGATTGATACTAGCCCAAATTCCCTGCTTTGAAGACATGCTAGATTTGTTTTATCATTTGAATTACCTCATACTGTATTATAGTGATCTAAATATAGTTGTATATAACTGTTATAAAAAAGTTTTCTCTACATTTCTGGTAGAGGATGTCATAGCCCACTAAGAAGCCCTATACTTCAATTAACTTTGTTACTAATGTATTCTATATGTTCAGTGAATGATATGTTATCATCTACCAAAACAAACATTAATTATATATGCTAAAGGGGAGTTAGCAGATTCTTTGAGCTCATCCATGGAGAAATCTGTTTTAAAAAAAGAAAAAGAGGGGGAATAATTCTGTTGCAATCATGTAATCAACAACACTAGCACCATTCTTAACACATTAACCCCTAGAGGTTTTTGTCGTTTTCACCTGAAATGCAAGTAGGAAATCCATTTTGGGAGATATTTCTGAATGCATTATAATACATTGACTTCTAAGACATTTTTGGTTAACTTAATTCCTATTTGTGTTAAAAACATTGATTTTTCATCCTATTTGTGTTAGAAACATTGATTTTGATTGGCACTTTCGCCTGAACATGAGCAGAAAGGTAACAATTGGAGTTCTTTTTTTTTGCTTAATGGACCCATCATTTTCTTGTAGAGACCACCCTTCATTCTAAATGCCCATCTTATCCTTTTTGCAAAGGTTCACATGTCTGTGTGCAATTTAGACTAGTCTGTCTTAGATCTGAGGCCAAAAAGTCTAAAATCTCCACACAAAACCAGATCACGACCTCGGGCGAATTTCGGCTGGAAAAACTCTGCTCCAAAAAGTGATGTTTTTCCCTCTGTATTTTGTAGTGCAACTAGAACATCCATATTATTTGGTATCATTGTAAATCTACATCTGTCTACCTTTCTATAATACCACCCACTTTATTGTGTCGCACATGACCTTAACGTTACAGAGCTCAGAAGTTAAGGCTACCACCTCTAGCCCTGTAAATGCGGGCTAGGAGTTAAGGAGTTACCAATACAGGTGCAGTTGCATTTACCATTTGTGTCTTGGAAAAGTTTATAAATATATAAATGTACATCATGCATGTATAATCCAACAGTGGTTTTTCTATAGGAGTTTTAAAGAAAGTCATTCTTTAGACTCTCTGAAAATAGAAAAAGAGTCCCCATTATATACATCTTGAGAGATACTCTCACAGTTACCATCTGGAGTAAAATCTAGAACACAAGGTATTCAGACATTAAAATCACCAGCCTAATAAAAGCAGCAGTCAGGATACTTTGATTCATTTCCAGATAACTTTCAAATAATCTTGTACCATTTTTACCTGAGAATCTTTCATATTGGTGGGATACATACACAAAAGAAAGGATTATAATGTAATTGATGATTTTAAATGATGAACCTATTAACTCATTTAGCCTCAATCCTGCCAGTAGGCTGTACTTAACTCCAACTTTTACCCTTCTGCACATGAGCGAGCCAAAAAGCCAATGAAAAATGACATTTCTGGCACAACTAGGCATTGGTCTAAGTAAAAAAACTCTTTGAAGGATATGTACATGTACTTGGATGTGTTCAAAATAAACTCCCAAAATGCATTTCCTACCCACATTTCAGCCAAAAAATGACAAAAATCTGTGTGTGGCCATGAGTTAACAGTAAAATAACGTAATTTTCAAAATTACTACAGATTTTTCTAAGTCTTATGGATTAACTTGTTTTAATTGGTGCATTCGGCACTATAAATTTAGAAATATAGGAAATTTAATATGCCATGTATTAGATAACAGACTGATGTTGGAATTATTAGCTTGCATCTGAAAATCTCACCCTGCAGAATTTGCTACATTTGTTGATTTTTCTTACATGGATGATTGATATCTTTTTATAAACATCATCTGATATCTTACAGGAGTCTTTCCCAGGCTGCACTCATTTATATTGATTCTACAGAATTATTGCTTGTCTTGTATGCTGCATACATGCATAATGCAGCAAATACTTGTCCTCAGTTACTCATGGGCTGAAGAATCATGCTTGTGCTCTGGGATCCACATTTTTACAGTGTTCACTTTGGGATTCATCTATTTTTATCCCAATAATTGTCCAGATGACTTATCTCAGTCTAATCTTGACAGGTATAATGAATCATGTAGATGAAGATGCAGCCAGAAAATGAGCTTTTCACTACTATAACCAAGACCAAGTATTTCACTGAACAATTATTTTGTGCTACATGCTTGGTGTGACTTTGAGAAATATTAGGATCCATGTACCACAGGACTGGACTTGGCATAAAATCATTTCAAAATTCTGAGGCCCAGGGGATCTAGATTTATTTCTTTAAGCATTTGTCAGTATTAAAAGGAACAATTTTATTGTATGTGCAATACTATTTATATCAAAATGAACAATTTTATTGAATGCACAACACTACATATGTCAAAATAAAAATTTATTGTGTGCACAACACTACATATTAACAGTGTATATGTTACATGCAGTATTTTGCAAAGAAGCCCACCTAATAAAGGATACTGTAATTTTGCTCAAATTGAGTGACTTCTTCTTCTTCTTCTTCTTCTTCTTCTTCTTCTTCTTCTTCTTCTTCTTCTTCTTCTTCTTCTTCTTCTTCTTCTTCTTCTTGCAGTTTTCATTTTTCTCCAGCTGTAAACTTTAAAGATGGGTATCAGCATTGGTAAAACCTTATGCTGTATGACTTGCATATCTGTACTAACTCATATTTATTTATTTCTTATAATGGTCTCGGTGTAAATCAATATATTTACCATTTGTAAGAAATGAAAAAGCATGACTGGGAAAAATCAGTGCTTTTTGTGATAGCAGATCTGTGTCTGATGTATGTTGGGTAGAGATTATACAGTTGGCAATATGCTTGAAAAAATTTGTGCTTCTAACCAGTCAGATCTATTGATTTTTAGGCACAAGATGGCTAATGAACTAGTTACTGATATTAGAGAGGTTGTCTTAGGGATTGTCCACAATACCCTCTAAACTACATTCATGCACTAAAACAAAATTTTCTTTCCACACGAGTTGGCAGAAAGAATTTGTATTGTATGGTGTGGGGATATGGGAGGTTGTTTACATTAATATGCATTTAAATACCATATTAGACAAGATTTTTTCCTGTTTTAATTTTATGTCATTACATATCCCACATATTCATAAACTACACTATATAGTGGAATAAAAAAACAATGGAGATTTATACAAATTTCATTCAGTACATCTACATATAGGAATATGATGCACAAGATGGATAGGTACCAGAAGGAATAGCATCTCATTGTTGTATGTGTGCTCTAATTAGTTTATTCTTAAAATTAGAGTAATTTATGAAGAAACATGGGAGTTTTGTTTCATTAAGTAAAAATACTCCATGAAAATTTTATAAACCTCAAGAAAAGTTCTTGAACATCTGGTTTTTTGGGGGGCTGTGTGAACCATGTTTTAGCTTATTTGTTTTTCTTTATGAATCTGCTTAAGAAGGTGCTGTATGGATTCAAACAGCAGCCAGCTGGTGTATATATAATCTATGAAATTGATAGCAGAAAGCCAAAGGGCATTGTGTGACCACTGGAATTTAAACTTGTCCATTATATGTGCATTTTAGGAGTCAAGTAGGCACAATAATGCATTACATCAATACAGTAGAGTGAAAAGCATATGAGATGCAGACATGCAGCACAATTCTGCACCTATGACTCTGTATTGTATGTAACATGACACAGTTCTACATGTTCTTTTGTGATGGTTGGTTAATGTCCTTATGGGTAAGATTGCTATGGGGGAAAATATGATGGGGAAAGTAAGATTTGTGTCCACACTATTTATCAATGTAAAATCATGAATTATATGATTTATCTGTGTGTGTATTTGTAATGTTTCACAACTCCTACACCATTCTTGACTTAAAACCTCAGGATTTGGTTTGGTTTTTATCTCTTGGTCATAAACTGCAAGAGCTTATGTGATGGCCTTTTGTCTGTCATCCACCATCCAATGTCCTTCTGTCAGTTAACATAAGTTTGTTACAGCTACTTCTTAAATTACTTGGAGAATTCTAAGGACACATTCAGCCCAAGTTCTAGTTGATACTAACAATGGTACCTATCTGATATGGCAATCATGGCAGCCATTTTGAAAATCATGTTGAAGCTTTTTCTCCTGATACAAAAATTTGAATCAACATGTAGTTTTCACTCAAAGGCTTCTTAGAATATCAAGTTCTGACTGAAGATAAATCCTCTCAGACATCCAATATGACCACCACAGTGGCCATTTTGAAAATAGTGCTATTGCTACTCCTTTTGAACATAAAGACATCAGCATGGTATTTTTATTGTAAGACTTATTATAGTGTCAGTTTGGTTTTGAATAAAAAATCCCTGCCTCTGTGGCATCCGGTATGGCTATGTTGTTCAGTTGGTTCTGAATGAAAATGATGCAGAACAATATACAATATGGTCATGACCATTTTGAAAATCTAGTTACAAGTATTGCTACTCCTCAAGAAAACAATTTTATATCAGCATAAGGTTTTTACTAAAAAAAACCCCTTTGTATCTCATTGGTTCTAAGTGAAAATGGTGCTCCTCCCTCCAGGCAATCAGTATGACTGCACTCTCCAGAAGTGATGGTCATCTTGGCCTGGTGCTTTCACCAGTAGTAAAATGGTATCCCATTTGCCTCTAAATAATAATGGTTTCAATCTTTACATTCAAAATACTTCATTCAAAATACTTCAAGAGTATCAGATTGTTTCAGCACAGTCATTAAAAAACAAGAAATATCTTACCTTCATGTCCAGGAAATTATTTTCAAATGGTAGAACATAAGTTCTTTTGATAGAATCATGCTATTGGACACATCAACACAAGTTACTACTCTGGCGGCCTAGTGGTTAGAGCTTTCGCCTCGGATATGGGAGGTTGCAGATTCGATACATGGCCAAGTCATTCCAAAGACGTTTAAAAATGGTACTAACAGCTGCCTGATTAATAAATCAGTATTAAGACTGGTTGTCCTAGTGCCAGGATAATGAGACTGGATGGGACATAATGCTACACATCTGTAGCATGCATGATGCACCAGTGTAAGATATCACTATAAACTGCTAGACTGTAGACATTGTAGTGATATGTTAAAGCTGTGTTACAAATCCAACACACACACACACACACACACACACACACACACACACACACACACACACACACACACACACACACACACACACACACACAGTTATGTCATGCTATGTCAGTTAGAGTAACAAATCTTGCCCATCGACACACCATGGTGACCAACCTGGCATGTTTTGGACAAGACTCAAGCCTACAATAGTGGCAGAACCAGAATTATCTAACAAGTGGGCATGGGGTTTGTGGAACAGGGCCTTTGAAGTGGACCTAAAGGTTGAAGTCCCAGGAACTTTATGAATTTGAAGCATTTCCATGTTTTGGGCAGCATTCAAGCCTACAATAGTGGCAAAACCTGAAATATCATTTTGAGAAACTGAACACGTGGGCACGGGATCTGAGGAACAGAGCCTCAGAAGTGGACCTAGAGGGTGAAGCCCCAGGAATTTTCTGCATTTGAAGCATTTCCATTTTATAATTTTAACTGGAATTGTTTCAGTTTTGTCATGCTCATAGGCATGGGGAGGCATGCTTCAGCTTCCCTTTTGGATCTGCCCCTGCACACTCCTCTGTACAGCACTCCAACTGAATGAGCCACAATGATTTGTCAGATTATGTTGGAGTTCATTGTAACAAATGTGCAACACTAGTTGTGCATATTTATCAATATAATTCTAGTTAGTAAATCATTCATGTACTTGCACTTGTGACTCATACTGGTAATAAGATGCAATATCCCTCTTTATGGCAATGACAATAAATTTTATACCTTTTGTACATAGTGTTTTTTGTCATTGTTTCTGGCTGTAATAATGTTTTGCTTTAACTGTTGACAATATATTGCTTTAACTGTTGAAAATATAAAGAACTGGGTCAGTTTTTTAAGTGAATTAGCTAATACTAGTTTTTTTTTCCATTATTATTTCCATGTGGTAATGTTTGAATAATAAACAAGTCATGAACTAGCTGGACTCCTCCCCCATCATGTAGTTTATTGTTAGACCTGTTTTGGCAACCACCTACATATTGTGATCATCCTTTCATAACAACTTGTCCTCTCCAATTTTCCAATATCCTTTGCATATGTATACAGCAGTCATCAGCCCAGCATGCCCAATGATATTTTTTTAGTACCATGGATGTACATATGAACCTCTCAGCCAGGATTGTTTTCCTCCACAGATGAGTGTGTATCCCAACTCTACCATCACTCATTGCAATCTCCTGTATATGCAAAATTATTTTTTTTTACACCTTGCTTCTACAGTATTGTTAGTACATTTAGGATAATATTGCCTATAATCACAGAAACATTAACTGGCATGGCAAGATAATTTTACATGTTTGTGCTAATTTTAGGTAGCATAAAACAATCAGCATCCATTTGATTCTTTTAGCAGGATCTGTTTTGCTCAGTGTTTGAAGTTGGTTAACATAGATTATATTGTGTGATAAGAAGTAATTTCAGAAGGATTAAAGACATTAATTAATTATGGTTGATTACTAACAAGATCATGAAGCATAAAACAGTTGGTTTGGCTTCAGTGTAAGTTTCATCAAAATGTTTTAAACATGGGTTATCTTCCCAATGCTAAAATGCCAAAATGTAAGCAACTGAAATATCACATGAGATACATTAATGGATGAAAATGGAAATTTTATTGATTGGATAATTCAGAGGACATGAATATGCATTTTGCTCTGCCCATGAAGCTGATTTTAAAATCTGCTGTGGTAGCAAAATTGACATTACACATCATCCAGCAACACCTTCTCATGAAAGCATATTAAATTAGCAACAATTATGCTGTCCCTGAAAGGCTGTTTATGGAATATGCATCAAATCTGGATAAAGACAAACATGCTATTAGATACTATTTGCCAACTTTATTGCCAAACATAATCTTCTGTTTATGGTACCAGATCATTTTCCAGAGGAGTCTCAATAATGTTCCAGAGCTTAGTAATTGACCTTATGTGAGATAATAGATCACTCTGTTTACTAAATCACTGACATGATGTCCTGCTAACCTCTAACATGCAGTATTTGGCAAAGAAATATGTTTTAGCTTAAGTAGTATCTTTATTAAAAAAATGATATTTTTAAAACTAAAATTTCAAAGTTGCATAAATTATACTGCAGTAGACAATGTTTGTATTTGTAGTTCAAATTCCTATAGTTATAATCTAAGTGTGTTATTTCAGTAAATAATAAAAATAAATTTTAAAAACTGTTCAATAACTTATTCATGTACAAGTAAATTTGCTCCAAAATATGCTAATGTATTAGTATATAATCTTAACCTTATTAGTTTTATCAGGCTTATGTTCATGCTGCCTTGGAAGTAAATTAATTAAAAACTTATAACAAAATTATAATTAATTGCTGTTTAGAAGTATGATGTTGTTCATAATAATTTTAAAGTTCTACTATGTTCATCAGATAGAATTTTGATCACTGCTGTCTGTTGATGTAAACATGTAAATGCATGCTTAATATATCAGATAATAATTATCTGAAATGTTGTTTTTGTAGTTTTTTATTATTACATTTTGTATCCCCACCCAACATCAGTCCAATTAGAAAGTAGAGTCACTCAAGTGTCTGAAAGACTGAGATGATAAATCATTGTTTTTGGGACAAACCAACATTAAAGTGCAAATTTTTAGACTTAAAAATAATGTAGTCTGGGGCACAGTGCTTCCTGTACAAGAATAATAACATACATCAAAACCCGAAAGATGGGGGTTCTCCATATTCTAGAAACATTATTTTTACATATATTTTTCATACATGGGCCATATTGTTAAATTTGTCTGATCTTATCATTTATAACCCAAACTCACCAACATTCACACTTAGCCTGCATGAAACTTTTTAACTTCACAACCATACCTATGTATTTATTTGCAAACGGTAATCTCTTGGTCTATCATGCACTATTTTTCAATCAATCTGCAGGCTTATACCAGTATATAAAGACTTCCTGCCTATAAAGACATGTAGGAATTATCCGTTTTTATAAGTAGATTTGACTATTTATGTATTGATTCAGTTCTCATTTACAAAATTCTCATTATGACTGGAGATAGAGATCTTGGCAAGTTTATTTTGCTGTTGCTGTATCATAATGAACTTTTTGCATAGTGCAAAAATAGTCTGAAAACTGGACTGGATGCTTCATTTGAAATGTTTGCATACTCTAAATTCATGCCAAAATTTCTGAATGTTTTCTTAATCAATTTCTTTGCTTTGTGTAAAGGTGTAAATACACACATTGCAGGTGTGTTTATGTATGCATATATATATATATATATATATATATATATATATATATATATATATATATATATATATATATATATATATATATATATGAATTATAATTCTGAATGTTTTCTTAATCAATTTCTTTGCTTTGTGTAAAGGTGTAAATACACATACGTGCAGGTGTGTTTATGTATGCATGTGTGTGTGTGTACATATATATATATATATATATATATATATATATATATATATATATATATATATATATATATATATATATATATATATATATATATATATATATATATGAATTATAAATAAATGCCAAACAGAACAGAAAGTGCTATCCCAGGATAGAAGAATGCTTGATAATAGTAGGCAGAATTAATAATTTAATATAAATAATACAATCATACAGGTTAGAGAATTTTTAATTCATGCTCTACAGTCTCAAATCCAGGTCTATGAGTAAACATTATTCACTGTTGTAAATTTGCTGTAGCCCTTGCAGATAATATTTGCACCTTATAAACATAGAGCAAATATTTTACAATAGGCATAAAGCACGGCAAATGGCCATGAATCTAGGCTATCAATGTGGCTTGTCTGTGAACCAGTGTTTTTATTGGGTGCTAAAGAGGAAGTCTGTTTTGAATCAATTGTCCCTGATTGTACAGATGGTGTGAGGTTAGTCCAGATTGGTTGTCTGTCTTGTAGGTGAGGATTGTTTTATCTATTATTACTGGACAACTTGATTTTGATTTAATGCAAACAGGCAGATCAATCCAAGTGTTAAAAGTGGATTTTTTGTGCATTTGGAAGTCATGCAACATAATAATAGAATCAGGATGATGTTTACCCTGAAAATCCAATGAATACATTAAATACACATTCAAATCACAATTCAGTCAGCACATTACTTAATATTTTTCATGTATATATGTATATATTTATCTCCATATGCAAGTACATTCACTTAGATTGATTAGTGTCAGTAATTATTGACTGTTCAGATAGAGAGATGAGTAAAAAGTTAAGACTCAGGTGGCATAGCTATAAAAAAAAACCAGGTAGTGAGGAAGAGATATTGCATTCATTGATTAGAATGAACATTGTGATTGTTTTAGCTCTAGTTGTAATCTGCTATTTAAAGTAACTGGGCCACATTTTTCATTCTCCAAAATGGAAGCCACAGATTTTGTTAAGTACTTTATGGAGTTTGCATAACTAGAATCACAACTGTGAAAGCTTCAATAACTTGGGTAAAGGCTCTGATGTTGATGTAGGTAACAGTGAGAGTATATAATTTATCAAATTCAGATGATTTAGTGAAGTAGACAGAGACAGAAATAAATTTTGAGTATGAGAAATAGCAGCAATGGTTCATTACACAGTTTCACTGGCATGACAGTGAATGAGTTCTCTCAAGAATGTAAAGCTTGTAAAACAAAATGTCCATGAAAAGTAATTATATAGATATAACAGTCATAATTTAATCTTAAATCAATTTTATGCATAATAGATGTGTACCAAAAAATGTAAATGGTTAAAATTGATATGGAATGTAACATTTGCTACACTATTATAACAGTTAACTGGCAGGCCAATTAAAATATGTAACAGGTGTTTTATTTATAGCATACTGCACTACAAAGCCATACACTAGGAGATAAATGGTTAATAAAAGATGGTTTAGAGGGAGTTATTCTGATTTGAAGGTAGCCATACAGTTTTCTTTGGTTAAAGATGTAATCATGATTAGCTAAACTAAGTGGGTAGGGGTGTGGTGTTTCCAGATGAAATTGAGGCTTTTAAAAATTTCTTTTTATAAATTAATCAGTTTCTGAGGTGAGCCAGAATTCAGCTCTGGGAAATATTACATTTCTCACTAAATTGTCTAAGGACGTGTCGTGTTGGTGTCGTGTTGGTGTCGTGTCGTTGGTGTCGTGTCGGAAGGAGAGAGATTCAAATTCATTGGAATGTGCAAGTCTCCAATAAAGCACAAGGTTTTCATAGCTACAATACATGTCAAGCAATTTATTTGCTTATGCATAATTAAATATTGCCAAGAGAATATTTATATCTTTAACTTGCATTCTTAAAATTCTTAGAGCCACCTTTTATTTATCAAGTCTAATTTAGTGTAAAGTACTATGGCTTTAGACCTTTGTGACTATCCCAGAACTCTGTATTTGATCCAGATAGATGGGGAACTGTGTGTCCTGGTTTATCTTGAGCAAGTCCACTGGTCAAACATGGACATTTTTTATTTTAAACAAAATGAAATTGTTGTCAATATCATATTCTGCAACATAGACAGCTTTTAGCACTTCACATAAAGGCTGAATGTTACATTTTCCAGTTAAATGTTACTTCGATGGGAGGCAACCAAATGCTGGTCAAAAATAATAAATCATCTTTAGTAACATTTGATTGAAAGGATGTTTTTCCTAAGATTAGAATATAAAAATCTAAATTTAACTGACCAATTATACATGGTGGGGTCCATGGCTACATCCAAAATGGTGTCCTTAGCCAATTGTAATACAGTACCACAATTTCTATTTAAATATAATTGCCTTTTCAACATGTCAGGTACTTTTAATTGTAATTTTCCAAATATGATGCTGAAGTTAACATTAATAGTATGAAATAATATCATTGTGTTATTTATGTGGAAAATCATTCTTAGAATGTGTGGCAAATTATGTCAAGTTTTCTGCCATACATTATAATGTATAATGTTGCTTTGAGGTGTTTAAAACACCAAATTTTTGCCATAATTGTGAGGCAAATAAAAAAAATTAATGATGTTTGTGGTTTTAATTTCTTCCATTTATTTCTATATACAAAGTTTCAATCAAAGCATATAACAGACGATAACGGAAGTGACATTTTGTAGTTACGAATGGAATTCCCATATTTTGTCATGGCGATGTCATTCTCATCTTTTGATTACAGTGATTTATCTGGAAGTGAAAATGATTTTGCTGGATTCAGTTCCGATGAAATACCAGATTTTATAAATAATGATGCTTTTAATGATGAAGGATCTGAAAATCTGTTGTCAGATATTGACATTGAAATGTCATCACACTTGAATGATACTGATGGTGATCAGTCAAATTGGTTTGCAGACGTGCAAGATATTGAGAGAATTTAATTTACTCAACAGTCAAGACCATCACATAATTTGCATGAGACAGCATCAAAATTGGACTATTTCCATATATATTTTTCAGCTGAATTTTTTGAAAAGATTTTAAGTGAAACTTAACTTTGCAGCTAAACAAAATGTTGATCATGAAATCCATGATGCAAACTGGACATTAACCAGTGTGCCTGAGATGTCTGCCTTTCTTGACATGTTGATCTTCAAGGGGGATAATCAAAGCTCCTGACCTTAGTTTTTATTGGTCAAATGACAAGTTTCTTCCAGTGAAGGAATCAGAAATATAATGCCATGCAGAAGGTTTGAAAAACTTTTCCAGTACCTACATCTAAATGATGACAACACAAATTTTCCTGCTGATCACCCTAACCATGACAAACTTCACAAAATAGGCTAATACTGGGTGAAGTTATGGCCACCATTGAGAAGAGATACAAGCCTCACCAACATCAAACAGTTGACAAAAGTTTTTATACATTTCTACATTCATTACAAATAATGTATTTCTTTCCATCGTTAAATTGCACAGGAGACACGCTCTCATATATATAGATCATAAAAAATGGACATTCATACATGCATGCATATTTTATTGTATTTCATCTTTACATTAGGGTGATAATTTTAAAAATAAAAATAAAAAAAAACAATATGCACGATTTCAATTATGTTCAATATTAAACAATCATGTGTGCAAATCCTATACACACAAAAACATGCATTAGATATTCATTACCATACTGCTCCAATCTATCACATCTCCTTACATAAACATTAAACTCATGAATATCAGAAATTTATTGCATACCTTTTCAAAATGATAAAAATGTAAACAATAACTTTTCATTCAATGATCCTATTTTAAGTTTTGATTATAATTTCATACAATACCTTCCTTCAAACCAATCAACTGGGGCCTAAAAGTATGGTTGCGCTGTGAAACTTTGGTTTCTGTCACCAGTTTGAATTTTACCAGGGGAAGGAAGATACAGATGAAGTGAATGAGAGCATGAATGGTCTTGGATATCAAAGGTGTATAAAAACTTACTATGCCTTTTGAGAGGAAAATTTTATCATGTATATTTTGATAACATTTTTACATCCATTCCACTGGTATGAAGTTTATGGAGACATGGTATATATGCCTGTGGCACAGTGAAGAAAAACTGTAAATGCTTCACAGAGGAGTTTAAATATCCATCACATATGGAACAAGATCATTTATTCTGACTGGTTGGAAACCTGACAACCAGCTATGGAAGCACAAGAAACCAATCATAGTCATATCCACAGTAGCAGATACAACCATTATTGATATTGCTAAAGGTTAGTGCAACAGGTCAACTGTCCAAGGACAGTCACAAATTACCAACAGTATTATAGAGGGGTTGACATATGTGACAAACTCAGGGCCAAATATCTGGTTAGATGATTGTCAAAGAAATGGTGGCTATATATATATATATATATATATATATATATATATATATATATATATATATATATATATATATATATATATATATATATATATATATATATATATATATATCAATCAATGGTTTTATAACAATGGTTGATAGTCATGAAAGAAGAAAATGATTCAGACAATTAGATTTTCGAATTAATTTGGCAAAGCAGCTCATAGAAAATTTCAAGTGCAGGAAGGTTGCCATGCATCAAAAATTTGTAGCCCTGAGTAACACATGACATTATTGAGACAGACTGCAGACACTTAAAAGGAAAAAATCCACCTGCAAATACTGTACTAAGCATGGAAAAAAGGACCTAAAGAAACCATATTTGGCTGTGTCATTTGCAATGTACATCTATGCTGATAGAATGTTACAGCCTGTTTCTTCAAGGCATATTTATTGTAGAGAGCTGTCACATGCTCCAGTACAATTGTAGATTGTGTTTTTAATGTTATATTTTTTTCCCCCTGAATATGAAAGTCTGAGAACAAGTGATTTGCTAAGCAGTTTACATTTATATTCATGATCAGTTCTTCAGAGAAATGAAATATCATTAGCCTGATTAGGTAAGGTTGTGTTGTTATCACTAAATGAGTGAAATAAGAAAACAACCTTGACCTTATAACTACAGATTTATCCAACATAGCATTGTGTAATATATTTCAAACATTTTTTTTTAAATAGCTGAATATTTAGTTACTAAATGTTTGTGTCATGTTTCTTAGCAATTTTATATAATAATGTATGTGCCAAACAAATTACATGTACAATTATGGCTTGTTAATGAACATGTACTGCCTAGATATACTACAATGTCCACCATTATTACTTTTCTGCCTCTTGTGAGGTTCATTTGTAGCTTCAAAATGTTATGAATATTATAAAGTGAACACAACATTGAAAAATTTTTAATTGAATAATTTAAAAACTAATGTCAAGTTTGCTGATTAAATACAGAATGGTATTTACAGTGATGTTTAAAGTTTCGAAGTACAAGTTACTGTGTTTAAAATAAAGCAATCTGTACATCAGTGGTTGTTTTTATCATGAAATGATTAGAAATAATAACCTACATTCATCTGGCATTGATAACAAAAAGCTGACTTGCAGTGAAAATGATTATGTTATAAGAATTATAGGAATCATAGGAATAATCAGATATGATCAGTGATCTGTATTTTACAAATATTGTCCACCAGTTTGTAATTAGAATCACTTTGTGTAATTATTTGATTTTGAAACTTCAGTCCTTTTATTATACACTGATTTAATTTGTTGGTCCATTGTGAAAAATTTGCTCTTTGAAGCAAAATATATGAATTTTGGACTTGTTTTATGCAGAGCATCTCTGCCACATTGAAGTTAGAAATGTGTTTGGGATGTTTTTCAATCTTAACCAAAAGGACAGTTTTATCTTCTTATGACCACATTTGTGTAAAGCCTGCAATTTTGTCATTTATTTCATTAGGATACAGTTTCTTTTATGATGATTCATAAAAATGATATCTTTTGAAACCATCTAAGTAATGTTTTTATCAATTGCGCCTGCCAAGTGTCTACATTTTCTGCCTCTGGAAATGAAAACCAACTTGTTAAAAAAAAAAAAATGTGATCAATTGGATACAGGCAGTAAGGGCTTGTGCCCTAGAACATAAATTATTTTTCAAGCCTCACAATTGTTATATCCAAGTCATACAGTATGTAGTTTTGTACAACTCTGGTTCAATGGCAAACTGCATAGACTCAGATCTGCATTTCCATGATGCACCAGTAGATCTGGGTCTATTCAATTTGTTGGGAGTAATCAGTAGAACAAACATAAATCATTTTTTGCTGGCAGTAAATCAGAGTCTATGTTGTTTGCAGTTGACCTGACTTTATAAGAGTACAGGTATATATGGTATAATTGTTTTCTCTATTGGCAGAAGAACTAATTTAGTTACCTGGCTTGTTTTTGTAGACCAACCACATATTTGGTCCAATATGGCTGTTCAAATAATGAACAAAACCTGTAGGTCTCAACAGCATCTGGTTTTGTGAGTTTGTACTACAGTTGCCTGGAAAGAAACATGATGAAGGCAAATACAAGGACCAATATGTTGAGAGAAAATGAGGGTATGATGTTCAGATAACAACAATTCTTTTAGAGCAGGGATGAAATATACACAAATTATTTGTTCATAAATTTTTAAATAGTTTTTACAAAGACTAATAGGTTTCAAAAGATACTGATTCTCCTGAATTGTTACTGTTGTCCCTGCCTCCACCCTGATTAACTGACATTAAACAGTGATGTAGTAACTGATTTACATCCATTTTTTTGTTCATTACTTGTACCTCAGTAAAAAAAAGACATTTCAATCATGGAGATTTAGTAAATGGTGTGTGTAGTTACAGATTATGGGATTTTTTTCCCCTAATAGAAAATTAGTAATTATTATAAAAACTGTGGAACAAAGATTCAGGTATTGTAAAGACCAGGATTGGCCAAAGATCAAAGGAAAATCAAGGAGCCATTGTATAAAGGAAAATTGCTTTATGGTCCAAACTCATAGAAACCAAGTAGACTATAGGTCTCCTTTATACCATGTTTTTAGTGACTAGCAGTGTACTTAACTAATTTGTGAGATTCAGAATGGTGTTTTTGCTTAGCCTCCCTGATCTGCCTGAGCTTATTTTGTTGTTATGTTATCAGGTCACTTTGAGGTATGTATTTATGTATGTGTGGGTGTGGGTAGGTAGTTAGGTATGTTGTTGTTGTTGTAGGATTTAGCACCATTTTTCAGCACAAGATAGGCTAAACATGTCAGCCAGTATCAGTGTAGGAGGAAGAACTAGGGAAAACCCTGGAAAGAACCACTGACTAATGAGAAGCTACCAACAAGCTTTCCCACATAACCCACATTGGCTGAGCCTGAGACTTGAATAATGATGACTGCTTTAGACCACTCCACCAATTGGGGTTCCTAGTAGTTTAAGTTTTGTGTGTTTATGTATGTGTGAGAGAGGGGTAGGTAGATAGGTCTGTGTGTGTGTGTTTAAACACATGCATGCATGCATACATACATACATACATACATACATACATACATACATACATACATACATACATACATACATACATACATACATACATACATACATACATACATACATACATACATACATACATACATACATACATACATACATACATACATACATACATACATACATACATACATACATACATACATACATACATACATACATACATACATACATACATACATACATACATACATACATACATACATACATACATACATACATACATACATACATACATACATACATACATACATACATACATACATACATACATACATACATACATACATACATACATACATACATACATACATACATACATACATACATACATACATACATACATACATACATACATACATACATACATACATACATACATACATACATACATACATACATACATACATACATACATAAGCTTCTGTCCTGAATTCCTAGTGAGTGCACACTATCTGTAACAAATTTAATGTGACAGTGTTTGGTGTTTGGTAAGTTGGTGGGTTCAAAATGTTACACCAACCTTCACTACGGTTCTTTGCTAGAGAATGACCTCCTGCGGTGTAATTTACCCAGTGTGGATGGGTAGAAAGACTAATACTGATTTCTGAGCAGGTATATTGAAGAAATAAAACAAAGAGCCCCCTTTCAATGAACAAATATAAAATTTAATCAATTTAACAACAGAATTTCAAATGGAAGAAATCAATTTCTTTGCTACAAAGAAAGAAGAAAATGTACTAACATGTACTCAATAAAAGCAATACCAATTTCACTTTACTATTATTTGTCAATGACAGAATAATCTAGTTTAATCATAGCTTATGAGGCGTGACCTTGAGCTCAATGATGAATGACATCATCACCTATCTTATTTGGACCAGTGACCGTGACTGGGACTCTTGCCAGTGGAAACTTGAAGGATTTGATGATGGTATCAGTATCTAGAGCTGGAGTTGGTCTATGACATTCTTCTGATGAATTCTTCTGAGAATTTGCTCAGGAATTTGTCCAGGAAATTGTTCAGGAAGCTGTTACCTTTAATAAATAAAAAAAATAGATCCTGTAATAGACAATAGGTCACCTTTTCCAAGTATATATCTATATTTGTACATGATAAAAGGAAGTATATTTTCATTTGTGTCTCAGTCTCATAAACAGCCTGCCAGTAATAAATTTACCTAATGTCTGACTCCAAAGGAACAGAAAGTTTGTGGCGGCTTTGAGAAGACGGAAAGCCAATACCCTAAGTTGTAACAGAATTTTAGGATGGGTGAAATAGTGAACTTCTGTGCCTGAAAAATATTTTGAAAGATGGAAATAGAGTGAGGATATGTGGGTGGTGTAAAGTTGATGAACAATCGAACCTATTTGCCAATTAGGGCAGTTCAGTCTTCAAAAGGTGCCCTAAACTTTAATGCAGAAAGTTTGTTGGCTAGTTTGTAACAAGTGAAAACAGGAAATAATAAACTGATATTCTGTTGGCATGACTTGATCATGTGCAAAGTCACCAATTGTAATGTTCATCATTGATACCCTTCATAGATATGTGGGTATAATTTTGCAAATAAAAATGATTTAAGGATTTAAGAATTGGAAATAATGAATGTTGAAAATACAAGGAAGCTTTTGTTTCTGTTGTAATGTACCAGCATGCAGTCATTCACAGTCATATATAATTAGAGAAACACTTTTTCAAAGAAGTCATTAATGGCTATATCAGGTTCATAATCTGCTAGTCTGTCCCTTTCAAAATACTGTACAAGTGTTTCATTTTATTCATCATCAAACAAGAAATCTTAAACATCTGTTTGATTCATGAATAATGAGCAATCTCAACTTTTAACACCTGACGGATAAACAAATAACTATTGTGATTTCAGTTTTGACTTGTGAGCTTTTGTAGTCAGATGATTTCAGTTTTTTAATCTAAATTTATTGAGAACTCTGTGTGGGTGTGTGTGTGTTTGTGTGTTTGTATATAAAATGTTTGATAAGATATTTACTTCTAGATGAATGAAAAATGGATTTTTAACTATAAGGTAGCATCTTTGTAGTCAGTTATTATGTATTATATAATTATAAAATACACTTGTGAAATAGAGGAGGGGTGGAAGTACTTAATTAAAAAGAGATTTCTTGATGAGCTGGATTTTTTATTGTCTCTACCCTCCTCCCAACTGCACACCCCCTTTTTTTTGCTGAGAATGACATTAATTAAGCTCATTAATTTTAGTTCCTCTTTATATCTTGTTCAAAGGTCAATGTTATTGAAGCCCATTAATAAATAATCTCCCCAGTCAGAGAACTATTAAACATGTAGTATGTGTTTTATGATATTCATGTCAGTTTTTGTGAATTGTTTCATTATTACTGCGCTTGTATTACAAGCAGCATTTTCAGTTTTATTGCATCAATAATTGTTTGCAACAAGAAAGGGAAAATTCAGTTCTGTTGCATACTTGTTTTGTTTCATGATTATAGCAATGGTGAGTAACATGTATTGAACATTTTTTCTTTTTATCCTTTTAGAAAACATTTGTGTAACATTAAAATGCAGTTTGCACTGCAGCACCAGTTCTTAGGTTCCATAAGAGATAAAAAAGGAAATAATGATTGTTCTGTGTAATGTTATAAGAGTCAGGTGGAGATCTGGTAGTATTAGTGTTAATAGCACAACTGTTACATGGCCTACAACCAAGATACCGACCATTTCAGTTTATTGTTTCATGCACGAAATGCACACAAAGAAATTAATAATGTATACCATGTGCAAACAAGGATCAATGTGTAGTTCTTCATATCAAAATTAAAAAAGAATAACACTTATCATGAAAATTACTATAATGCACTTAATAAAAACTGATACACATGTACATGCACTACAGTATAGGGAACTTCGTGGTAACATCAGGGCATGATCTCATGTATGTGGGTGGGATTCCCTAGTCTGGTTGGCAGAAAGACCATAGGCTTACTCTACATTGAATACACTTGTTTACCAGAATATATATAAAATCATTATTAACAGTTTAATTGATTGCTGTAATCATTGATCAGGATAGGTTTTTATACCAAGACACGCTGTTAAAGCACACCAACCTACATTAAATAAAAGTTTCCATGATGGAAACACAAAAAGTTGTATCATTTTGTCTTTGATAATGAGTAAAGCAACATTAAACATTTCTCTCTTCAGCTGTGTATGTAATTAATCTTTTATCAGTAAAGGAAATGTAAAGTTCAGTGATAAACCTGACAACAATGTGCATCTCCTTTTTCTGTGTATGGGTTTATGATGATGATGACAAGAAATGGATAATTGTCCATAGCTATTGCATACTAAGGAAACAAGGTTAGCCAAGTTTATGTTTGATGAAAATTTATGCAAGAGGCATATCATTAATTCAGCATTCATACTGTACAAATATTTTATTTTTACCACATGCTAATACACATATTTGCCTTTTGAATGGAAAGCAGAAAGGATTGGAATGAAAAAGTTTTTTCCTGTTAAATTCATTTTAAAAACTGTGATAATTGATATTGGCTTTTAATTAACAGCATGCAGTTCCAATGTTTATATATGCTTATTATTGCACACGGCGCGGATCATTCATAATTTGTTATGTCAATAGTATACCAATGGTATATCAAATTGCTTGTTACCAAAACTAAAAGACATGTTATCTTTTATATATATATATATATATATATATATATATATATATATATATATATATATATATATATATATATATATATATATATGTGTGTGTGTGTGACTTAAAATATATATATATATATATACCCAACATTAAAACATTAGTATCAGGTATAAAGTTAGCACTGCCTATTCAATGGCCTAAGCTGATATATAGATCATATTCTTTAGTTGCCATGGTGATTCTGACAACCAGAGCTCTGCCGATGCTTAGTTGTGATGTCATACAGGGAATCTCCAAAGTTCCCTAAGTAATATATTACATGCAGTACAGTATAGGACTTGAGTAACATTTTTACATGCAGTACAGTATAGGACCTAAGTAACATTTGTACATGCAGTACAGTATAGGACTTGAGTAACATTGTTGCATGCAGTACAGTTAGGACTTAAATAACATTTTTGATATTGTGTACATTTGTGTGACAGGTCAATGAATTGCTGAATATGGCTGTTCTGACTGGACAGGAACAAGTCTACCCCATGAGGATCTATGCTATTAATGATGCTGGAATTTTCAGAGAAGTAACACACCTTACAAAGTGCCATTCTTCTGAAGTTGATGTTCTCAAGGTGAGAGTATTTTTGTGCAGCTTCTGGAGAGAAGATATTTTGGAGATGGGCAGTTCAACTTTTTGCACAACAAAGAACAGTACATGTTTTACCATATTAACTTTCCAGTATTGCAGACATAGATGTAATAAATGAAGACCCTGATAATGCACCAGCACAGGGCTCATGCCATCTGTTTATTATGAGATAGCAGATCTGCATTAAATTCTTGAAACACTTTGAATGCAAAACTCAATCTGGAAACCTCAAACTTGTGTATTGTAGTTAGGGTACACATACATTGTGAAAATTCAACATTGTTATAGATGAACATAAGAAAACCTGATTGTTCCCCAGTTGTAGCTTTGTTTCAGTTGAAGATACAGGCAGTTTAAGTTTTCGGACTTAGACACTGAAATTGAATTATAGGCTAAAAAAGCTTCGAGAATATGGGATCTGGTTTAGTGCTGTTTGTAGAGGAGGCTAAATGCTTTGTTATTGTCAAACTCAGCATCAGGTTCAAAGCATTAGTAAAATATCTAGAGTGTGTTTTTTATGTCTTTATGTATGTCTTCCTAAGGTTTCCTCAGTGAATGTGTCAAGTAGAGAAGTAAGTGAAAATATTTGCTTGTCTTGTAAAACTTATTTGTTTGAGATTGAAAAGATGAAACAGGTCTTTTCATTAAAACTGAAGAATGATTTAGTTAATCATGATAATGAATGCAATGCAATTAGTGATTATTGAAGCATAAAAAATTGCATATATAAAATCCACACTAAATTGTTGGAAATTTGACATTATCACATCATGATGCTCCATAGAGAACCAAATTTACTTCATTATTTCAGAAATAGATTTTAGATTGTTTTAGAATGGGATAAAAGTTTTTGTAGATTTTGGCATGCTAATAGTGCTTTTCCTTATCACAAATATTGTATTGGCTTCAATAATCTATTGCTAATGAACTTTGTTTGCAATAATAGTAAAACCAGTTAATGTCCTTAGATAATAATAATAATAATAATAATAATAATAATAATAATAATAATAATAAAAATTGTCTATTTTTTCGTAGCATAACCAAATTAATTTACAAGACTAATCTCCCCACCTATTATATACAAATATTTTGAGGTAAATGTGCAAAGATGTATCATAGCACAGTTACTTACAATTTGTAAAAAATTAGGTGAAGGCAAGGAAAAGAAAAAAATATAGTAAGATATTGTGAGGAGGATAGAAAAGGTAAAAATGAATGACAGTTTATTTATTAATCAGACAAATATGTCATGTAGCCATTTTCTTATAAATTTATGAAAGCATTTAATGGGGGTGCTTCTTCCACATCTTTAATGAAACTATTCCAGATCAATGGGCCAGAGTATGCAAAACATTTCTTCATTAATAAATTTTGATTTTGCAATTTTGTAATTATTAAGACTGTGAACTTGAGTATGCTAGAAATTTCAATTTATCCAGGGTAAACCCCCTCTTTTTTTTTTTTTTTAACCCTGTAAGGCCCACCAGCCTGCTTGTGATTTTTCGGTTGGCTAACAGTTTCTATTTCCCATTGCTGAACCTAGAACTTCTTTCCCCTATGAAAAAAAGAAAGAAATTTAAAATCAAATCGATTGACATATTTATGCATAATAAACAAAAACCCAATTTCCTACCCAAATTTTAAAACCAGTGCAGCAGACCACTCTGGTGGCCAAGTGGTTAGAGCGTCTGCTTTGGATGTGGGAGGTTGACTTGAACAAATGGTATGGTGGTCAGCATTAATAAAAGGTTAGTGTTAGGACTGGTCTGCCTGGTGTCAGGAAAATTTGACTGGGTGGGACATCATGTCACGTGTCTGAGGCATGATGCCCCAGAGCTAGACGTCACTATAAACTGTCACACTATAGACATCGTAGCGATATGACCAAAATATTTTTAAAGCTATGTTGAAAATCAAAATCACACACACACACACTCACACACACAAAATCAGTGCAGTAAAAAACATTTTTCTTAGCATGGTAATTTAGCTAATATTGCCAGTGTTAGCCTTTGCATATGATATGCAAACAACTAGTATTTGCATACACTCCCATTTGTTTATACTTGCCTACCAATTTTAAAAATGAAAAGCATCAAGGTTATAAAAATGCATAAAACTTAGTAATTTCATTCTTTGACTTGTCATTTCCAACCTGATTGTCCGCATTGGTTCCCTAAAACTTGCCTTATTGGCATTTCAAAGCAAATGGAAGCTCCTCTTGTAAAAAAGTAGATAGACTGCTTGCTGTCCATTTCTGGTTTCTAGAATAATCTGTTTCAGTAAAAATGGTGTCAGCTGCACCCAACATTTGTTATGTCTAGTTGCAATATTTATAAAACAAACTGAATAAATAAATAGGACTAACTCTTTTATGCACGTGTTCAAAGAGCTATAATGCCAAACTTTTCAGAATTATTGAGATGATCAATGATGGCAAACTACATCACATCTTTTGCTAGAAAACAATGACTGACTCATGCAGATATGGTGACAATATTGCTAAAGAGTTATTTTTTTATTCAAAATGCTAACAAGCTGATACTGTTTAGGTCCTCATGGTGACAGTATGGTTTGAACTCAGTGATTGAAATTACTCAGTTTTGTGCATTTTTTTATATCTTTGATGTAAGGGGGTACTGACAAAACAGAATGGAGTGAGAGTACTAATATAGTTTTAAAAGGTTTTTCATGGGTTGGTTGATCAGTACAGATAAATGATTGGTTTGATTTCATTTCTGTCTGCAAATTTTCCTATATTTTCTTTCTAAAGGTATATCCAGATGCTTTCTAATATAAGGTAGATTTTGTTCATGCAAAAATTAAGTGTTATTTTCAGGTTGCCTCTGATTGTTCTTCAATCTATGTGGATGGAACGGAGAGTCGTGGTTCACATAACGTGACCATCATTGCCAAGTCTGGACGATTCACAGCTTTTACCTACATGCGAGTGTGGATTCCAGAAGATCGTTTAGAAATCGATTTGTCTGACAGTAGGCTTAGTCACATACGTGGCTGGCGGGTGCCTTCAAAGGACTTCAGGTTGGTAAATACTACAGCTGGGTGCCACAAAGCATTTTGTATAGCAGTATTTCTGAATGTACAGCAATAGTATCATGATACACTGCAGTTTATTAAGACATAAGTTTCGGTCCAAAGTAACATGTGGACCTGCTTAATTCGACGAAATGCGACTTTTTAATGTCAATCTCACAGAAATTGTACAAGAAATAGTCAGCAAAAGCGATTGATTTTCAGGCACAATTTTGGTCCGTTTTGGTAGTAGTCACATGTTTATTTCATATTCTTTCTATTTTTGATTCGTAAGAGTAGCTTAATCGATTAGTTTATTAAGAATATATCATGTTCACTACATAAAATATTCAAGTATTCACAAAGACAAGAGTGTGCACAAATTACAATGTAACTTTATTTTACGAAAACGCAGAATCTTAGATGGCAGCTACATGTGAATTTTATCATTTCCTTTTTATTTCTCAAGGTACATTTAAGATACGAATTATGTTCCGAAGTACATATACAAGAAACAACAATCAAGGAGATACAAGTAATGAAATATTATGTACATGTACACATTAATAATCAATGTGCAGATGGAAAAGTGCTGATCAGCTCAATATTCAGGTCATGAAATTGTTCCATATGCACCTAATATCATGACAATTTATTGTATAGCATTTTATGACAAAATAGCCAAATATGTCAGCAATTTTTTCAAAATATCTAGGAATTATAAACTGAACATAATGTAGTGGAAATACAAAAATATATGGTAAAATTACCTACTTGTACATGTACAATAAACGCATACTATATATGAATAAAAAATGAATACTTTTTTCATTTTGAATTTATACATCTATAAAACACACAAGTACATAAACATATCATAATGTGCACTACATTATTTTTGTAGAAAATATGAAGTAATATCAGTCTGCTTTTGTTTACTCCGTTGCTGATTTGTAACGAACGATTCAAAAGCACTTACGTTTTCATACATATGCTCGGCACCGTGGACACTTGCCACAACCGATTTCATTTTTTTAATGCATTCAGCCATTTCACTGTAGCTTGGGATAGTGATAGGCTCATCATCATCATCATCATCATCATCATCATCATCATCTTGCATGATCGTATCTGCTTCGTTGTCATCGATTTGATTATTTCCTCATCAGTAAGTTCACCATAGGCATTGGCATCATCATCCACGTGAACATAATTAGAAAATTCATCCCGTGCAATGCCTATGAAGTCCGCAATCTCGTCAGCCATCGCTTCAAGACCTATTTATGATTGAGACTCTTTAATTTCTTGTGCAATTAAACACTGCTGATGAAATTCTTCATCAGAAATTTCCGGAAGAATGCAATGGAACCAGCAGTTTTGAATGGTTTTCAGCGATACACTGTTCCAAGCTGCACAGGCATACATGATGGCGTCTAAATAGAGTTGGTTTATAGGATCGCTTTTCCTCAACTGCAAGCAAATAATTACAAACTAAAGCTTTCCGAAAATGGATTTTAAAAGCCTGAATTATTCCTTGGTCAAGTGGCTGAAGCTTACTGGTAGCATTGGGAGGAAGAAAATACACTGTGATTGCTTGTAACCCATCTACACGTGGGTGAGCATGGCAGTTGTCTCTTATCAATGCGGTCTTTCGTTTTTCAAACAGTAAGTGGCGATCTAGCTTGCGTAACCAGCTGGTAAAGATATCACCTGTCATCCAGCTATTTGACTGGCTTTTATAGTCAACTGGGAGAGAAGACCTATTCAGGTTTTTGAAGCATCTTGAATTTTCTGATTTTCCTATTATTAATGGCTTGATCTTGTCACTTCCATCCATATTTCCAGCCAAAAGCAAAGTTACTCTCTCTTTGGATTTTTTTTCCTCCATGGCATTTGTTTCCTTTGAAATCCATCGTCTTGTTAGGCAGACATTGCCAAAATAGCCCCGTTTCATCAGCATTGTATATATCGCATGGCTTGAACTTGTCTAAGATTTTTTGGCAAAATTTCTTTATGCCATTCCTTAACAGCCACATCTGAAACAGATGCACTCTCTCCACACATGGTTTTAAAACATATATTTTTGCGCGGTTTGAAATGATCTAACCAGCCATGTGATGCATTCCATGTTTCGTGTCCCAAGTCTTTTGCAAATTTCTCAGCCTGTTGCTGGATACGAGGGCCATCTACTGGGATATTTTCAGCACGGACGTTTTTAAACCATTTTAGTGTTGCCTCGTCAACATCATCGAACTTTGCAGAACGCATTTTCTTTCTATCGGGACCAAATTGTCCAAGTTCATAAGTAGTTTTGATTTTATCAGCATTTTTCTTCCAACCTGAAATAGTGTTTGATGGAATGTTGTACTTTTTTGCCAAATCAGCACACTTTTCGCCTTTTTCAAGTTGTAGCAAAATTTCATACTTCAGTTCAATGTTTTGGTTTGAAACCTTACTCTTTTGGAACATTTTTTTTCTCTCTCATGAAACAGCATATACATGTACTTGTCAACAGAAAATAAACAGAACAGATATATTTCTAGGCAGAATATCACCCTATATATATATATATATATATATATATATATATATATATATATATATATATATATATATACATACTGGTATATATGCATGCAAATGGATAATCTCAGGCACTTGGCTTCTATACATTGGCAGTCGAGGCCCCATAATTTAATTCTCATGCTTGAGGTCTTCTTAATTTTGTTTTGTTTTCTTATTTGTAATAATCTTATTTAGGTCTGGCAGAAAAATTGGCTTCCATTGTTTTAATTTATGTTCAAAATTCCTGTGAATACCAGTAAAGGGAAACCCAAGTTGGCAAAAAAAAAAAAAACCAGAAAAGAAAATTAAGAATCAGCACACTTGAAAGAATCAAAAGTTGGTTTCCAGGGTCGGTTTGCTTTGCAATAAAATAACCTTTGTATTTGATATCTTGCCGGTAAGTTCAAAGAATTAGTTTACTGCTTGCTAACGGATGTGTTTATTCACCACCTGTGCATCTATTTATTTGCCATCAGGAATCATAATTGATAAAAACATTGATGTCTTGATGTCTGTGAGGTAAGTAGTCTACTCAACATTAACTTGCTTTAATAATACTATTTGTAACCCATGCTAGCGAAAGGATTGTCATTTGCACTCACAGTCAAGGTACATGTAGATGTATCTTCAAAAACATGTATTGCTCATTATCTGCGAGATACAGTCATATATTAACCTGGATATAATACAATCTTGGTTATTTTGCACCTAACACCGTGTTATGCGTGAATGGCGGGTGCTTGAAAGCATCTGGTTGATGTTTCTCACTCTCTCTCATTTGTGATTTTCTTGGATATATTTTTCAGTCATGATAACATTCAAACCTCTGAGTACAGCCATACATGATTTGTTTTTCAATATTCACATCAATTATAAAATTGCATCATGTGTTATCTGACATAAGTGATGCACACTACAGTAATGGATGCATACACTACATGTGATATGATTTCATAAAGTTTTTCTTTAATAAATTACTTATGGTGATAAAAAAGGAATAAATGATAACAACACCAGGTTAGTTCATTTCATTTTATTTTCAATTAAGCATTTTGTTTATTTTATTGTAACATGCAGTATGAGGGGATTCCAGTAAACACCAGCAAGAGACAGGAGTAATGCTCAAGGACCTTTTTAAAATTACCGGTTTTTATGAACCCGGATATCTTGGGACTAGGTTATGTTGACTATTTTTTTACACCCCTGACATAATCGAGATAACCAGGTTTGACTGTAGCTGAAACAAAATATCTTGCTTTGGTTTATAGCTATGAACACCATATTTATATCCATTAGAATGTTTGGAAAAATAAGAATTATCTTAAGATAAAAGAAAAGAAAATATTTCATCTCTAAAGAAACTCAGCTTTCTCCCTGAATATTAAATGGCCAGTGGGATGATTAAACTTACACCATGGCTGATACTGTCAAAGGCGTTGTGCTGACATTGGAGAGCCTATTGATAAAAATAAGAATTGTTGATAGTGAAGACTACAAATTTTTAGGTACACTATTCATATTATATAATAAGTATAATTTTTATTGTGATGCCAACATTTGGGCAAGATGTTGATCAGAGAGTGGCATTAAAAAAAAACACTCTGCAAATGAGAAAGTATTCTTCTGAAAGTCTTAGCATGATAGTATTGCAAGGAATACATATACTTGACACATTTGCACACACTTAAAGGTAAGCCACATGCTGTGCTTTTGTTTCAGTTTAATTTACTTTGGTTTTTTAATCCAAATTTTTTCCGAAAGTTGGATTTGGCCAGAATGTTTCATAACATTGCATTTGGCCTTCATGTTGGGGGTATGTGACACATATTAAACATGTGAATAAAAGATTATTAATATAATTATAATTGTAATATTCACAATTATTTGTTTTGTTAAAAAACTGAAACTAAAAACAAGATAATATCATTAAATTCATAATGTGATTACTTAGGAATTTCTGTGCATTCCTTACTGACAGAAACTTCAGACACGTCAGTACAGTGAAAAAGTGCATTCATATATGTACCACTGGAAAAAATAAAGTGGTAAACCAGTATGGTGGTAATGCTGCTCACCTCTAGTAAATACATTGTGTACATGAGAGTGCCTTAGACTTGGCCACCTAAGGCCCTATTAGTTTTAGTTTCAAAGATTCACCACTGTAACACACACACACACACACACACAGAGGAGTGAAAAGTGTATCTGCTCATGGTACCACCAAACATGGTACTGTTATCACAAATGTAATTGGACAGTTTCGCACCCGAATTACTATTATTCATCCCTATTATGATAATCCATTGGTTTTTATGGTACATATGCAACTCTTTGCATTTTTGTTTGAGTTTTGTTTTCAGTCATTTGTGATAAGAAAGGTATTTATACTCACATCATCCTCAGCATAATTAAGAGGATAAAGTTGATCTCAGATATAGTGTAAATGACAAATGTGTGAAGGTTAGTTGTAACTGGTTCCTTGAAACCAAGTTTTCATCATGACTGTATTTTACAAAATTCAAGTATTCTGCTTTTGTAAAATCAAAGCCTACTTTTGAAATAACACAATTCATCACGATGTCACTTTCTACCTCTGTGTATCATAACCCGAACTCTTGAAGTTGGCGATAAAATGATTGTATACAAGTATTTTCAAATAAATGAACAAAAAAATTCTTAGTTATAGAAACTGCAAAAAGCAGTCCCATGAAGGTGATAAAATCAGTGAAAGTATACAGGAACTTGGAATACCTTAGTAATTTTTAACCTATCAATAAATGGGCACCCTGAATGTCTCTTGAAGGAAACCAATTTGATCATCATAATGACTGTCATACTGAAATAATTCATTCACCAATTTACCTTTTTTGTGTATTAGATTAGAGAAGTCTGTGATCTTCAGCCTGTGCAATAAAATTTTATAAAATGCTTATTCAGTTATTGTATGGGCAATTAGTGACAGTCAATTACCCTTTTTCAGGAGATAAATACTGAGCTAATAGTAATGCAAGAAAATTCATGCCAGTCTAAAATTGTTTTAGTGATTTGCAGTACTTTGAATCGTGAATGATGTAAAAATAATAATGTTTAAGAATTACTATTACTCATGAATTTTCTGTATTTGATCTTTATTACAGCCAATACATCCATTTTAGTGTCCTTTGATTCCTTGAAGCTTGCTGTTGCAGTATAGGATGACTTGTTATTTTTTGTTTCTTTTTCTATAGATTGTCAGGGAGTCTCCTTTTTTGATTCATTAGTGCAAACTCATTTAATCTTACATGGTTGATTTGGTGTTTAATCTAGCTGTTCAGTTCAAGGTAACTCTGTTCTGTTTTAAGTTGGTAGAATGGATAAGTTTGATATGGTGTATTCCTAGGCCATATCAAGCAATGTCCATTTTACCAACTTAGATCAGAACAAAGGTACCTTTATTTATATATGTAATCCTTGTTGATGGTACATCTCTCTCTCTCTCATATTTATATATATATATATATATATATATATATATATATATATATATATATATATATATATATATATATATATATATACATACATACATACAGTAGACTCTTGATTATCCTCTTGCGGTTTAACCGCAGCAATGTATTTTTAAATTTTTTTTTACTCCATATCTTAAAAAGATGGGGAAATATGCGACGATTTCAAAATCAAAAATTTTATACAGGAAGTCGACAGACCTGTTTAAGGACAACTCAGGCTTACGACTGGTTCCCGGCGAGAGTTGTTATATAGTTTTATAATAGGGCTTTATTTCCTGTCCCAAGGAAATTTCGGATGTTAAACGCCTTTGTTTTTGGTAGTGGGGGAAGGTGTTCTGTTAAAAAAACAGTACGATTCTTCAGTTGTTATCAGTACAGTAGGCTCCTTCATTTGTGTCCAAAAATACTGTATTTAAGTTTTTGTGTAGGAAAGAGGATAATGGAGTGGAAAAGGAAGCACATAGTTTTAACAATTAACCAAAAACTCGACATAATTAAGAAACTTGAGCAAGATGGGTCTACCAAAAACTTAGCTTTACAATATGGTATAGGTGAAACAACAGTTTGCGATCTCCGAAAAAATAAAAATAAATTGATTAACTACGCCAGTAATTCTGATTCTTCAAGTGGCTTATCAAGCAGAAAAACAATGAAACTGTCAACTTATGATGAGCTTGATAAAGCGATGTTGCAATGGTTTAACCAACCAAGAGCACAAAACATTCCTGTTTCAGGAATTATCTTCGCAAAACAGGCAAAACTATACTTTGATGCATTAGGAATGGAAGGTGATTTCAATGCATCCTTGGGATGGCTGACGCGATTCAAACAGCGGCATGGAATACGTGAGATTTCTATACATGGGGAAAAATTAAGCAACAATGAAACAGTTGCAACTGAGTTCCAAAATGATTTTCAAAAGTTCATAGAAGAGCAACAGGTGACTCCTGAACAAATTTATAATGCTGATGAAACTGGCCTAAATTGGAAATGTCTTCCCACAAAAACGTTAGCACATAAATCAGAAAGTCGAGCACCGGGGCATAAATCCAGCAAAGAAAGAATCACTGCTTTATGTTGCGAAAATGCTACTGGTTCTCATAAAGTGAAACTAGCTGTAATCGGAAAAGCGAAAAAGCCGCGTTGTTTCAAGGGAACTGAAAAAAAACCAATATGCCTGTGACATATTTTGATCAGAAAAAAGCCTGGATGGATACCACAATTTTTAAAACATGGTTCCATGAAAACTTTGTGCCACAAGTTCGCGAGCATCTGAGATCGAAAGGTTTAATAGAAAAAGCCATTCTTTTATTAAACAATGCTCCAAGCCATCCAAATGAAGCAGTTTTGCAGTCTGCTGATGGTAAAATAATAACATATTATTTGCCACCTAATGTAACCGCGCTAATCCAGCCAATGGATCAAGAGGTGATTTGTGCTATGAAGAGGCTATATAGAGGACGACTTCTGCAGAAGTTAGTGGAAGAAGGCAATGATTTAATAACTTCCTCACAAACAGTATCATTGCTGGATGCTATCTACGAAGTTGCACATGCCTGAGATTCCATAAAGCCAACCACAATTAGTAAATCATGGAAAAAAATATTTCCTGAAGTTGAAACTGTCGACAGCAATAGTTTCGATGAAGAAGAGATTTCGACTTCTGAATTAGCCGCCATTTTACAGAGTACAAAGGGTGGTAGAGAAATTGATAGTGGAAATATTTTAGAAAGGTTTAATGTTGATTGTGACGATCTAGGGTGTGAGGTTTTGTCCGACAGTGAAATCATTAAAAGTGCACAAGGGCAGACAACAGATTCTAATGAGAGTGATGACGAAGATATGGAACTTATTCCTGAAACAAGGATAAACAATTCATCTGCTCTTCAATGGACTGAGGGTTTGCTAGAGTATCTGGAGCAACAAAGTGATTCTCTGCTCTCAGATAAATTGGTATTACGCAGATTGAGAGCAACCATAAAGAAGAAAGAAGCTGTCATTAAAACAGAAATCAATAAAAGACTACTTTTCCTAAACATTCGTTGTTTTTGTTTGTGCATGCATTCATCTTCCTTTATTTTAATGTTGAATATAATTGTATTAAATTTAATTATTTATTTTCGTGTTACGACATTTGGATATTAGTGAAGAACATTTGCCTGCATCACAAAAGGTAAACATAAGTAGGATATTATGGCGAAAAAATTAACTAAGTTAATTTTATGCCACTATATCTGGATTGTATATATGCACTTTGGTTTATCCGCTGTATGTATGTATGTATATATATATATATATATATATATATATATATATATATATATATATATATATATATATACATATACACACACACACACACACACACACACACACACACATAGAATCAATTTAACCTGTTTTCTATGGCAACCACTACATGGGTAACAAAGGGAAAGTAACTAATTGAGCTTTTAATTAATTAATCAATAAACAAGTTCCAATTTTGTGCGCAATCCTACAAACAGTGACATATACTATGAGACTACTCTCACCTTCATATGACTTTTTCATAATTAAGTACTTTAGTTATTGTAACTGTATAACTTTTCCAATTAATGAATGAATTAACATGTTTCTTTTGTGCAAGCCTTCAGACAATGACAGTTAATACAAGACTTCTTTCACTTTCATATCATCTCCTTCATAGTTCAGTTAGCTGTCCATGATAATGTACATGCGATTCATTTCAGGAAAAACCCTGCAAAGGACCATAAGGTGCTGAGCAATCAGAATTCAGAGTGGCAGAATGAAAAGCTGTTGATGTGGAACTGCCACTTACGCCTCCAGCAAGGATTGATAAATCTGTATACTCGCTTTCATATTGAGACCCCTCATGAAACACAATACTTCATGGGGCACAAGGCCTACATAAAAATCACAGATCTGATGCGGAACAGGCTTCGCATGTCAGATGTCAGGATTGCAACACTAAATGGAAATATCATCGAGGGGCTGGGGCAAGGAAGGACTGAGATACAAGTAAGAAGTCCAAAAAGAAAAAATAAATTAAAGAATGAACTGGTTTTTCTATGCAAGGGCTTTATGTAGTCCTGGAAATTAAATGAAGATATTAAATGCACTGAAGTATGTAGCTTTCATACTATGTACATTACACATGCAATTCTGTCAGATATTTCTGCACACGTAAGGTTTCTGTCTCCAATATTGTAGCAAAACACATACCAAAATCAACTGATTGACAAAAATAAAATACTGCAATGCTTACCTTTTGAAAAGAAGCAATTGTCACCAGATTATTCTGTTCAAAATTAATATTAATTTTGGATACATGGGATAACAGCCCAATGTTTTCATGACTTGGCAATATGTTGGCCTATTCTGCACACAGCTTTGAAAAGATGTAATGTTTATCCATTGGGCCATAGAAATGAAATACATTGCTTTGGACTTTCTGTTAGCAGTTAAGTCAAGTAATTATGTCAGGTTAACAGACCTGCCAACTCTTATGATTTTGCAGTAAGTCTTATGAAAATTACCCTTGAATGTATTGTTTGGTCAACATGACATTTTCACTATATGACTTGTTAAGGTGTCTGGTTGGACCCAAGTGAGAATGCTGCTAATCTTTGTTATTGTTACCACAGTGGCAGCTGGAAAATCTTGTTAGCACTACTTCATTTGAATGAATAGTCTCATCAGCTTGGGGTTTTCACTAAGAGACTTGTCTTTTATTGATCTTAAATTAAAATGGTGCAGGTCTGATGTCTAATATGTGACAGCTTGGAAATCTTGTTTTTGTTACCTCTCTTGAATAGAATCTAATTTTGACTTTGGTTTTCATCAGAAAAGTTGTTATGGTGTCAGGTTGGTCCTATATGAAAATGACTGACCACCATGGAGACCATCTTGAAAATATTGTTGTGTCTACTCTTCTCAGATGGATGCCTATATCAATGTGGCATTTTTACCAGCAGACTCTTCTGATTCCTTGTTTGTCCTAAATGAAAATGGTGCCAGTTGTACATCCAGTATGACTACTACAATGGCTGTCTTGAATATCTTGTTGCCACTATTGCCCCAGAATGGATGATCATTACTACATGTTTTTATTTTCGGTGAAAGACTTCTAATGATTTCTTTTTTCTAAATGGAAATGGTGCCAATCTGACTTCAATATATCAACCACAAAAGCTAATTCAAAAATCCTATTTATTAGCACTGAAGAATATCAGACAATGTTTAAGAACTCAGCAATTAAAAGTATTTGTGGTTTAATTTTTTTTTTATTTAATGACAAACTCAGTACAAGTTGTATTTTCAAAAGCAGTCAATGATTGTAAGAGACTAAAACATTATGTATTCTTTTGCTTCACAGTTGAAATTGTTTTTCAAAATATGATTCCATTTTCTTGTGGGCTGAAATAAATTGCTTTTGTCAAAGACTGAGATGGTCTGAAAATCTTTATGAAATGGTTCATACATTCTTGAATAATTCTTGAATTTCATAAGTTGCCTTGAAAATTAGAATTTTTTAAAAAGTTTGGCCTAAGAGTTGTAGAATTTGTTGAAAAACTTGTCGACCTTTTCCAAAAACCCATTGAATTTAAGTGAAGAAATTCAAAATATTAAAGTATAAAATCTTTTAACTTTTTATGTTCAAAATCTGTTTTTTTTTTCTCCTAAAAATAATGGATAAATAAAAAGAATGGGATAAAACTGGGGGGATCAACTGTCCAATAGTAAATGACATTGGTTATTGCTGGATGTTGTAGGATCCCTTTCCTATAGTGGCTAGCTAATTAGGCATGTGTTTTTAGTTCAGATGGTCATCAAGATAGCCTGTCATCCATTGACCATTTACTGTCACCCATCTGTCCATCATCATTAGTTCAATGTGTATTTGGCAGATTACTATGAAACTTTTGCACACATTCCAAGTTCTAGTTGCTTGTAAAAGAAAATGCTGCTGCTGGGTAGGACATTAAGCATGTCCACCACAGTGACAGACCTATAAACTCTTATGATTTGGCTGTAGGTTTTATTGAAATGATTTTTAAATTACAGACTTATATGATAATAAAAATTATGAAAATGTAATCGTTAAATTAAAATTGGCATGTTGGTTTGTCCAGGTTTGATTCAGATCTGTGTTTAATATAAGATTTAGTCAAGTTGGTCAGAAAATTTGACTAACTTTGCAGAGCATCTCATACACTTTAATCTGTGCATGTTTTCCATACAGAATACTTGCATGATTGAACTGTTGCTTCCAGCATTTTCTCAAAATGTTCAACAAATGAAAACATTGAAATATAAGGAAGAATCAGCATCTTATGAAGTTGAAACGGCACATAAATTAAAAGGAATATTCATATTCTTGGATAAAGTGCTTAAGAACCAATACATTTTATTGGATATTGTGTGGTGATTTTAGTAGCTGGAATGATCATCACTTGTGACATTTGATTTCAAGGAGCACATTGCATAAAGTTGAGAGCTCCAGCTTGAAGTTGTTGAGCTCCATGGAGTTCGGCACTGAAGGTTCTGGAGGTAATGATGGTTAAAGTTCACTTTACAAACATTTTACTTGAACATCATATTTGCATTCATTGCATTAGGTCACTATGGGGCCCCGTTTGACCTAGTGGTCTAAAGTGCTGTCTGTTACGGATCACTGCCATTTCACCTCTGTCTGCGTAGGTTTGAGTCTAGGATTCAGCGAATGTGGATATGTGAGAAAGCTTGCCAGTAGCTTCTCGTGGGTCGGTGGTTCTTTCCGGTGATTTCCTGGTTTCTTCCTCCACCTATAATACTGGCCGCCATGAATAGCCTATCGTGTGCTGAAAAATGGCATTAAGCCCAACAACAACAACAGCATTAGGTCACACTTCAGAACTTGTAAAATGCATGTTCTTTGTGTTGACAATAGCAGGACATTAAATTTTGAATATTAAAAATTGGTCTAACTTGCAGAAAAATATTTGCTGTCTTATTGAAAAGGTGTTTTCAGGATTGGCGATTCTGCAGCTGCAAGCATGAAAATCTTGTTGCTGATTTATAATTGGTGGTGGGATTGTCACTAAAACACTATGATGTTTAGTTGGTCCTAAATGAAAATTGTTACTTTTGTTGTTGGTTTAGTGTCATTGCTCAGAGAATGTTATGCTATACAGTATAACTAGTGGAGGAAGAACCCAGTGTCCTTCTTAAAATCATTTTATTCACATTTCTGAATGTATGTTCATATCAACATGGGGTTTTCTCTGAAACACTGTTTCTGGATGGTCAGTCTTAAAGAAAATGTTGCTTAAATGACATCTAATATTCCCACCATGGTAGCCATCTTTGAAATTATGTTACTATTGCTGCTGCTTCTCAATGGAAAATCTTGTCGATGTGGAGTTTTCACCCGAAGATTTTGTATGATGTCTAGTTGGTCTTAAATGAGAACTGTGCTGATGTGACAATGACCATATGGAAATTTTTGTTTTTGACACTCCTGGCTGGCTGGCTGGCTGGCAAGTTATCATCAGCATTAGGTTTTCAGCAGAAGACTTTTTTTTTCTGGTTGGTACTTAATTAAAATGACATTGATCTTACATCCAATATGGCTATCATGGCAGCCATTTTGAAATCTTGTTGCTACTTTTAAATGGAAAATTATATCGACATAGGATTTTTACCAGAAGACTAATTATGATATATAGTGAATCCTAAGGTGCCAGTCTGAGTTTTCACCAACAGATTTTGTATTATGTTATTGGTGCTAAATAAAAATGGTGCCTCATAGACAACAATATGGCAGCCACAGTGGTCATATTAATTCTTCTAAATGGTTTGGGGTTTTCACCAGAAGTCATCTAATGGTGTCTGGTTTTCCTAAATGAGATGGTACCAGTCTTTCAGCGAGTATGGTCACCATAATGGCCAATTTGAAAATCTTTTTGCTCAAGAATATCATTGATGGTTTCAATACTCATCCATTAGTAAGAAGAGATTGTCTTATATTGAATTCATGGAAATTCATTCTGGAGAGTAGGGTATCACAACCTTTGAGGTACTCTTGTGTTTCCTCGTTTTGTATTCCTTTTTAGTGTGAGAAAAAACAGAGTAACATCCAAAGTTCCAATTTCCTTAATTAAAAATAATTAAAGCTTTTTGCTTTCCTTGAAAATTCATTGAAATGTCCTTGAGAAACAACTGATACTGGCTGTATGAACTTGGATGAGTTATCTAGGTGCAGTATATACACTGTATCCTTGTTCTCAGTCTTTTTGGTCTCTTCTCTAGGTCTTGTCTCCAAGGAATGGACGAGTCATTGCAGCCAAGGAAATCCGAGTTGGCAGTGACAAGGTATCAGTTGAGAGGATGTCAATTCAGCTGGTCAGTGGCTTGACACTAGACATTCAGCCCAGTCAGGAAATTGTGGGAGCATTGACTGCAGTAGCCAAAGTACACAGCAGACTTTTGAGCCAATATCAGGTAAACAGTAGTTGTGGTCTATTATTTCCTTCTATCCACTCACTTGCAATATTGGGGTGAGGGGAAGTAATATACTTGTTGCTGTATAACTTTCTGTCTGCCTACACACATTTTTTATTTCTGGAGTACACTTCTTAAACCATTGAGTGCAACATGCACCAGTACTTTTACATTAAGCTAAAATGAGCATGTAAGCATTTACATGTGCCAAGTTTTATCACCTAAAATGTTTTTCATATATTACAGTACAGCTTGTATGTATTTTTGGAACCCCACACATTTATGTGGGGGTGAAGAGAGTTTGGAGAGGATTAAGAAAAAAAAAATCCACCATCTCTATGCACATCCTGACATAGTCGACATGGGGGCTTGTGGAGAATTCCTCTGCTCATTAAGCTTTATTTTGGAGTTGTTGGGGATGACCACTACAAGGTGGACATGGTCTCTATCAAATAGCTGTGGGTTACTGTGTTTGACTGCCACAAGCATGATCTTTAGAGGTTTATGGAGAGGTAGGGAGAGAGGAGTACCAGTTTATTTACATCGTTATCAGATGATTATACGCATTTCCAAGTTCTAATGAAGATTATATATAATATGTATAATGCCCAATCAAATCTGAGATAATATTAACAGAGTCACAATACCTTGAAAACTACAAATGCTACTGTACTTTTTTCATTTACAAAAGACTGAGTGACACCTTTTGCACAAGTTTACATTTTTACTTTATTCAGAGAAATCTAAACAAACTTATTCACTGACTTGATGAGACTTTGCTGAACTTCTCGTGAAGAGTGCAAAGTTGTCCTACTGTTGAACATGTAAAGTAATCCTCTGAGGTGTATACATTTAAATTCCTGATGACAGCTGCTTCTGTTAAGATTTAAAAAAAAAACAAAATAAAAATCACCGAATTTACACTTAAATGTGAAACGTGTTTAGTCTTTGAAAGTTAATGATGCAGTCATAAGGTTGAATATATATATATGTATATATATATATATATATATATATATATATATATATATATATATATATATATATATATATATATATACATACATACATACATACACATACTGCTCAGAACTTAGATCAATTCTGACTGCATTTATATTGTATAAGACTGGTCATTTCCAAAAGAGCATTATTTTTACATTCTTTCATGCATCACAAGATAAAATTGTTTAAAATAATATGACGCGTTGGAAACTTAAATGGTGTCTCCCAATAAAGAATTAGCTTGAGCAAATGTTCACGAGAAATCAAGTTATTGAACTTTGAAAACACTTTTAAAATTTTTGCATTAGAAAAGGAGTTTAATTTCAGCATGCGAAAGGGCATTTCTGAAATGAAACCATGATCTAACTTGGCTCATTGTAGTTTACAGCTCAAATTAATGTCCTATCATTAACAGCATAAGTTTGGTAATGGAAAGACTATCAAGTGTATCAAAATGTATTGTAGGCTGTGTATCATGAATTGTATTGATACATGGCACAGGTGTATCATTTCACCCCTAGTGATTTGTAAGTATTGCTCCATTGTGTAGCAAAAGTGGATGGATTATGTCTCACACTGTGATGCTTGGGGTTCCAAAAATATACATGAGCTATACTATACTTGTGATCTAATTTATGTTTATATTTTACAGTGAAATATTTAACACATGTTGAAGGTATTACACCAAAATTCTGATTATGTTTGATTGTCATAGACTCCTTTGCCTGTTAAAAATAAGCGAGTAAAATTACAAATCATCAATGTCTTCTAGAAATAAAAGAGTAAATTCAGTAAAAGTAGCCTGTTATACACTATTTGAACCAAAGTTGGTAGAGATGTCAAGCAAGATTTGTAGATGTCTTTTCATTCTGTTTTCAGTATTTACTGTTACCATGAATACATTATGTAGCATGCATAGTATATAAATTTACAATAATAGACCATAGGGTACTAGAAGAAGTTGTAAACAAATGGGAGTGGTATATAATCAGATATATTCACTATGAGAGCTTGACATAAATTTGGGACCAGGAGGATGTGTCAAAAATTTGATGTTCTTTCATACTAAACCATCTGTAAGTCCCTGAGGAATCTGGGACATTGAAGGCTCTTTTGTATTCAGCTCTTCAGGCTTTGAATACTGAAAACTATTACAAAATGCAAGATCAAACAAAACTCATTGTGGTCTGTTATACTTAACTACAGTATATCTTTTCACTTTGATACAAAAGAAGAAGAATCAAGCTTAAGGAGTCCTAAAATCTGTAACCATTCTATAATTTATTACTGGGTAAGTTACAGAATATCATAATTTATGGACTTTGAGTGTTTGTTTTGTACTCAGGAAAGCTAAAAAAAATACATGGTTAATTGTTTCTTTAAAATGTACCAGGTGTGTGTCCTGTATATGGTTGCTTCAGAAATTTGGGAATGAAAACTAATCCTATTTACAATTTCTTGTAATATGGTTGAAGTATACGCAGCCACAGTGAATTATAAATCCCAGTATCCTAAATTACTAATGGATGTGATAAGTGGGAAAGAACAAGAAATAAAATTGGTATTTTGTCATGTTTCAGGAGGGGGTGATGGATGTTGACATTCATTTTACAGATGGGACTACTTTTCCTCTACGTTATGTTTCTCCAGAAGATTACTTTCTTGAGGTGACTTCCCTTAATCATCATGTTGTTGGAGTGGCCCCTTATGTAACCCCATATCAGCCCCACATTGTTGCAACTGGGGAGGGAAGTGGAGAGTTAGTCAAGGTGGTATTGAAACTTGGAGAGCAGTGTTTGAAGAAAAAGACACGTTCTCTTTCAGTCTCTTACTTGAATATTGATGCTGATTTTTCACATAGGGACGAACATGAGTTCGAATACACATTTCAGAGTGATGCACGTTTTGATACCAATCGAGCTAGCGATCGATGGGAAAAAGAGGACTCAAAACCAATCTTTAATATTAAATTTCCTTCATCAAAAACAGAGGTCATTGAAAACCAGAAATCCATTTCCAAGGACACCAAAGACAAATTAGATAAGTCTCAGCTACAGAATTCACCTGTAAGTCATGCACACTCAGGAGAGGAGGTGAAAATGATTGAGATGGCACATAAAGAACCCCTAAAAGCTGGGGAAATGGATGGATTATCTCCCTTGGAGGTTGGAATGTATGTACTCCTTTCTGTGTTCTTGGTGGCTATCTCTGTGTTCCTAATTAATTGCATAGTGTTCATGTACAGGTACAAAAAAAAGCAGAGTGCTTCTAGAAAGAAGGAGATATTGCATGAAGGGTCCATCAGTAATGCTAAGGACTGGGTGTGGATTGGGCGTGCAACTTTGGAGAGGAATGCAGTCAACACACACTGTGCACAAACATTAATGCCAGAAGAGGATTTTAATGGCAATTGCACACAACCATCTAGTGCACGTAGCTCTGCCCCAAGCAGCAATAGAAACAGTACCGTGTCAACTTATAAGGGCTCAGAGTGTAGTATAAGAATAACGACCAACCCTCTGATTGTGACACAAGAGGGTGATGTTGATGAAGCAGAACAGGCTATAGAGATTCCACAGTGGGATTATCAGGCTATGGGAATGACATATGAAGAGCTGCTGTCATACTTCGATAATTTGAAAGAATCAACTGCTTAAATTAGACATTTACTTAATGCAAATTATGTAAGAATGTAATAGAATATGAGTGAATTTATGTATTAATTTGTTTTTGACAGAAACAGTATTTCAAACACGAGAATTTCACTGTTCAAACATACATGCCTACACATCTATTGCATGTATCAAAGGCAGCTTTAGAAACTGCCTTGCATCTAAAACATGATTACATAAAGATCTACTAGAATTGTTATTTATTTCCCTGGTATTAAAATTTTTAAAAGTTTTCATTTATAATTATGATCTTGCAGGAAGAGTGTGATCTGAACTCTTGCTTTTTTGACAGGTCTGGACTGGTTAATAATTATATAGCTTAGTCTATACTTGTTTGTAGTAATAAATACTTTAGTACCAGTCTGGTAACAGATTGTCACTAGTTAATCTTTTTTTAAATAGGTAAAGAAATGTAATTTGATTAACACATATTTAATGTAGTGGTTTGTATTGCATTATATCGGTCTGTGTTATGTGAGCACATGTTTAAAGTTATAATTTTTAGCTCTCTGCCATGTGAAAAATACCTATTTTATTGTTGGTAGTATCCACTTCATGATATACTTATAGATGTGCATGTGCTTTAATATTATAGACTATATTCATGCACAGGTAAAACAATTTTGAAACTCTTTACAGTTATCAGACTTGCATATATTTTGTGCAGAACATTCATCCAGTTATAATTACTAACTTTTACCAAGTCTTTCTAACGAGCATTTACTATAGGATGGTTAAAATCGCATCATGTGATGCAGAAAACTGCAAATTTTTACTGTAGTTCATAATATCAGAAAGGAACTACTTAATGTATTCATACAAACACTCTTGTGTTCTTTTACAGTATTTGCAAGCAGTTGCTAAAATATAGTTATTTATTTCTTGATATTCGTTTTTATATATAATGTGGTTTTAAAATAAAGTGCTCAATGCCTTCATCAAGGAAGTCATCCATGTTCAGAGGCTGCATTTTAAAATGACTTTTTTGTGGTCCCTTTTTTAATGCCTTCATAATCAAACAAAAAGACGAAGAAACTAGTCGAAATATAGAAATTTAGATAATATCAGGTGTCTTTCATGCATTTTATTGGACTAATATTGCTTATTATACATAGATAATAATACTTTTATATTGTAAAGTTCACAGTTATATAATTGATACTGTATTGACTAAAATTTTGGCCATATAAGTTTTTGGTTATATTCATCCATAGACAATATATCAGAGACAGAAAATCCATTGCCTGGTAGACAAGGAAATCTTAATGCTCTGATACCAAACAACTCAAAGTCAAGAGTAATACCAAAAAGACTAGCTTTTGCTATCAGTTGTTTCAAATAAGTGTGTTAGCCATAATGCCAAATCAATAAAATTGGCATTCTAATGAAATGATATATAAAATATACTGATATAGATCTTTTGGCACAAATATTCACATAATTTACAAGACATTTTTCAGTATATTTGAAATAAGTAATTAAATTAGAATTTTAAATTAGAATCTTTAGATTTTTAATTGGACATATGGGTGTTTTTGCTGGATGCTTAAATTTTTCAGTAAGATTTTCTTTGGGCAACCATTACATTTTGTTAACTTTTTACCCCATTATAATGAAAGAATTAAATAATTTGCATATAATGATTGGTAATCCAAGAGGATAATAAAATTTCAGCATGCTATCATATATACTCATTTAAACGTTGAATCCAACTTCAAATGACATAGATCCAGAGCTGTTGCTGAGTAACCCTGAGAAACTATAGATCCTTATATGTTGACACATTATGTAACACAGATCTAAAAATCTTCGTAAGTGAAGTTTGTAGTCGGACCCAACTTATAAGCATACATTTATGGTAATAGAATATTATTTTTGAAAATGTTATGATGTACAAGTGTTTTATTCTTTATCATAAGGTACTTCTGCAAATGAAAATTTGTTATGTTCATTTATACGAGTTTTAAAAATTTGATAAGTTAGCTACAGAAGCAAAATATTTGCAGATTAGCAACATCATTATGAGGGAACAAATTAACCAATGATACACATGTATAGGGTTTAATGACAAATCACAATCCAGGTCATGCAGTGCCTAGCAAGTTAAAGCATTAAAAAAAGGAACACAGAACAAAGATATATTCAAAATTTGGTAATTTATATATATATATATATATATGGATAGGTAGAAGTCCCAGGCTTTTTTGTCTGAATATCCTCAAAGAAGCTGTCCTGTTAGGGTTGATAGTAACAATTTATGGTGCAAATATGAGAAGTTATTATATTTTACAAAATTTGCATGGTAATTATAATGGTCAACATTATTATTTACTAGATGGACAAAATAGTGTTCAGCTTTCCAGTTGATCAATTTAGCTTTGAGGGCATTATATTGTATATTATTTGCTGTTTGTAATTGCTATATATGTATTAATATTTCATTTGCAAAGTAATTATCAAGAACAAGAATCAATTGAAATCTCAGGGTAATTTTTCAAATTTGCATATTCAAACACATGTAGCAACATGGTTTTAAGGATTATTTAAAGATATTTATTTACAGTGGAAATTCATTATTACTTTGCAGAAAAGATAACTGTTGAGATCTTTGATGCAGTAATGATGCGTTATATTTTGTATTTATGATCTGGATTGATTTTTGTGACTTGAAAGCAAAACTGTTGCGAAAGTACTCAAAGCATGTCAGTCATAGGTTCACCCTGTACCACTAGATTGAACTCGAGTACATAGTAGCACAATGAACTCTGCAAGTGATTGGACATAATTTGACATGGTTATGACTTAGTTACTTACTACCTAATTAAGAAATAAAATGATTTTATAATTTTATTAATTGCAGGAACAGTCTTATGAAAGGAAATGTTTAAGACTGTATAACATGGTTGAAAAAAGAATTTGGTTATGGTATGTAAATTTTATTCGTATCTTTTAGAGCCTGTTCTTGATGGAGACAAAATCATTGTGAGTTGGGTAATGAGAATATGGAATAGAAATAAGTTACACAAGGCTACTCACAAATCTTATGATCATGAAGACTCTTGAATTGTTTTACATAGGCTGAATGAATCATCATCATCATCATCTGAGTTTCACATTGACCCCATTGTTATAGTTCCTAACTCGAGGAATTATGTAAATGTGTGCTTGGACTTGTATTTTAAAAGTGCTGTATAATAAGCGTTGGAACTAAATCTAAAGGAAAACACTGATCTGACTGTACTAGTATAACCATCATTTGCAATTTGTATTTCATGCTTTCAGCTGCAGGATTTGAAGACTCTTGAGTGAAGAAGTCTGCTTTTATAAAGTCAGTGATTTCTGCACAGTCAGTGACATAGTATTTTTGCATGTGTTTTTCTTTCTAATTAACCTTATTTGGGAATTTGTATTGAAGAAAGATAATGAAAGAAAATGCAAACTAGCCAATACATTTGTTAGTGATTTTTGACTGATTAGATCCTCACCAATGTAAAATTCAAAATTTTTAAAAAGTTAAATATTTAAACATTTCACAAACTACTATCCTTAATGTGCCATCAAAACAGCTTCTACACCATTCACTTTAACTCATAAATGGAATGCATAACTTGTATAAACTAACATTCAATAGAAGAAATGCTATAATGTGTAGTTTTCTAAGTAACAGGCATACTCATGAATGATGACCATGTTCAAAGATGCCCACAAATTGTGCAAAATTTGTATGAATTTGCACACTTGGTATTGATGTGAGAACTAAAAATTAGTTCCATACATTTTAAAAATTAACTCAAGAAAACTTTTTTTTAACTGTTAACCATTAAAGTGACTTTCACAATAGAAATTCACAACCAGTAGAGGTTTCATGGTGCTTGCCACAAAAAGTCTAAATTAGGTGGGCAACTGTGTACACATTGGGTACTTTGGCTTGACATGAATGGTTGTTACACTAAATTTGATTGGTACATTAAGCCTGGAACAGGTATCCTGTTCTAGTTTTAACCTTTCATTGATCAGGGATGTTTTACAAGAGCTCGTTTAAATCATGGACTACCTAGAAAACCCCAAATGGCTGACGATCATTATGGTTCATTTTCAGATGACAGTTTAATTGGGCTAATGATGACAATCTTTTTGAAAATTTTGAAGCATTTCATATTGTTGGAGCTGGGAAAGTGTTACTGAATATAGCATTGAGTGATTTTGAGATAAGAAATGATGTTGAATATAGTTTGTAGTACATACTGGATGGACAAAAACAGACATACCTCTCAATTTGCTGTTCAGCTATATATCAGAATGTAAAATTGTAGAATGTTAAGTCTAATTAAAATGCAGCTATTTTAGAGTGTATTTTAATTTCTTTCATCATTAAGCACTAAAGGATCTTGCGCTACACAACTATTATGACACTTTAAGGGTTAAGATAAAGTGAATAAAAAAGAATCAAAAAATAAATGAACAGGGAAGAATAGATGTTTTTATTTGAAAAAAAATGCCTCTTTCTGACCAGAGACCTATATAACATGGAGAATGGCAACTCTTCTACTTCCTTTATATTATCTAGTAGCACCCTTTTCATATGAAGGTGCATACATGGTGAATGTCCAGATGAAGGGCAGTTTATGCTTGTGCGGTGGGTAATGGGCATGGGGTGGGAGGAAGTGTGTTCGATAGGGGAGTCAGGGACCTAACCTATCAGTAACTGTATGTATAATACATGTGGTAAACAGGCTTTAACATTTAAGTAGGTTGTTTTTAGAGTGAGAATTGTAAAAGCAACAGGTTATTATAAGTAAAAATCTTGTGATGACATTTTGAGAATAATGTTAAGCCAGATGAAAAAGATTATTACGGATACATTGCAGCACTATTCTGTATCAGATATTTCATTATCTTAAGACTGGAATGAATTTTTTGTTTATGTTTATGCCCTAAATATTGTCCTGAAAACCTTGGACATATTAACTTTAAAATGATATCAAATATGACTTGATTGAATAAAAGATGAAATGACGCATAAAATAGAGCAGCTTGTATGTAATTTATTGTTGCGCTGGAAAAGTGATAGAAGTTATTTCAGAAACAGAACTTTATGTTCATGTTTAAACCTTTGGAATGGCCCTTAAAAATAAAAAGTTTGTGCACACAGTAGAAAATTGTAGAAAATTTGTTAGCTTTTAAATGATACAGAGTATGTCATAATTGAATGGAAGATGATGAAATGCAAACAATAGAGCAACTGGAATGTATTTGAAAAGCAGTTAATGTTATCTAGTTTGGCTCTTGAATTAAAATTAACTAGCCACATTTTTCAGCAGTCAGCAGAAAATTTATTTTAATGCAAGATGAAGAAATGCATAGTAAAATAGGCAATAGAGATATTACCAGCCAATTTAACTATTAATGTCACACCTGCCTATTGGAGTTTTTATGTATTGTAATCCTCTTCTCGTAGAATTTCAAAGAAAAGATACAAATGAGAGTACCATTTTGTTGTTAGATATTGATAATATATCCAAGAGATATGACAAAATACAAAGGTCAGATTGAATTGCGAGATGTATTTGGAAGATATGTTTTTATGCATTACCACATGATGTTACTGAGATCTTTTAATAGCTGTTGTTGTTGTTATAGGGTTAAATGCCATTTTTCAGCACAAGATAGGCATTACATAGCGGCCAGTATTATTGGTGGAGGAAGAACTCTGAAAGAACCGCCAACCCATGAGAAGCTACCAGCAAGCTTTATCACATAACCACATTGGCCAAGCCAAGACTCGAACCCACACCGACAGAGGTGAGTTGGCAGTGATCTGTAACGGTGAGCACTTTAGACCACTTGGCCATGTGTGGCCCTCTTTTAATAGTAAAAGATCAGAAGGGAGTTGAGAATCTCTGTTATATATGTATCTGGTCTGACCAAGCAGGTTATTTCATTGAAGCACTAACCACAGTTGTACATAACCATAAAGAGCAAGAACAATATTAATACACAGATGAGTAAGTGATTAAGCTCAGAAACAAGAAATCAATGCTTATACTACTAGAAGGGATATCTTTGAGAATTGTGATATTAGTAGAGCCTAAATGGAGGTGAGCTGGAAGAAAGCGGGAAGAATATTTAAGTTTTTTGTCAATATTTCCTTCCCCATCCTCTTTTTTTTTTCTACTACCCCATTATTTTGGTCACAAGGGGAAGTTTCCCCTTTAGGTAAAATCCAGGCAGCATCTCTGCATGTTTTCACTTTTTACAACAATTTCTGCACCAAGATTAAAATTATTTCACAGATTGGTACATATTAGAAACAGAGCGGATATGAGGCTGATATTTCTTCTGGAGAAAAATAATTGTACAAGGTGGTCATTTAATTGTGGGCATGTTTAAAAATCTGGCTTTCATTTCTGTTTTTGTTGTAAAACAAGTGTTCAAGTCAAACTTGCTCTTGCTTGCCATCTTGTTCATTCTCTTTGTTTCTATTTTCTTTCTATCTTGCTTTTCTTTTTGTATTTATATAATGATTAAAAACTGTTCATGACGACTGATGGCAGTGTAAATTCATATACAGCAGGACCTGTCCTAGTGGTAACCTCGGCCTGTTTCCAGTGGCCCTTCTAAGTTCTCCCTGGCAGGTTTCTATATAAATGTTCTGTATATAATGTTCACCTGCATTCTGCAATGGTCACTGGTGAGTATCTACAGTAGTGAATGCTCAGTCTTTTCTTTCATGAGGAAGGCATAGTTTAGTTAAAGGAATATCATGTGAATAAATGTGCAAACATTTCTACCCTTGCTTGTATTCACTGAACTCAGTCACACTGAGAGTTAAATCCTAAAAGTCTGTATGGAAAGTGAGGCAGTTTTTATCATTAAGGTAGAAGGTTAAAGCAATTCATTTGCTGGATAGTGGAAAACGGGCCCAGCCCTAGGATGTGTGGGGCCCAAGGCAGCAAGCAATGAGCGCGGGGCCCCAAGCAAATAAATTGCATTTGTTTAAAGCATGCAGCCTAGGGTGGTTGCCTTGTTGGTCTTGCCCTTGGACAGGTCTTTGTGGGAAAGGTAGTTGTGTTATTGTAGCAGAAATGGAAATCACTTCTCATATGAGTGTGACAGGTATTTAGATATCTTCTGTTTGCTTGTGAATAAAAACTTTCTCTGAAGAAGAAAATTTCTGTTGGAAAAGAGAAGATACATTCTTTTTTCATTTAGAACTTGGTTATTCAGTCTGAAGGCTGGTGAAGTTACGGTTCATGGGTCACAATGAATAACCATGTACAGCTTCATTTGAATTTGATTCTATGTTCACAACATGCTTCTCACATTAGCCAAATGTCCTTTGATCTTATCTAGCTGAGCAACTGACTAATCCAGATATTGTTTTAAAGGATGAACAAACTGAGATCAGTGTAAATTTTAAAGTCCAGTGATAATTTCATTCATGGGATGGATTAAGGTGAGCAGGACACAGTAATCCTGTGTGGAATATAATCTGGGAGATGTACCCATCATTATAATTTTTTTGTACAGTGTACATAAAATTTGAGCACTAAATGATGCTTAGAACAATAACAGCATTCTGTACAAGGTATTCCAAAACCCGTTTTAAAAGTTGAATCATCATACAGTAGTCACCTGTGTACCACAGCCAGTTTTGCCTTTTCCTATGAGTTGCCACTAGTGACATATTTGACTGTATTATCAATATCTGTGTATTTAAATTGTACTTGTATATATGTTTTGCTTATTTTATTGTAGAAAATAATTCAGTCCCCATTAATTTATGAATTTTTTTTTAGTCTGCCTTGGTGGAAGATTAACATAGTTATTTCTTGGGCATCAAAATATGCATGTCTGTCCCTAAATTAACTTTAGTATTGTTACATTTTCACTGCCCTCCTTGTCAAAGTTTCCATTGTGATATAGACACTATATATAATTACCACTTTATATACTAACAAAGTTGGTTTTGTATGGACATATTTGGTCCCTACTTTCTTTTGTATATAATTCTTTTGCAAATTGAATGAGCTCTTAGGCTTTAATTTTACTTTACAACTGTTTTTATGCTTATTATTTTGATTGCACCTTTTGCAGTTTACATGAATTTACTTGCCATTTTATCCAGATAATGTTTATAGGAGTTAAGCTGTTGGTCAGGAGATGGGCTTTAAAGCTTTTAATGGTGTTTTAATGTATTTCAGCACATTAAATAAATCTTTAAACCATCAGTGTGTGAAAATTTCTTTAATTTGGAATGTTTCATTCTCTCACTCTTATCATTTCTGATGAAGGCACATCCATTTACGAAAACTTTGTTCTGCAGTAGCTATTTGAAACTTCTTTGCATTCGTGATAGCTTCTTTTGTCCTACATACTAGTCATTTAGATATGCTGATAATTTAAGTTATATTGAAAAATACATGCTTAATTCAGGTTATGCTGTATAAGTAACTGTTAAGATAACTGATTATGCATTGTAATAATGATTTACAAGGATATGAGTTGTCCTTCTTTAAACCCTATTAGGAATACAGACATCATACAGTAATACTCGCTTATAAGTCGAGTCGAACAGAAAACTGCACAGAGCCAGTTCTGTTGTTGCATAATGCAGTGTCCGAAGAGGGTCTGTGCAGGTTTATGAGTAATCAGTAGAACAAAGAACATATATCCTGGTTTGCAGGCACATTATCCTATGGTAAGTTAGGATCTATTTGCAATTTGATTTGTCTTAAAAGTGTATATATAGTACGTAGTTAACTATGTTCAGCTATCCCTCATTATAGTACACCTCATTAAAGCACATTTCCTGTTATAAGATATGTTTGGTATGGATCCCATTTTATTATGTAATACTAAAATTATTTGTATAATATACCTAATTATGAGTGATTCTTACTTTAAAGCAGCATTATCTATGACTTTTATAGACAGTAATATAATGAGGGAGTGATGTATAGACATTTGCCAGAGAATGATGATGGTTTCAAGCCAAAAGTATTTCAAGAGAGTTGTGGCAAGTGTGTACACACACTGAGCTCAACATGCATGTACATAATGTTTATGAGATCAATTATGAGATGAATAATTTACAAAATACAGCTATTTATATCTTGTATAAGGGACATTTTATACCCAGTCATGAATGTGGTGGAGGTATATGGTTTTACACTTCTTTGGTTGTTGATCGATCCTGCCAGGGCATTTCTGTTCCATGAAAACATTTCTACTTATTTAGGACCATTTAAGAAATTTTAAGTAAAAATTCTGCAATATATGTATCTTGTGTAAAAGACACCTGTATAAATTGGTCCGAGGACACTGTTGTTTCAACATTATTCCTTGCTTGCTGTTGGATTTGTTTTTAAATCAGTTTAAAAAACATAAAGCCTGATCTGCACCTGCAGACCAAGATATGCATTGTTTGTTTAGCTGATTGCTCTCAACAAACTGAATAGACCCGACTTACTGCCATATTATGTGGTAGCATGTCAAAATCTGTGCAGGTGCTGTTGGAATATGACTTTACCAGTAAGTAAATGGTACGTACCAGAGGTCGACATTAGTTGATAGAGTTATTGACTTGTGTCTGAATGATATTAAATCTTGATATGAATCCATTTGTTGGCATCGTAAAAGATAACATTTCCATGGCTTAATATTTTTGCAGATGGGTTTCACTGGAGATAATTCTAAATTTGCATAATAATAATGGTTTTAGCTTGAATAGCTGATTGTTGATGACCAGATGTATACATCTGTTGAATTAACTACATATGTAATTGATGTGAAATTGAACACATTTGACCAGAAATGTAATCATGTATAGTAGGTGCCCCATGTAATTACCACAGCTTTTGTTACCTTTGTGAATTGCAATATATTAGTACATATATCTTGCAAGTTGTATCACATTTTGTATAATATTCTGCCTTTTCAATTTTTCATGTTAAGATTATACGACTACTATATTTGTAAAGTCAGTACCATGGCATTTGTAATGTGTAAGCATTTAAGTATTGGTGCACTAATCTTTACCAACAAGACAATTATTGCAAAATGAAAAGATATAAAGATTTCACAAACTATATTGACTCCCTAACGTGTATCAGATTTTCTTCCATGCTGTTTGACAGGGTTTGGTAGGAGTGTGGTTGTTTATAATTAATCAACATAGTCATTATATATTGTCGAAGAAATTGAACTAAAGTGCCATGCCCAGAGTCTAACCATGGTGGCCATCCTAGCTGGTGTCGGCAGGATTAAAACCAGCACCTTTTCTTGTCCTAACCCCAGCACACTATTTACTGAGTAACAGCAGCTTCTACGCCTGATCTGATGTTTTATATCCATAATTGTTTTCGATCCATTTACATTTTTCTGAGACAAACCAGCAACTTGGCCAGCTTAGACGAGACTTTACCTAGATATACATTTTGACTAGATGGTGTACCGTTGTACCCTAGGGAGATCCAGAGCTCAGTGGTCAGTCATCACGTGGGAGTCCATCTCGCGAATCTTTATACTCCTGCAGCATTGAAGGTCATATCAACATAGGGTTTTTGCCAAAAGGCTTTTTCTGATATCTTGCTGGTCCGAACTGAAATGGTCGAATGCATCTCAACCATTGTGGGTGAATTGTCACGCATCCCAATCGATGTGGTTAAATTGTCACGCATCCCAATCGATGTGGTTGAATTGTCACGCATCCCAATCGATGTGGCTGAATTTCAGTAATTCCTTCTGTTGTGGTTGAATTATCACGCATATCAGCCATTATTGTTGAATTGTCACTCATCACAACCGTTGTGATCGGTAAAAGAGCTTTAGTTTTAATTAATATAAACTCAGTACATATAATAAGGTCCCTGTTTTGAAAAACATTATCTCTTAAAAGTTGCTCGCTGAATGGCATTGAGCCTGTTTGTTGTACTGCCGTGAAAACAGTCCGCAGATGAGTAGAAAGCACTTATGTTTCATGCGATTTTTCCTCTACAAAATTCTCATCGATAAATGTTTCCAAAATGTGCATAATTTCATAAAAAATATGGCTGCCATGATGAACGTATTGAAAATCTTGTCATTAATTCTCCAAAATGAGTTGTCATATAAGAATGGGATTTCACCAGGAATCTTCCAATGGCATATGGTTTGGCCTTAATGACAATAGCGCTAATGCCACAACCAAAATGGTTGTCACAGCGACAAATTCGAAAACCTCGTTCATGAATATCTGATATCTTCTGACACTCTGCAGTTAAATATAATAATCTTGAATCCCGGATGTTCTTTCGGACCCAGTGTGTTTATTTCAGCAGGCATTGGATATAGTGACCTTAAGCTATGGACACGGGTCAAGTATGGTAGCGTCTGTTGGCCTGCGTGTGTCCTGCATAATCTGTTAAATTGGTAAATTTTCAGGTTTTCTTCAAACTGGTGGACCAGTTTTAAATAAATTTGGCATAAAGTATTCATAAAGCCCCATTAAATTTCATGCAAATGATGCTGATCTACCATTTTGCTTTCATTAAAGACATTTTTAACGAGGTACACGAACACCGCTCGTCTAAATTTTGACCAAATCTGTCCGGAAAACATTCTCGAGCTAAGAGTTTTCCAGTTTACACAATATTATTCCTATCTGCCTTCAGATACGAGTACCATTTAAAATACTGGAGCCTGGATAATTTTTTTTTTAAACCACTAAACATAATTCGATTTTAATTGTCCTGGCATAAAGATCTTTAAAATTTACGCAAATAGTGCTTATCTGCCTTTATGTAAGGCCACCGTTACTAAAAGTATTAAAACATGATGTTAACAATTTTCTTCTCAAAAACGTCAACATAAATTGGCCAAACTTTACAGAAACCATCATAGCCCGACAAAAATCCTTTGATTTTATTTTACAAAAATTTTCTATCTACCAAATATATTTACATTGCTAACAATAGAAAGACAACATGAACAATTTCTTACAAACAACTCGAAAGAGTTTGACCAATTTAAATAGAAAGCATATTGGCTTTAAAACCTTGCAAATTTATGAAAATGAATGATTCTGAAGCCCCATCAAATTAAGGACAACGTTACTAAAATATTTGAAGGAAAAAGAACCGTTTGACGAGTTCGCAAAAAGCACAGCTGAATTTGACAAGTTATGACTGAAAACATTTTGATATTAGGTTTCTTAAATTGTGCTAATGATGCAAATTCTGTGTAAAAGAACCATAATTACTAAAACGCACATACAAAACCGCATATGTATATAAAAAGAAATAAATAAAACCTTGAACAGAATTTTTCCAGTTTTGCAGTATCCAGTGCTAAAGGCCTTTGAAATGTATTCAATGCATGACGATTCGCAATCCAATATGGCCATTATAACAATTTAAAACTACTATTATATCTACTGTTGACGAGAAATTGATCGGATTTGACAGCATTGTTGTATTAAAACCTTAAAAAATTATACCCAAATGATGTCGAATCCCCAGCAAATACAAACGGCTTTGTTCAAAATAGTAAAACCTTTCAAAGAGTTATCAAAATCCGCTTGAAAGATACGACTAAAATTTGACAGAAAACTGCCTGCCATAAACACCTTATTTTTTTGTGTGCAAATTATGCCATAACCGTTAATACTCAAGATAGGCAAAAGCCTTTAAGCGACTTCTGAATAATAATAATAATAATAATAATAATAATAATAATAATAATAATAATAATAATAATAATAATAATAAAATTAGACTGAGGATTCTTGCTTAAAGACCATTAGCTTTTGCATTAATCCTGTTAATCCCGAACAAACATGTCCGCTGGCTGTTACTAAAAATGCCTACCCATCTTAAACGAATTCATGTCAAAAACAGATCAGCAGAATTTACTAAAGTAGCCCTAAATCATCCCGGAATACATTCATATTTCATATGGTCGTTAGACTTGTATGGAGCTATGCCTCCGTCATACGCTTTTTTCGTTGTTTTTTTTTTCTGTTGCCCTGTCCACACCTTGACCACCTCACCACACACCAATCAAATTTAGCATTGAACTTGCCGACACGAAAGCCTTTCCAGTTTATTTGCTGATGATGCTGCTGTTATATACAAATAATAAATACACGACATCTCAAAAACCGCCAGACAGAATTTGACCAAATTTGACAGAAGTTATTATGGTATAAAAGCTGTTCACGTTGTTAGAAAATCTACTGATATGCCATCAAATACAACCGCTGTTCCTAAAATTATATATATAATGACTTTTCAATAAACCGTAGAACATAATTTTAATAAATTTGACAAAAGGCATCAAGTCATGATGGTTTGTGAAGGTCTTGCAAATTATGCCAATCTGTAATGAAATATTAAGGATGTAATCATCTTTATACCACGCAAGGTTCATTAAATCCTGCCATAATGGAAAAGAGGTGATCATATTAAAAACCTGCTCCTTTCCCCACACTATTCCACATAACAACTCTACAGCTTAGTATTCCTTTCCGTGAAGTAAATAGCTTCCTGACAAGAAAAGTGTGTTGTAACGACACAGGGCAAATTTGGGCTATAAGTGCCATCATAGTGGTCATAACCACTGCCAGAGTACTCGGTTAAACCACACTGCCTGATCTTTGTGCGCGAACATTGTGTGTGCGTGTGTGTGTGTGTGTGTGTGTGTGTGTGTGTGTGTGTGTGTGAACGTAAATCATTGGGTTCTATCTCGTTAGTTTAAAACTGGTACACTCAGATCAAGGCTATACGCAATTACACAACCAATATAACTAAAACAAGATGATAAAGATTTCGATACTTTATTTAACGATTCCAAAACAAGTGAGAAAAATGTTGAAAGTTATTTTCATGCGTCTCAATGTTTAAAAAATCAAGACGTGTGAATTAGCAGAACTTAAAATTAAATTAAAACGATAAAACCGATTCATTTACAAACAATGTCAACAAGTATAGATTTCACTATGGCAGCAATCAAGATATGTATGAATTTTTCAATGATATACAGCCATACTTGAATAAAGATATCATAAACGTAAAAGTTGCAACATTTGGTATAGTGAGTTTAGAGCTAGACTTAAGCATCAGACTCGTGAAACTATGTACTCAAAATGGAGAAAACAATCGAGTAAAGATAATTTTTTATAACTAAAGAACAAGATCTACGAAGAGGTGAAGTGGATGACATTTGGCATACATTTGGAAAGGAAGTAGAAAACAGATGTTTCATAGGATTGATTATTTAAAGTTCGTCATAGGTATTAATCACTCTGAGTGACATCATTAAAGCTGATAATTGTGAGGCTATAAAATATAGATTTGGGGTTTTTAAAAAGGAATTTTCACAGGTTTTAGCTATAAATAGAAACTAGTGTTTTTAAACAGGATCGTCAAGGAAGTTGAGGCTATAAATAGGTACTAGATTTATCAATTTTAGTATGAACCAATGTAACCTAATGTTTAGGAATATATTTAGTCCATTAAATTCTTGGACAATTTCGTAATGTTAGCGTTACTTTTAGCCGCATCTATTTTGGCGTTGGTCTTTTCCTTGATTATAGATATTTATAGCAACATTACAGTTACACAAATTTATGAACACCCCAACATATGTTCAGGTCTAGCTAATGCTTTATATAAAAATATCTGCCACCCTTGTCACAATATAATTTCCCCAGTCTTTTATAAGCCCATGCATGTTCAAGGTCCCCTTGTCCCTAGGTCTAGATAGTTCATGTTCAAATCACATTGTTCCTAGACAGTCCCACCCATGTTATATAGATCTATATCCATGTCTGTGCTTCTATATTTCTCACCCATACGACAGAGATTTGCTATCCGTACATTTCTAGTCTCAGTCCAGGTGTCCACGCGCTCAGAACTTATTATAAAAACAGAAAGCCTTGTTTTCTTCTGCTATGCCCGATGTAGTTGTTCGAAAATCAAACTGCTGCAACACCAATAACAAATATATAACAAAAGAACATCAAAAATCAAGGTCTCTATTTTTGAGAACAGGCCATATAAAACATTTCGAGACAGACAGACATACACACGCACACGATGTCGAACTTTTTAGTATATTGCACACAGCATGTGTTCGTTGCACACCGCATGGTCAATTTAATCATATCTGCAGGCCTAAGTACATTTTCAGATCAGCGTCATTAAATGTAGGTAAAACTACTTAAGTAGTTTTAAATACTTTGTGTGAAACAAATTATATACTGTTAGCTACATTTAATGATGCTGACCTGAAAATTAACTGTGCTACAGATAGGATAAAATTCTTAAGATTGTGTGAAATGAACTATGATAGAAAATGCTGACACATATTCTATAGACCTACACACTTTATAGGCTTCCAGCGCTCTTAACAACTACAGAAAACTTAGTAATAGCCAGGAATGTGTTGTGTCAAACATGCTTTATTCTATTTTTGTTAAGCATCTCCCTTGCGTCCAAGTTGAATACAAAATATACCTACAAGATTGAATAACAAATAATGCACCTACTAGCCAAATGGAATCTCTTTTCCATGAACATATCAGTCCATAAGCAAATTTTATTGTAACACTTGCCATTTTTCCAAGACAGAAAAATACATTTCCAAAGAATCTGTGAGCTTGAAAGTTTAGCACATGGTAATCCGCTGGGGTCATTATTTGGAGGGTCTTTTACACACGGAGGGACTTTTACAATCAGTATTAATTACAACACAAGTATATCACAGTTCAATCTCTTCTAAAGAAAAGGAAAATTATAAAAGACAGTGACACGGATCTCTAAATTACCCGTGAATAACCCAAGCAGTGACACGTGCAACATGTGTACACTACAACAGAGCTATGGGCCCAGTATCATCTCATTATGTTCAATATAATTTTCTAAATTGGAACTGAAGGAATGAAACATTTTCTTGTGATAAATATTAAATATTTATTTTTCATTTCATATAACATCCATATATTAAATGTGTTAGTACCTGAAACTATGCAACGTTTAATGTTATTTTTTTTTTGGTTCACGCTTAAAACTGTGTACTTCGGATAACACGTCACGCCACAGTCCTCATTTACGTATTTGTCTTAATGTACTGCATGTAAACATTGGCGCGTTAACTATTGTACAAGGGAGGATTTCTTTCGTACTTTAAAGGATAAAATGGGTGAGAAAAAGAATCTACGTTGGGCTTTGGACCGAGACAAGGAAATCCCAGACTCTGGGGTACATTATATGTCTCCCACTCGTACAAGCTTTGTGGGGAGACAAATAATGTGACCCATTGACTAGGATTTCCTTATCTCGGTCCAAACGCCAACATAGAATATATATCCCTTGTCTCAATAGTAGCGCCTATTCAGGTCAGCCGCTTGCAACACTGTTTCTAACTACTCCGCTCAGGTGGCGCTCACCAGTTATTATGTAATTTTGAGAGAGTGATGTATGTAAGGTGAAGTTGTTTGCATTTTGAACATGCACAGTGGAGAGAATGTTGGCATACCTATATACTACTTTCATGTAATGTGGATGACATTTCTTTGGATATTGTACTTTTGGAAATTTTAAATGATCTTGGGACACTGTTAACTAAAATGACTGCTCCCTTGTGCTCCAAAAATCAACCTAAATTTGTCTAAAGTACACTATTCTTGGCAGCTATTAAAATATGGAAAATGAATTTTGCCAAACTAGATAATACCAGCTTCTAAAAGTGCAATGACTGAATTACCAAATACATCAAATGTAAAAAAAGTTATCGGCTCTTTTTTTTACAATTTACCTCTGAAGTTCGAGAAGTGAAAATGAGCAAGTAGAGCTAGCACGTTTTTGAAAGGTGCACATCTGGAGTAAGGCCAAGCTGTATATTCTCTAACCCATATTACACCCATCAATCATACATCAAAATAAAGGGAATTAAAGGTTCTTTGAACAACACCTAAGATATACAAAGTCTCTTTTAAATAACCAGTATAACTAGTGAGGCAACCCGGCGAAACTCTTTTTCTTTAAAATTTTAACCCTATGCTAAATATGAAACTGTAGAGCGCCACCTTAAAAACAAATATAAACATTTATGAAATTATTTTTCTTATTTTCATATTATTATGTATGATGTTCTGAGTAAAATGGTACATTAACAATGATTTTATTCATGAAAAAAGCTAATTATCCTTATTTTTGCTCTAGCATACATAATTTGATATGAGGCATGTTTGGATGTGTAGTGACCTTCATTATGGGGAAATTAGAAGTCTTAGAATATAGGAATAAAGTCAACATAAATTGAAAAATGTTACATTAAGTAAAAGAAATCCATAGTGAAAATGTTTTATTTCATTTATTTGCAATGAAATGCAAAAATAAATGATAACAAAGCAAATTTGCTTTCTTCCATATCAAAGAATTAGTTAATATTTACACTTTGACCTTTGACCTTTATGAACCTCACCTGTTATATCCATTTTATAACTGTAAAATTTATTGTTGACATCTCAGGAATAAATATGGCTAGTTTCATGTTCCTATCTATCAGCATAACACTGGTTGCTATGTTGACAAAATGCAATGCGCATTTTTAAAATAGTTCACTTTTTATCATAAGGAGGGGCTGTACCGGTTTAAGACTCTGACTCTAATAAATGCTGTTCTGAGGGGGGAAATACATGACAATTATTACAAAGGACTGTTTTGATGCTTGCGACTTAAATATTTCAGTCGTACAATCAAAATTAAATCATACAATAATAATACCTATATTCTCTTTATGGTGGCGCTCACCAGTTATTATGTACTTTTGAGAGAGTGATGTATGTAAGGTGAAGTTGTTTGCATTTTAAACATGCACAGTGGAGAGAATGTTGGCATACCTATATACTACTTTCATGTAATGTGGATGACATTTCTTTGGATATTGTACTTTTGGAAATTTTAAATGATCTTGGGACACTGTTAACTAAAATGACTGCTCCCTTGTGCTCCAAAAATCAACCTAAATTTGTCTAAAGTACACTATTCTTGGCAGCTATTAAAATATGGAAAATGAATTTTGCCAAACTAGATAATACCAGCTTCTAAAAGTGCAATGACTGAATTACCAAATATATCAAATGTAAAAAAAAGTTATCGGCTCTTTTTTTTACAATTTACCTCTGAAGTTCGAGAAGTGAAAATGAGCAAGTAGAGCTAGCACGTTTTTGAAAGGTGCACATCTGGAGTAAGGCCAAGCTGTATATTCTCTAACCCATATTACACCCATCAATCATACATCAAAATAAAGGGAATTAAAGGTTCTTTGAACAACACCTAAGATATACAAAGTCTCTTTTAAATAACCAGTATAACTAGTGAGGCAACCCGGCAAAACTCTTTTTCTTTAAAATTTTAACCCTATGCTAAATATGAAACTGTAGAGCGCCACTTCAAGTGAGGCCAGCCACTTGCAACATTGTTGCCATTATTAAAACAAGTGTACAGTACCGTGGCGTCACCCTATCCTATTCCCCCTTGTCCCTATACAGGATCATTCATGTTCAATGCCCATCCAGTGCCCCAGATAGTCCCGCTATATTAAATTCCCAATGTTCCTAGACAGTCTCAATCCCATGTCGCTATTTTAAATTTCCCTTGTCCCTAGACAGTCCCATCCATGTTAAACATTCCGTATGTTAAATTCCGATTGTCTCTATAAAGGCCTAATACATTGTCGCTATGTTAATTTCCCCTTGTCCCTACACCGCTCCTGTGGCCTAGTGGTTAGAGCGTCCGCCTTGCATGCAGGAGGTCGTGGGTTCTATCCCCGGTCGAATCATACCAAAGATTTACAAAACTGGTTCTAACAGCTGTCTCGTTTGGCGCTCAGCATTAATAGGTTAGTGTTAAGACTGGTCGGCCTGGTGTCAGGATAATGTGAATGGGTTGGACATTATGCTACATGTCTGCGGCATGATGCCCCAGTGCTAGACATCACTATAAACTGCCATACTGCAGACATCGTAGCGATATGACTGAAAACTGTTAAAGCTACGTTAAAAATCATAATCATATCACATCACATCTCTTGTCCCTAGACAGTCCCAATCATTTGTCACTATATTCCATTTCCCCCTGTCGATAGACAGTTCCAATCCATTGTCGCTCTATACTCCCACCCATGTTAAATTTCCCCATCTTAAATTTCCCTTGTTGCCAGGATACAGCCCCCCCCCATTAACATTACGGTCTTCTTATCGCTAGCGTATCACACTCTACTACTAGCACGCTATAAACACTAACCACTTTTTTTTTATCGAAAATATTTCTCGTTTCATTTAGATATAATTTTCCCAAACCGAGCAACATGACGTAATAACACATGGCATATTTCGAAGTTGCATGGTAGGTAAATATCCAGATACGTATTTCTTCGAAAAGCGCAGTTGCTTCCGGTATGGTTGTAATAAAGATAAAACTAATTTGTAGACGTCCTGTTAATTGGAGAGGAATACTCCTGTAATAATTAGGAAAATAATGTTCACATGTAATCTCCGTCATTCTCTTGGTAGTGTCAAATTCGACCTCAAAGTGTAGAATGTACACATAACTCGAACTTGAAACCCAACGGTATTTGTGCAAAGGGACTTAATTCTTGAAAAATGTATTGCTTTGAAAGAAACAGTTCATTTCCCTTATTACTGTGGTGATGATAAATGTTAATAGCATTTTTTTTTTGTAATGGCAAAGGAAGTCTCCTGTACTAATGAGATAAATAATTTTCTCGTCTGATCTATGTATTTTCATTTTTTTTTCACTTGCAAAGATCAGGTAGAATATATTAAAAAGAAAAGGGGAAGGCTGGACACCAATTTATCGTTTTGAGTTGTCGACCGTCACCATAGACGATAAGTATACACACTTATTATATTAATCTACATGCACAGTTTAAGAATTCTACATTACTTGACTTTAAGTAGCTCTTTTCGGAAGTTTCTGACCATTATATTTTCTTTTTCTTTGTATTTATTTTTTTTCGGACATAAGGATCTATCAATATTAGGCAATCACCCATATTTTTCAGATTTTATTCATTTTTGAAACAAGAGGATATATATATATATATATATATATATATATATATATATATATATATATATATATATATATATATATATATAATGTTATGAGATATATTCATTTTAAACTTTCATTGCTCTGATCAGTCTGAGGGAAATGGCTGGACACGTGCACGCGTGTTGCCAAATGGATATATTTCTGAATAGGACCAAATTTTCATAAAACCTACCACTTAGTTCTTGAAAAGAGATTGTGAAGATCTTCTTTTAAAAACCTAACTCAATAAATTTATATTTATTTGCCACGAAATCTGACAGATTGTACTAAAAATTGCAATATTGATGAAATACGAAACTTTGTTTTTACTAAAGATATAAACAATTTTGTACCCCCCTCCAGATTAATAATATCTAGTCTTATTTGCTCGAATTAATTTCTTTTTTCTTCACTTCTTGCTCTGTATTAAAGAAATGATATAGACAATTGCATTCTGATTCTAATGTAAAATTTTGAAGTAGAAAAGGAGGCACTTTAAAGAAAGACAGTCTCATATAGTGAGACACATCCTTTTTATATCAAGCTTCTTCCGGCTAATTTTCGTCGTAGTTCTTCAAATGATAGGTAACCCACTAAGTGGCATCTACCATGGAAGATTAAAGCAATAAAACTATTAGACTTTTCCTCATAAACTGCTTATTTTTTTTTCTTTTAAAAAATGAGAGAAATATACATATCGTTTAGGATTCATATTTCACTTGAACTCTCTTTTTTGCATGAGGTAAGTGTAAGAGCTGAATGCAGTTTTGATATTTGTGTATGCATATATGCCCACTTGTGCAACAAACGCTGATCACATGACAACCCGAAGTGACGACAATAAAAGATAACTAATCACGTAATCAAAATATAATTATGTGTGCTTTTCTTCATATCAATACTAATTTATCACACTAGTTTCATGCATAATAATTTGTAGGTGAGATCAACTGAAACGGAGTAAAGCAGCGACATAAATGCTATTGATATAGTCACACGGGTCATATATGCGCATTAACTCTTTTGACATGGAATAAAAATAGTTCTTTTTAAATTTAACACTACTTTTGTTAACCAAAGTATATTAAATCTTGATTATTTTATACTCTTCATCTTAACTGTCATTAAGAAACTTCAAGACGAAAATTATCGATCTCAATGGTCTATTACAATCACAATCATGTAATAAATTTCGGTCAAGAAAATAGTACTTCAGGTGGAATCGTTACAATATAGGGTAGTACAAATTTGTTTATCAATATGCGCAGCTTTCATTGCATTGTGACATCATAGCGCGCGACATTCAATCCGGATTGTAAGGGATCACACCTTTAGGTTCATTTCGTTCAAAAATGTCAAAGTTCTTTAACAATGATTTTGCCGAATACACTTTTCGGGGCCTCTAAATAATGATCTTTCAAGGAATGTAGGTGTATGAAGTGAATACTTGCCACTTAAAGGTATTTGGAATCAAAATCAAATACAAAAAGCCATTACTTAAATACTTGGTGTTTAATGCCTACCTGATCTATGATTTTTTGTACTTCTTTTATTTTTACAATGCTTCACTCAACGTATGTCGTCACTCAATGGCCAGTCTTGCGATCTAATGCTTGTTGTATCAGACAAACGTTAAAATTTCTGAAATTTTAATATTATAATTTCAACCTTAACTACAAATTACGCCTTCATTAAACTCTTTAAGCAAAATGAGAATATGGGAGTAAAACAAAAAACGCTATTTTCAAAACCTGATCTTTCTGAAGCACTAGAACAAAACATTATTCAGTTATACACGTTTCTTGTTTAGATATGTTTACTTTTACGGTCTTTTCTATGATATTTTGCAAGCGATTATGTCAACTGTTTCTAGCAACATTATAATTCTGGACGTTGCTTTAGGTGTTAGTGTAAAACCACTTAGAATAAAAATTTGAAACCCAATATGGATTGTCTATGACGTTGTGATGACGTCACAAAGACAAACTGTAAAACTATATGTTTGGTATTAGCGGCATTCAGAATGCTCATTATTTTACCTAAATGCCTTCTAATACTTGCTTTTTATTCTGAAATACTTGTCTGTGCATTCGGTAAAACAGCACTCAAGGTAAGCCAAAAGAGACGTTTTCAACTAAATTCAACAATATAGCTCACACAAGGTTTTGTAAATGTGCAAGAGGTGATTAGTGTGCGGAGCTACATAATTTTGCCCAGAGTTGATGTGCGTCACAAAGTGCGATAATGCTTTATTTTACTTGTTTCGTACAATATTTTTCTTATGAAAACATCATATTTGTTCCAGATATTTATTATTCGAAAGAATGGCGATTATTTACTTAACTTATTTCTTTATATCTGTATATGACATCAAGACGTTTATTGTACGCTCGAGATTGGTTAATACCGGCATTTTTCTCAGATAGCCTCATTTATATGGTAAATATTTAAAAAAAGTATGTTAATTTTAATGATACTAAAATAGATTTTAAAATTGTCTACAAATTTACGCTGCAAATCGGCTGCCAATGTTGACGTGTCACATACTGGCTCTTTAATAATTATACACTTCATAAAAAATTCAGAATGCAAGCTGAGTCCGACATCATACATGAATCAGTCAAAGAAGGAAGACAATACAGACATGGCGACAGTTTGCTAGTGTATACCACTCAGAGACTATCGAAGGTTATTTTAAGACGTACTTCAAATATCATCTACATGCTTTTACTTTCCAAATATAAATTGGTAATCTATTTCATGGATATATCTTATTTATTACTCATTTTTTTTTTATTATCAAGCAAATTATCGCGGATAATGCCGGCAATTCTCGAGTGCACTATAAATAGTCACATCGAAATTCATTGCTCGTAAAGGCCTGGCATCTTTGTCTCTTTATTAATTAGTCCGTATCAGTTTTAACCGCCATATAAGGGCTCTTCTCCTTTACAGACAAACCCGGTTGAGACAAGCTCCATATTGGCACCAAGTGGTTTGGAGAAAGACGTTGATGATCCGGCAGACAATGTTATTCATGATCCCAGAGAACTGGGAATACCATCAAAAAGTCGGCTGAAAAGGAGTTCGTCTGATGATATTGACAATTTTAGTGATGACGGTGATGTGGTTTACGAACTTAGTGACATAGGTCATGAGTTTTATACCGGACAGGGAGATGGCGACGTGAATAAAGATAACACCAACTTTGCATTCGTTGAGGAGGATATTGACATAAATTCAGGTAATTTTGACAGTTCACTTAAATTTTAAATAGAAACATATATAGTGGGCCAGTAATAATCTCCTCATCCCTCCATTGGTTCTTTAAGTTGATTTCTTTTTTTTTTGATATTCGTGTTTGAGTCATATATAAAGTTCAAACATCGAAATTACTAGAAAAGCAAATACCTCCATAGCTTACTGTGAAAAATAAAAACTTGAAATAGTGTCCTAAAAGTTGTAGTAAATCTGAACATCTGGCATTTGTGCGGTCAATGATAGAATGTGGGTGGATTTTTTTTAGACCAAGGTATATCTATGATAAACATTTAGTTCAGTGTTTACCGTACATCAGCACAAGTAAGCTATTTAGTGCTGAGGCCTGTGATAGAGAGACTATAGAGCGGTTAGGTTTGTCATTTATGACAGTAAATTTTTAGAGATGTGGTTCCGTAAATGGAATGGCTGATAACCTATAACTGCTCTCCTAAAGAAGAAAGCGCCGTATAAATAAACACGTGTTCGTTTCTGTACCATCCATAACATATTTTGATTTTCTAAAACCTATTGTAAAATATAGTATAATTAGGCCAAAACGATTAACAGATACTGACAGTGAAAATGCTGTAGAAAAATTACAAAGTGGAGCCATTTAACATTTATCAATTTCAGAACTTCTTTGTGAAAACCATAATATATTGGAATAACATTGACAAGAAAACAATGTGATTGCAAAAGTATCGCATGACTTCAAATAAGAAATCTCTCATTTCTACTCATTAGTTCTCTTCGCCGGTGCGTCAATGTCTTTCACTAAGCCCGCATCGTACAAAAACCGGAACAGAAGAACTGGTTGACATTTTATTATCCCAATTTCAAGATTTTTAACAATACTTTGGGAACACAACTTTTTTTTTTTTTACGAAAGCCTCATGTATGCTTAAGATTGGCATTGAGATATATTTTGAATCTGTTTTCGTATTTCTTTGTACAAAAAAAATCTCAAACACGGAATATCGTGATAAACGTTTTGGCACAACACAATGTTAAGTAAAGAGCCACCAAATATCACCGATTTGTACTCCAAATTTTACAGGTTACTCATCTTGGGGACCGTGGAGCGTGTGCAGCCGTACCTGTGGGATCGGACACAAAAGGAGGGAGCGGAAATGCACCGGACAACAGCACTGTACTGGCGGTGACGTGGAAGAAACGATTTGCGCATTAAAAAAGTGTTAAAAGGACTTTCACTTAGTTCCAACATTTTTACTGGACGTTACTGTTCCTTATTAATCGTTCGTTTGTACAGAAGAAACTCAGTATGGCTTCAAATAAAAGTGCTCTTTTATACGTATTCTGGTGTCATTTTCGAACTACATTTGCGTTTTTTGATGATGAAATGTGACAAAAATTTAATGTGATAATTATTCGAATCTGCAAGTAAATGTCACAGTGTAGGTTATGCTTTCGTAGTTTAGTGTAATTAATGTTGCGCACAATCTGCCACAGTAATTATTCCGTTGAAATTGCCTCCCTCTGGAAACAAAATTATTTAATTTTGGTGAAGCCATATTTCTGACAAAGGAGAAATAGGATGTATACTGGCACCGATTTCGTCTACACAGATCAGTATTACCATGAAATACACTGTTAATGCAGATCAGCATTACTATGAACCACACTGTCTACTCAGATCAGTATTACTATGAACCACACTGTCTACTCAGATCAGTATTACTATGAACCACACTGTCTACTCAGATCAGTATTACTATGAATCACACTGTCTACTCAGATCAGTATTACTATGAATCACACTGTCTACTCAGATCAGTATTACTATGAACCACACTGTCTACTCAGATCAGTATTACTATGAACCACACTGTCTACTCAGATCAGTATTACTATGAACCACACTGTCTACTCAGATCAGCATTACTATGAACCACACTGTCTACTCAGATCAGTATTACTATGAACCACACTGTCTACTCAGATCAGTATTACTATGAATCACACTGTCTACTCAGATCAGTATTACTATGAACCACACTCTCTACTCAGATCAGTATTACTATGAACCACACTGTCTACTCAGATCAGTATTACTATGAACCACACTGTCTACTCAGATCAGCATTACTATGAATCACACTGTCTACTCAGATCAGTATTACTATGAACAACACTGTCTACTCAGATCAGTATTACTATGAATCACACTGTCTAATAAGATCAGTATTACTATGAGCCACACTGTCTACTCAGATCAGTATTACTGTGAGCCACACTGTCTACTCAGATCAGTATTACTATGAACTATACTGTCTACTCAGATCAGTATTACTATGAATCACACTGTCTACTCAGATCAGTATTACTATGAACCACACTCTCTACTCAGATCAGTATTACTATGAACCACACTATCTACTCAGATCAGTATTACTATGAATCACACTGTCTACTCAGATCAGTATTACTATGAACCACACTGTCCACTCAGATCAGTATTACTATGAACCATACCGTCTACTCAGATCAGTATTACTATGAGCCACACTGTCTACTCAGATCAGTATTACTATGAATCACACTGTCTACTCAGATCAGTATTACTATGAATCACACTATTTACTCAGATCAGTATTAGTGTGAGCCACACTGTCTACTCAGATCAGTATTACTATGAGCCACACTGTCTACTCAGATCAGTATTGCTATGAACCACACTGTCTACTCAGATCAGTATTACTATGAACCACACTCTCTACTCAGATCAGTATTACTATGAACCACACTGTCTACTCAGATCAGTATTATTATGAACCACACTGTCAATGCAGATCAGTATTAGTATAAATCACACTGGCAATGCAGATCAGTATTACTATGAATCACACTGTCAATACAGATCAGTATTGGTATAATCTCATTGCATACGCAGATAAGCGTCACCATGAATTACACTGTCTACGCAGATCAGCATTGCTATGAACCAGTGTCTACTCAGATCTGTATTACTAAGAATCACACTGTCAATGATTATCAGTATTAGTATGAATCACATTGTCTACGCAGATCAGTATTAGTATGAATAAGTGTCTCTGCAGATCAGTGTTACCAAGAATCACACTGTCAATGCAGATCAGTATTACTATGAATCACACTGCCAACGCTTATCAGTATTAGTATGAATCACAGTGTCTGTGCAGATCAGTATTAGTATGAGTGTTTCTGCAGATACGTGTTACAATTATTCACACTGTCAATGCAGATCAGTATTAGTATAAATCACAATGTAAATGCAGATCAGTATTGGTATGAATCACATTGCATACGCAGATAAGCATCACCATGAATCACACTGTCTACGCAGATCAGCATTACTATGAACCACACTGTCTACTGAGATCAGTATTAATATGAACCACACTGTCAATGCAGATCAGTATTACTATGAATCACACTGTCAATGCATGTCAGTATTAGTACGAATCACACTGTCTACGCAGATCAGTATTAGTATGAATAAGTGTTTCTGCAGATAAGTGTTACTAAGAATCATACTGTCAATGCAGATTAGAATTACTATCAATCACACTGTCAATGCATATCAGTATTAGTGTGAATCACACTGTCTACGCAGATCAGTATTAGTATGAATAAGTGTCTGCAGATAAGTGTTACTATCAATCACACTGTCAATGCATATCAGTATTAGTGTGAATCACACTGTCTACGCAGATAAGTATTAGTATGAATAATTGTCTGCAGATAAGTGTTACTGTTAATCACACTGTCGATGCATATCAGTATTAGTATAAATCACACTGTCTACGCAGATCAGTATTAGTATGAATAAGTGTTTCTGCAGATAAGTGTTACTATTAATCACACTGTTAATGCAGATCAGTATTAATATGAATCACACTGTCAATGCATATCAGTATTAGTATGAATCACACTGTCTACGCAGATCAGTATTAGTATGAATAAGTGTTTCTGCAGATAAGTGTTACTATGAATCACACTGTCGATGCATATCAGTATTAGTATAAATCACACTGTCTACGCAGATCAGTATTAGTATGAATAAGTGTTTCTGCAGATAAGTGTTACTATTAATCACACTGTTAATGCAGATCAGTATTAATATGAATCACACTGTCAATGCATATCAGTATTAGTATGAATCACACTGTCTACGCAGATCAGTATTAGTATGAATAAGTGTTTTTGCAGATAAGTGTTACTATTAATCACACTGTCAATGCAGATCAGTATTACTATGAATCACACTGTCAATGCATATCAGTATTAGTATAAATCACACTGTCTACGCAGATCAGTATTAGTATGAATAAGTGTCTCTGCAGATCAGTGTTACTAAGAATCACAATGTCAATGCAGATTAGAATTACTATCAATCACACTGTCAATGCATATCAGTATTAGTATGAATCACACTATCTACGCAGATCAGTATTAGTATGAATAAGTGTTTCTGCAGATAAGTGTTACTATCAATCACACTGTCAATGCATATCAGTATTAGTGTGAATCACACTGTCTACGCAGATAAGTATTAGTATGAATAAGTGTCTGCAGATAAGTGTTACTATTAATCACACTGTCGATGCATATCAGTATTAGTATAAATCACACTGTCTACGCAGATCAGTATTAGTATGAATAAGTGTTTCTGCAGATAAGTGTTACTATTAATCACACTGTTAATGCAGATCAGTATTAATATGAATCACACTGTCAATGCATATCAGTATTAGTATGAATCACACTGTCTACGCAGATCAGTATTAGTATGAATAAGTGTTTCTGCAGATAAGTGTTACTATTAATCACACTGTCGATGCATATCAGTATTAGTATAAATCACACTGTCTACGCAGATCAGTATTAGTATGAATAAGTGTTTCTGCAGATAAGTGTTACTATTAATCACACTGTTAATGCAGATCAGTATTAATATGAATCACACTGTCAATGCATATCAGTATTAGTATGAATCACACTGTCTACGCAGATCAGTATTAGTATGAATAAGTGTTTTTGCAGATAAGTGTTACTATTAATCACACTGTCAATGCAGATAAGTGTTACTATTAATCACACTGTCAATGCAGATCAGTATTACTATGAATCACACTGTCAATGCATATCAGTATTAGTATGAATCACACTGTCTACGCAGATCAGTATTAGTATGAATAAGTGTCTCTGCAGATCAGTGTTACTAAGAATCACACTGTCAATGCAGATTAGAATTACTATCAATCACACTGTCAATGCATATCAGTATTAGTATGAATCACACTATCTACGCAGATCAGTATTAGTATGAATAAGTGTTTCTGCAGATAAGTGTTACTATTAATCACACTGTCAATGCAGATCAGTATTACTATAAATCACACTGTCTACGCAGATCAGTATTAGTATGAATAAGTGTTTCTGCAGATAAGTGTTACTATTAATCACACTGTCAATGCAGATCAGTATTAATATGAATCGCAGTTTCTGTGCAGATCTGTATTGCTGTGAATCTCACACCTTTTACAGCACACATTTTGATAGCGAATTTACCAAGCAAATTAGATTTTGTTGAAATTTTATGCTTTCTGAAGTTATATGATGAAAATTTAAATGTTTATCTGAATAGTTGAGTAGTAACTGTGGTTTGATATCAGATTAATATTTGTAGCTATCATTTCGTAAGCGCCATGTTAGACTAAGAATATGAAAATAAAAATAAAAACGTGTGGAAGTTAATCTTAAGAAATGATCTGATTGTCGTGCTGTGTAAAATTTAATGTTTATATCCATCATTGTTGGTAGTGATTCTGGTGTTTGAATTATGTGTCGAATATGATTCATGTTAAACATAGCGCTAAAGAAATATCAAGATTAGCAATGTATTTATGATCATTGCAAATTTCTGCACTTTTTGATGAAGTTCAAAAAGTTCAAAACTTCATATATCTGGCCATCCTATTCGAAAAGAAAAGGCACAATTTACATTATCGTCAATGTTACATGTATTTGACAATGTATTGTATCGTCGCTGGTCTGGAAAAGCAGTAATAATTTTCAGATTTTTCAGTCCTCCAAGCTTCATACGAAATCGACTGATTCGACATCAAGTCAATATCCAGAAACGGAATAAAGCCCAAAGGAAAAAGGACAGATCTATTCAACATCTGCTCATAATTACTTTGTCATGGTGATTGTTGGAATAAACATAAATATTTTTCTTGTAATTTGCAAGTTCAGTCATTAACATTCATATAGAATTATAATTCCAAAACATATCAGGGTTTTCTCCAAAGTTTAACATTTTGTTGAATAAAATCGTATTCATATATTAACCTGTCATGTTTGTAAACAACAATTATTGTCAAGCAAATTGTATACTTTTAAATCACTTACTAAATTATATGCAAAAGTATCTCAATCAGAAATTCATAGATAAAAACATCTTTTTATTTAATTAGAAATTTGTAACACATTCTCTTGGTTCCAACATTTATAGTCAACAAAACTGTGTACATTAAGATTTCGAAGGTGAAATTTCCTTGTGTAGTTGTTAGATCCATCGCCTCTCTCATTCTTACTGATTTTATTAATTTTGGATCTTACTTAGACAATCTTTAATCCCTGTGTTAAATTTGACAAGTTCCGAAATTCTGAAAACGCCAACTTTGTTTATATTGCAAGTTAGGCACTTGTAAGTATTTTGGTAAACAAAGCACGGATTGGTGAGCATTCCAATTGATCATCCAATCAGAAACCATCTTGCTGTATGAATATGACACATTACATAAAATCATCCATTAACGCGGGCTCTCATCTGTATTGCTGAATTTACTAAAATATATGATTCTAATCTTCGACTCTCTGTTCAGACTACAAGAGTATCGACTATTCATCATCATAATTTGATGTTAAAGAGAGACTAGAATTAAACATTTGTTTGTTTCTCCATAAAATCTAACAAAAAACAAAATGAATTGAGCATGCTATTATTTGATTGTATTTTACTGGGTTTATGTGCATATACTATTTTCAGAACTTTTACATTTCACATGGTATTTAGGTAGGCTTTTTTCACTGTCTTTCAAATGTGTGTCTACTGTTGTTTGGTCTTTAGTCAGTTTAGATGGGCCTTCTTCCGTAAATCTGTAACGAAAGAAGTGAGTTTTAAGTTACATAACGTCATCGGCAGCCATTTCTGATTACAGTTTGATGTATTTTACTATTGATTGTTTGAAGAAAAAGACTAAATTCAATGTGAAGAAACACTCATTTAATAGCATAATGCTATTTTATTGAGATTCGCTTCGATGAATTTATTTCAAATCGTTATACTTCCGAAAAAAGTGTAAAAGCAACTATCTGATAACAATGTTATTAATCATCTTTGCATACTATTTCAGTATCATCAGCTCTATACACTGTGTCAAAACCATCACCATGATCAGCGTGTTTACCCATGTAAACTTCAGTATTTCTACGCATAATAAATTCCCATGTCTTAGCAAGAATATGGGAAACAACATCCAGTAGAAATCAAGATATCTGTGACTAAAACTTGCATTTCGGAATTTTGTGCTATCTAACCAAACTTGGATTATTTTTCTTTTGTAAATTTCAAGCACTGTATAACCTGCGCAGTGAATTGAATAACTGATATGCATGACAAGACCGGCATTCTATAGGGCTTTTATAATATGCCTTATACAGGACTTGTATAGATTTATCTACTATCGGTTTAGAAGGAGTCTATGTTCTGTACAAAACCCAATAAAAGGCCCCGTAAACGGCTCTGCTATATTATGGTATGGGTTGTTTTCTGTGTATCACATTTATCTGATTAACTTTTTAATTATATGCTCGTTTTCTTACACTATCTAAGGCTTAATTATCTTAACAAAAACACACGACAAGAAGCAATGTAACTGAATGTATGCCGTATTCCTAACTAACTACACAAGCGCAGATTCACAACAACAACATTATTAATGCGCAAATAACTCCGATCAAATAAATTTAAACTTAGTCTAGACATAAATTTCGAAAAAATGGCATTTTGGTCTACTTAAAATTGAAATTTGGTGTGATATTGTGAATAAATGAGCATTGCAAAAAATTTTCAATTAGATTTGGAATGGATAGATTTTTGTATTCTTTTTGATTCTACG